>OX442419.1:1012102-1193716 GCA_949361645.1 Spongilla lacustris | reverse complement strand
TATTACATTTACGGTACTCTTAGTGTCCCCGACGAATGAAGGAGCTCATTAAAATGTGGTTTATGTTCTAAAATCTATTTTGATCACAAAAAGCTATCAATAAATAATGCTATTATATTTAGCTTTTCTACATTCATTTCCGTACTGGATAAGATATGTGCGCACTGTCGAGACGTGTTTTTTCCCTGCCTACTAACTCCGCGCAGGTAATGGTCATATTATGGCTTACTTTGAAATGCTCGAACGGCAACCAATTTTTCTCGATAAAACGCCTGACTGTTGGGCATGAAACTTACCTTTCCGTAAAGAGGAATCATTGCACATTCTATACGTGTATAGTTCATGCTTAGACACATTTTCTGGTGAGAGAACAAAACGGTTACTTTTAGTTTGTTTAGTCATGAATAATTGAAGTCACGTGAATGAACAGTTACAGCAATGGATATTCCGCAATGCTAAAGAACACCTTTTATGCAGCGTATGTGGAGACAGATGATAAAAAAACCTCTGCTGGTCATCAAGAGACAACATATAGCAGTGCTACCTTTTTAGTGGAGCTCAGGACATGTTTTCAAACTGAAAATGGTAAAGCTATACAATTGGTCCCTACACTGTCCCAGTACATGCACATGCAAGGTAAAGATATTCACATGACCTCATAGGGTTAATCATATATGCACATACACAAATACATGCACATACATGTTTAAGCCATACATGTGTACACTCATGGATCCACTTAAAACAGGCAAGAACACCAGGGTGACCACCAGGCGTCACGTTAAGTGCTTTGCTCCTTCATATAAAGACCATTGCACCTCCAAAGATCATGTGTGGTAAAAAAGGACCCTACAATATCACCATTGGCAAGGCTTGCAGAGCACCTGCAGAGCACACACCAAGTAGGCAAGGCCTGCAGAGCCAGTCATAGGCGTCCCCAGAGTGGGGGCAGGGGGGCCATGGCCCCCCCCCCCCCCCCCCCCCCCCTTTGGGACTGTATGGCACCCTTATAACAAAAGTTAACATATATGCCCCCCCCCCGCTGATTGAATGAGACGAAAGGGGACAGAACCCCCCCCCCCCCCCTGGTTGAACCGCACCAAAGCGGACAGCAAACCCCCCCCCCCCCCCACTGATTGATTGAATGGGCCGAAAGGGGACAGCATCTGCACACCCCCCCCCCCCCCCCCCCCCTTTTCCACTGGTTGAATCAGCCGAAAGTGGACAACGTATTCGCGGCTGTCAAATGGCACTCCCTTGCCCTATCCTGGCCCCCCCCCTTCCAGAAAAGCTGGGGGTGCCCATGCCAGTAGGCTGGGCCTTTAGAGCACAGACCCAGTAACCAAGGCCTGCAGAGCACACACCAAGTAGCCAAGGCCTTCAGAACACACACCAAGTAGGCACTTGGCTTGCAGAGCAAAAACCCAGCATAGCACACACCTAGTAGGCAAGGCCTGTAGAGCACACACTCAGTAGGCAAGGCCTGCAGAGCACGCACCAAGTAGCCAAGGCCTTCAGAACACACACCTAGTAGGCAAGGCCTTCAGAGCACACATCTAGTAGGCAAGGCCTTCAGAGCACACACCTAGTAGGCAAGGCCTTCAGAGCACACATCTAGTAGGGAAGGCCTTCAGAGCACACATCTAGTAGGGAAGGCCTACAGAGCACACATCTAGTAGGGAAGCCCTTCAGAGCACACACCAAGTAGCCAAGGCCTGCAGAGCACACACCTAGTAGGAAAGGCCTTCAGAGCACACACCCAGTAGCCAAGGCCTTCAGAGCACACACCTAGTAGGCACTTGGCCTGCAGAGCAAAAACCCAGCATAGTACACACCTAGTAGGCAAGGCCTGTAGAGCATACATGGTCCAGTAGGCAATTTAAGGCCTGCTGGCTATGGCATTTATCATCTTTTACAGCCACTGACGAGTGACAAAGGCCCAATTGTTTTTTGCAATACAAGAATTTTTTGCTAATGGATCTGAAATAAAAAGCATTCTGGCAATGTAAAAGCCCCTTAGAACTCTTTGTACACTTAGACTGATTTTACCATGACGGATTTAGGAAGCTGTTTTCATTATAAAGTTTTTATGGGTATTATTGGACATGCAAGTTGTATTCAAAGTGATTTTTTTTTTAACTAACGCAAATCTATGTAAGGTGCTATTTCATAAAATCGCGTGTAGGGGTGTCCAAACACATTTCTGTGCCAATTGTTTACATTACAACATTTACTTTTAGAGAAGTCATCGAATTAACGGCTGGAATTTATTACTATAGTTTTGGAGAAGAAACTCACTGCGCAGTAACCAAATATGCATGGAGTTGTGATCAACACACGACTTTAAAGATAATTGAATTTCCTAGAGTCGTGTGTTGATCACAACTCCATGCAATTATTTTGGAAATTTAAAAGGGCATCCAAAATTTGCATTGATCTGGAAAACACCATCATATCTCTCCAACAGGGATTGGACACTGAAGGGTGAGACATCTCTGTCCTTTGAGTCATTATAAATTAAAGGACACAGAATAAAACTAAAGATCAAAATGTTAATCCAAAGTGTTAGATTTGAGGGAACCAAAGAGTAGCTTGGCCTACCGAATAATGTAATTAACTGCTGCCTTGCATGATGCTGTTTGTTCAGCCAATCTTGAGACTAAGTGATAAATGTACTTATCTTCCCAAACACCAAATATTTCTGTTGCCGGTTGTTTACCGAAAGTTTTCTATTCGAAGTGGCACAGCTATAATTATGGTGTGGCCTAGATGGAGCATGCAGCTCTCTCAGCTCACTTACTACATCGGATTTTGTTTCATTTAATCTGTCAAATATAGGATGAAAGTTGCCTTTATTCGTACTCTGCAACACTGGTGAAAGTGATGGGAGGAACTGAATCACAACTTAGTGTCCGCACAAACTTAAAGGCACATTGCGCGTCAGGTAAGACGGAATTCCAGATTTAACAGACCTGGGGAATTTTAAAATTATTATTTCTAGCAATATGTTGGATAACTTAGTATTGTAGATATATGAGTTGATCTTTAATTGGTTGCGTACGTTGACAAAAATGTATGGTGCATGGTTTCATTGTGTAATTACAATTTAAATTACTTGAAAACCTAATTTTTTTCACGGGCAATTATTTTTCACGGTTCAATCACGTGATCGGTAAGCTTCCCGATCACGGTCACGGTCGGCCGTCAGAAACCGTCAAATGAATACGGTCACAGACGGTCCTTGCTGGCCGCGGCATCACTGGCTACTAGCAGATTTTAGGGAGGCTGTATAGTGCGATCCCAACAGCGCAGGCATGTTTTATATACTCCCCTGCATGCATTGAACTGACGGAATTAAATATCAGGCTTCTGTTTAACCATTTAAAAACACTAAAACACCGCTTGACACTAACTTGCTAAAGGTCCATTTTAATATTTCAATGGGTGCGGAGTTAGGATTACATGGTACAAATTTATTTGGTAATTAAGAGGAACGTCCCAACAGCTACGCGTGTCTGCATGGGGGTTATCAGTGCATGTAACGAAATCAGTAGGAGAGATAGTGAATAGCATGACAATGCCTGTCCAATAAGACTACTAGAATATAAAATGAAAATATGATCAGTGACAAGTGGCTAGTGTAACACTGCCGGCTGCAGCTTAGCTACACACCAAGCAGAATCACACAAAATATTAATGGTCCCATTTCCATAAAATTGACAACTACACGACAGCTGAACTGCATGACTTTTGGATGCTTGGTAGGCAATGAATATATACCATATGAGTACCCATGCAGGCAACCTGCACACTGCCCCTTGCTTACATACAAGCGTTACGTAATTATAAAGTTGGGGGAGGGGGGGACTGCATAACTGCCCACTTCAGTTTGTTCCCGTGCTGCTGCTGCATGAAGGCATTTTGACAATCGCGGTAAACCAGTGTCGTAGGAACGAAAGGAAAAGTGGTCCGGCTATAAAGCTTACGTAAGTATAGGGGCGGCCCCAGTTTTTTTTTTGTTGTTTTTGTTTTTGGTTTTGTTTTGTTTTGTACGATTTGGTGCAAAATGTGCATGACTATACTATTGCGAATTGATGAAAACAGATCTGATCTGTGTGTAAATGTCACATTTCAAACCTGACTGACGAACTTGTGAGCATCACTTCTCTCTTTGTGAGCATGTAGAGCTAGCAGGTTATCGCATTTGTGACATATGGTAAAGTTTTAATACAATAGATTACTAACATACACCGACCGGTGTCACAGGCATACGGGTCCCCTCCCATTTTGGGTCCGGGGGGACCCATATGCCTAGGCAACTGGGTCCCCCCCGGACCCAGTTGCCTAGGCATGTGGGTCCCCCCGGACCTAGATGCCTAGATGTAAAAAATTAATTATCCCGGACCCAAATGCCTAGGCAACCTGGTCCCCCCCGGACCCAGCTGCCAGCTGATAGCAAAATATATACTTATATATAAACATTTTACAGAGAAAGCATACATGCTTCGTGACCATAGGCATCCGCTCGATGAGGCACAAGGGGGCCGGGGGGGGGGGGGGGGGGGGGGGGGGGGAGGTGGGCGTATGCCCGCCTCCCCTGCGTACTCCAACTAATTAATATCCATAGTGGTTAACAATCGATTGCATTGAGTACCTACTTTGTTATGGAACGGCACAACAATCGATATGCATGGGGACTACGAGTGATTCCCCGTCCATTGTACATGTACATCGCTCGTTGAGTGGTATATGCCGTTCAATAGCGATGGCTTGGTTGTATTGACTTCAAAACTATGCACTTATTATAGTGCTCTCGGAAGCACTGATTTCGTTCTGAAACTGCACGTGGCTTTCATGTAGAAATATTCCATGCACTGCACTGAAAGCTTCCGCTTCTCGCGCGGGAGGGCTGGAGGATGTAATGATCTACGTTGCCTCCGGAGCCCTGGATACAAGCTTATGTTTTGACAGATGTATGTATTACCCGGCTGAGCACATGCAGACTGATAGTTTCCTAGCGTGTCTCAAAATTGCATTGCGATCGACAGGTCAATCATTAACTCCTGTATGATATGAAGAAACAGTTGTGTACTGCTTGAACATGACCCATTCATTGTTTGTATATATGCTCAACATTTTTTTTCGCATCGTATAATAATTACACAATAATAAAACACTAAATAATAACTACTTACAGACTACTACGAAGTACCTAAGCTAACTAATGTTTCAGACATAGGCTACTCAAATGATTGGGGCAGACTTCTCGTCAAAATAGCTCTTGCTATGCAACGAGTTAGCACCAGACTAAGTCTGCCAAAGTGATCAGCAGTGACCTTACTTTTCGGCAGAGAAACACAGATGGCCAGCCGAGTGGCTGTTACAAAGTGTAACGGCTGACGGACGCTAACTTACCGTTGATAAAGTAACAACAAATGTGTCTATCGTATCAAAATCGGGGTTGCCAGTAAATAAAACGCATCAGGAAACTCGGTCCCCCCCTCCGCCCCCTACCCGGACCAAGATGCCTGGATGTACAAATAATTACCCGGACCCATATGCCTAGGCAACTGGGTCCGGGGGGGACCCAGTTGCCTAGGCATATGGGTCCCCCCGGACCCAAAATAGGGGGGGAGGGGGGGGGGGGGGGGGGGGGGGGGGGGACCCACATACCTGTGACATCGGGACTGGAGGGAGTACCCCCGGTCAGTCACAGAGAAGGAAAAGAAATATTTAGTGAGCAGTGTATATACACATGCAGTAAAATTAAGGCGCGCTTCCGCATATTACATAATACGTTAGATTACTAAGATGTGTACATTTACATGCGGCATACATTCCCATGCATGCATATATAAGCAATCACTTTTCCAACTGACGTCTCATAAGCATTTTGAAATCCTCAATCCTTTCCAGGCCAACTCCTCAATTCAATTCGAAATGCCGCTCAAAGGATCCGCTCTTCTCCGAAATAATATCGTTATGCGACGTTCGAGTGAGTAAAACAGCGATATATATATTATATTCTATATAATATTATACCGCCTCAATCTACAAAGCAGCGCCCCCGGTATAGCGTATACTATACACCGGCCGGCAACGAGTGCAAGCTCGATACAAAATGGTTGCCTCTCGTCGTTATGGCAATGCTGACGTGGGACGGAGGGTCGGAAGGAAAATTCATTGCAACGGGAAACGCGTTCGGTAAGCCATATATTGCAAGTTATATACGTGCACGTGCAGGTGTGGGTGTAAAGCTCCTGCCCTCCGGTCAGTGCGTTACGCGAACACCCCGGGTGCAATTTGACACCGGATTCGGATTCCCTGTAGAAAGTTAGGTCGGGTAAAAGACACATAACGTTTGCTCTTATTTTAATCTAGCAAAAATTTGTATATAGTACATCATACTATACTGCGTGCATATACATGCATGTATGGTCTAATCTATTGTTAAGCTAGGGCATGCATGCAGAGTAATACGGTTTAACCAAATCCCGGCAGCGTATATTATACATGTACACGTATATCATAATAATAAAACCAATATTTATTCTTTTGACGGACAAGCTCTTAAGTTGATATATACTGAGCAGCACATGTATAATACCTTTTTTCTTTTTTAATTGTAAGTATTTTGCATGTGTGACTTGAAGTAAAACATAAACAACACTGTGCATATGAATGAAATGAGCAAGTAGATGAGGACGAAATATATATAGTCTAAACGACATTTATATGTGGGTATTCTTTCATCAGATGATGTACATGAAAAATGTGTTCGGTACCACTGATCATGATATACATTGTAGCTGCAGCATTACATGTCAAAAATGGGGGCATTTAAAAAACAGCTTAGCCGACCGTAAAAAAAAACAGGTCAACTGCGTTAATCAGTATTGTCTCTGCTTTTTATATTGGCAGATGGACGTTGCGGACAAATGTCTGTGGAGCCTCGGTACGATCAGCTATAGGTCAAGCTGGCTGCCACTGGGATTTAAGCTACATGTAATGCTGCTTCTTTGCATGTTAGGAACCATACACTCTTGTGCATATATACATGTACATGCGGCAACTAATCTTAAACAGTACAGACTGTATTGTGTGGATGCTCATGCATCTGCTGATCTGCAACATGTCAATGCATGGATATGGTGATTTGGTCTGACAAATGTGTACGGTACCATACAAATTGTAGCTGCAGCATTACATGGCAAAAATGGGACACCTGCATGTATTTTAGGACAGTTTTGCCAACCATTCATACAGAGAACACAGATCAATTGTGTTCATGCAGGTCTCTGCTTTTTTATTGGCAGATGAACGTTGTAAAGTACGTTGTAAAATAAAAATGTTTTTAAAATATCATATTGAGTTTTGTAACCACTTTTGACTTAGTACTGATATTTGGTGTTTTCTGTATATAGAACTGCTCTAATCCTATTTTGTCATGCAAATAAATATATATTACAGTGCTTTAAGCATTGCATAATAAGCCAAATCCATTTTTGTAATATGCCGAGAACCTCTATTTAGGATCAAAAATATAAACTATGAACTTTTAGTGATTATGTATCAACTGGCTTTATGATAACTCCCAAACTTCTATTTCTTCCCTGTGTGGCTGTGAGGGTCATGCATGGTACTTCCCTGCATTGGTGCATGAACCCACCATTATTTGGATCTGCCACTGCAAACACGTATAGAAGGTAAAGACAACATGTTGATGGTAGACTGAATAATGTCACACAAAACACAAAACATGTTGATGACAAGGATCTGGTGTAAGAAGGAATTAAGAACACATGTTGATGTCCAGCGCTCTCTATCACAGTCAAAAAGGCATTCTATACCACCTCCTAAAGCATATTAGTAGGAATCTGGAGCCTTGCTTAATCTTCACCATTATCATCTCTAGGTCACCATATCCGTTAGAACATGATTGAGGCAGTTACCTTGGCTGGTGAATTAATTTGGGAATTAAGGAATCAAACCTCTGCATGCATGGTGAGACATGTGCTGGAAGATAACTTACATCATGCAGTTCAGAGCTCATATTTTATAGGAATTGGCCCGTATTATGAAATAAATACAATTAAGTTAATGGCATTGACGTGGCATAAAAAGGAAGGCAAAAACATTGTTGATGATACACTATGATGTAAAACATTTCGAGCAACCAGAGGGTAACATGAAATATAATGGGAACAGACTCCAGACCACCGCATGTATATCACTCTGTCATGGTTGAGTTCTTGGCATGCATGCATGGGGACCTCTACAGTAAGTGTGGTCTCTTTGTTGGTGTGGTTAAGAAACAACAACAAATGTGTGAAATAACATGTTTGTGCTGGCCATCTCTAAGGTCCAGAGCAGTAGGAGAAGTGACTGCTAATATGAATAGGGTAGGTTATGACTCAGGCCGGTATTAAGACGTGAACTGAAGCCGGATTACACTTGCCACTTGACATCATATTTTGATTTCCCTCTACATGTGTATTCTAGGAGTCTTGTTGCACAGGCATTGCCATGTTATTCATAGGCTTACTGTATACGACCTGCTGGAACCTTTTATACCAAAGTATAAAAATGAGGTTAAAGAAACTGTATCCCTCCCCCCTTCCCCTCCCCCCGTCGAATGGTCGGTATGACACCATGCATTAGCGCACGCATGCACTCAGTTCCATGTTCCAGTTCACTTAGCTGTTTGTATCTATGACTGTAAATTGCATTGGCATTGCAATAAACATTGAACACACTTCGTATGTCTCCAGCGGTGCATTTAAATTGGGCGTGTTTTTTTTTTTTTAAATTTTTACACCGCTATAAAGACATTCATTAATTTCGTTACTTAAGCGCTGTTAATTAACCGGGGTAAAAAAAGAGCAGCAAAATGAACTAAAATCCATGAATGGGATAAATACACTTCTACAAATTAATAAACACCCGAAAACTAAAGTATAACTAATGTTCAGCGAGGGATTCGGTTTTCTTTATCTTGATGTCTAGTAGATATGTTAAAAGAAGGAAATCATTAGAGTTAGAATTATTGTATTGCAAGCTATATGAGTACTTTTCTGCCTCGCCTCCATTTAACACATTTTCGCTTGCTGGCACGCCTGCTCAGCACTCTGCAGTAATCAAGGTCAGGTATTGGGAAGTAAATAGCATGCATGCAGGTTGCGGTCGTCAATGTTACTAACCAGATTCTTCGAGATCACGCTGTCATAGAACTTGTCGAAGTACTTATCGACAGCATAGTTGCACTGAATGGAGAAAAGAATGAAGATCGATGCATTCTTGGGTTAATCTAAACTTGATCTCATGCACAGCAGCTTACAACTTTCTTTAAAAGACGCGACGACAGGCTATTGCACTTTTGTGTAATCTTGTCCTTGGTTGCATCCTGTATGTAGTTGGAATAATAAAAAGCATACCCCATGCATCATGCAGTCTTCTATACATGGATATGTTGATATAGTATAGCCAGCTAATTCATGTAGCTCTTTAAGAACTTGCCTTTGAATCGTCAGTGTTTGCATAATCAATCAAATACTGGACCACGTATTTGCATGCTTTGCAGCCTAATCCCATCTCCCTCAAAACATCCTCGCGAAATTGAATCAACTGTGAGTAAAAGAAAAAGGTTGCACGTAACTGCACTTTCATTCAATCAATATTCAATACAGATAAATATTGTACGCTTGGTGTATAAATATCAGTCTCTGCATGCTGCGGGACACTGCTGGTATCTTACCTCTTCACGCTCAGCGTAAACCTGAGCGAAACTTTCTTTATGCGGGAGAGCCATGGCTGAAGCCGAAAGCAGAGCGCACAGCAAGAGTCCTTTCAGAGTGGACATTCTTGTAATGAATTCTGAATTGTATGTATCCCGATCAAATAAGTGTGACACTGTAGAGCGGACCTGCGTCTTTTATACCGTTGCCCCTGCATGCATTGAACGACACATATATGGCTTATTTTAACCTCTTAACCTTTTAAAAAGGGTTTAGAGGTTACAATTAGCAAGGCCTTCGCGGAGGCGCTAATTATATAAAGGTGTCAATCAAGGCACCTAGAATATAGAAAGAAATCAAAGTAGTATTACAAGTGGCAGGTGTAATGCTGCTGCAGCTTAGCCTCACATCAAGCAGAATCACACATGCAAAATATTAATGGTCTTACCATCCACACATACCCCACATTGCACCACATAATGGTAACCAGCCAATAAGATCTAATACTGCATGGATGGGCCTATATACTACAGTTAAGTACATTGACAACTACATGTATATATGAATACTGAAGTATTACGTTTAAGCTCAGATCAGAGGGGGGCTCTACTACCAATGTTTAATGATATTATTCAATTCGTTTTACTTTATTTTAATTACATGTACCTTTAATTAAAATGAATATATATAGTAACAATACAGATAAACAAGCACATACCATTAAATTACCTACCACATAGACTAAATGATAGGCAGTTCTGACGTGTAACCAAGCAAGAGGCTAGCTGCGATAGTGCTTCAGTGCCCCAACACCATAGGTCTCCACTGCTATTGGGATGCATACCCAACCCAGTTCTGCACATTTGGAATTATGTTTCCTCTCCTCTGCTGCAAAGGCTGCTGACCCTGCTGTCACACTCGCTTCAGGTAAATTACTTAAAGTTAGCGGTGATGTGACAGTAAAGTCAAATGTAGCAGGCTTTCCCATCATCCAGTTTGCTGCCAGGACATCAGCTTGTCGTGTGTGGCGCTCCTCAGATGTAGAGCCATACCCAACCTCCACCTGAGCACTTATGCAGGCTCACCTACATGACTCTGCAAATACATCCCCGAGCCTGTTGTAACGAATGACCACATCAACATGTCAAAGCATGGTGCCCTAAAGGGTCCAAAGGCTTGTATGGCTGCCTGTAACTATGAAGGCTCCAGCCGTAGATTGAGACTAGGAGAAGGAGCTGTGGAAAGCCATGCTGTGGCATGGGAAGATGAAACTGATAAAAGGATAGCTCTGTCAGGCAATGATGATGTAGAAAAAAGCCGTGCAAACAGGCTGTCTTCCAATTTGTTAGAAAACACCTTGTGGTGGCATGGTGTCTCTCTGGTAGCTTCTAATGTAACCGTCTCATCATTAGAGACATGTTCATTAGATTTATTGATGGTTTATTACTTATTATTATTCAGCTTTTGACCTGAAAGTCATCCATCCGCTTAATACAGACTTGATTCTGGAAGCAAGCTTGGCTTCGGGCAACTCTGCGGAGGTTGGTGAGATTGAAAAACTTGCCAAGAATGATCAGATGTGTGCAAGGTTGGGCTGGACATGCATTCCATTAGTGGTGGAGGTCTATGGTGGTTGGGGATGCGAAGCCCCAAAATGCTTCTCTAGATTGAGTAAGAGGCTAGCCATGCAAATGGGAATATGTGAAACTGAGGCACTGAGCCAAATGTACTGCCTGCTGGCTGTCACACTGATGAGGCAGAATGCAAGAGCCATTCTCCTCAGATGTGCCCGTGCTCCCCTTCTTGAGTATTAAACTTAATTGTGTTATTAGCTTAAGTGGTTAAGTAATTATATTAAAACCCTTGATTTATTTATTATTATTTTTACATGTAAACATTCCTCATATCAAAATTTACACACAAGAAACAACAAAATAAATAAGATACTGTCAATCAGAGATGACCAATAAAGGCCCAGCTCTTGACAGCAGAGCTCTAGCACAGGACCTCAGAAAAGTGAGGCTGAGTCTGCCATAAATGGAAGCAGTGGTATTATTATTATATGAACTACAGGAGTGCCCGTGAGTTGGCTCGCATCAAAGTCAGGCTAAGCCTGCCATATATACAATTGACAGGTAGCATGTGACTTGGAGCAATTTCCCCTGGTTGCTAGGCGAGAGGCAAGGTGTGATAAAGTCAGATAGTTCCAGCCATATCTTTTAGGCTAATATGAATACCATTGAGGAATAATATATTATAATAATTTATAGGTGTCTAAGCAGTGTAAGTGTCTATCCAGCAGACTTGAAGACCATCAATCCAGGCTGCTCTTCCAATCTTCAGCTTTGCCAGACAGTGCACAATTTTTATCTGCTTCTTCTCCCCACACTTCAGTTTCAGGCTGGTGTAAAATAGTGCTTAGGCATTGATGTCTCCCAAGGTTTCAACTGTCCAAACTGTCCCTCTCAAGCACAGAGTTGCAGACTACGTGATGTATTCCCAGGTAGAGGCAGGGAGTGGTCTTGGGCATGACCAACGGCATACTCGACCTGCTGATGTCCTGGTTCCTGACTGCATGTGGGCGTTAGGAAAGCCAGCTGCTTTCGACATTACTGTCACTTCACCACTTAATCCAAGTACATTTACTGAAGCGAGTGTGACAAAAGGGCCAGCAGCCTTGGCAGCTGAACAATGAAAGCACAGTGCCAATGAGGACAAATGTAATGAACTTGGGTTGAAGTGTGTCCCACTAGCTGTGTGCCTGGCCACAAGATACAACCTTTCGAAGTCCCAAGCCTATGCCTGTCTATATTGAAGACAGACTCAGCTTGACCCTGGTAAGGGCAAATGTTATAGTTCTGCTGTCCTGTTTTGTGCCTTTCCAGGACACCAGCATGCTAACTTGTGCTGTGTGTTTTCATGGATTGATCTTTGGACCTACATTTCATTTTACATGTAACAAATAATTTGACTTTTCTAAATAATAATAATTAAATTATTTACAAACGACCATGCAGAACCAAACCACCCTAACCGGGCTCAAACAGGTCCATTGTTGTGGCTTCTGAAATTGACCTTGCCCTTACAAATGAAAGCACACGGGCATTGGCTTTATTTACTTGGCGATCCAATCTAGCTTTATTGTACGTCTTGTAGCGTTCTCTCCAGTTCCAATTGTTGCCCGTTGTTGCCTGTTATTCCCCGTTTTTCAGTTCCGCATAAAATGTTGCCTGTTATTTCAGGTGGTCAGTTCCGCGTAACATGTTAATGTGGGTAAATAGTATAGTTTCGACAATACTCATGACCACCAACACGATACCAGATAACATTATTACTGACTGAATAGATTTAAAAATCCATCACTGCATGAACCTCAGATGAGAGTTGTCTCCAGGTAAGTTTCTATTGAAAGTTAACAGAAAAGTAAATCGTGCATGCATCACAAACTCAGTGCATGGCCAGGCCTAGCTGTCATGGCTGATTTGGTCCTATCCTGAAATGGTCCTAGGACCATTTCAGGCAGCCCGTTTTGGTCCTACGGACTAAAACAGACTATACCTGAAACGGTCCTAGGACCGTTTGAGGCTGCCGAATTAGGTCCTACCTGCTCATTTAGGTCCTATACGTCAATATCACGTTATACTGCCAGATAAATTCTATATAGGACACGTACGATTGACGACTGATGAACAAATTAACCGGCTGATGCGGATACTTACAAAGCGGAGCATACACCATTTCCCTGTCTTCGAGAACACAGAAGCTGGAATTGCTTCACCCTCGCTACGCCACTGAGTATATATAAGGTCGTTGCATGAGCCTTCTTTTCTTTAGGCTCCATGCATGTGGCTCCAGAAACGAAACATTCAATGATATAGCTCGAAAAAGCCTGATCATATAATAATCTGCTCACTCAGACAGCTGGACTTGCTGAAAAGAAATAGATGCTGCAAATGCAATGCTATAAATCATGCAGTGTTATAGAATCCCGTTGTCTTTGAACCGATTGACTGAAAGACGAGTGTGATTTTGTTGTTTGGAATTAAAATCAAAGCTGCTATTTGCTGCTTGACCTCTTGGCTTAGATCAGTATGCCCCATATGATACCATACACAGCTTAATGTACATGTACCTCTCCTACGGTTGGTCCCCAGAATTGAACACAACATTGGCCCTATCGTTACTGATTCATGCATGTAGTGATTCCCGGATACATTCAAATTTGTACAAAGCTTCCTCAAATTAATATTGCATGTTCGGTGCTAATCAGTAAAGTGTTCTGAAGTCCACCAATGATGCTATTTTTGGCCTTCAAAAACTCAGTTCTATGCAGCATCAGGTATGTTTATCATCTCCATTTTCACTTTTGTACTATATGTTTTGAAGTAAGAATTAAGTGTTCGGCAAAGTGGCTTTGCAAATTACCATGCGCAATACACATGCATAAAAGACCAATTAAAACAATGCGTGGGCATCGATCGCCATGCATATTCCGAGAGATCTATGTCATGCACCTGCGCCGGCTCGCACTAGGCACAAATTTGGTTTTATCTTCATGTACCTCGTTCATTCCTTTCGTCTTCTTTTTCATGCACACTTTGCCATTCTGTAAAACAATCTTATCCGCTTTCATTCTTATGGACCTCTTGTTCTTCAACGTATACATCCTTCGGGGTACCTTTTTCATAGTCTGACGCGCGAGGGTGTGGCTACGTCAGACTACGAACTACGTGCATGCGGCACCTCGAGGCCCTCTGGCTATCAGCTACCATGCAGCCACCGTCATATAAGGCGGGGCTAGAACCTGCTTACTTCAATGTTAATGCATGGGAATATCTGCATGAGGATATCGCTATACAGGTCCGTCGTTAGCTAGTCTTCTGCAGAACCCATTTACCTTTGAACTCTTGACATCGTCATAGGTACCGGTGGCGTTCAGAACAGAAATAATTTTTTTTTGTTTCAACATGCTGCCTTGGACTTTCCTCTCCCTTAAACCTGTGCGGCCTGTCACGAATATTTCGGTCCGCGTCTAATATTGGTCCGGCCGGACCAAAATGAGCAACCGGAAGTGGTCCGGCCGGACCGAGATATAGCGCATGATTTGGTCCCACATGACCTTTTTTGGTCCTATCCAAGTGTGAAGATCTACTTTATCCTAAATAGAGAGAGCCTGAGAACAACCTGCATGCGGACCTTATTGTTGGTGTATGCTATATTTATGCAGTTGGGTTGTAGCAGTATACTGAGCTAGCTATAGGGGGTGCATGTTCTTTTGCTATACTCTGGTATAGCATCGCGGTACATTATGTCTAGCAAGTCGGAGTCAGAAGATGATCTAATCAGTTGAGCAAGCGTACGACTACAAAGTTCATAATGATATGTAGTGAGATGATCCGTGAAAAAAAAATTAAAAATAATACTTGTAGATAAAAACTAGTTGGGACAGTTTCCGAGAAAATGTCGTCTCGCATATTTAGAAAATGTTTATCATCAGTACTGGTCACTGGTGATATTCAGTTTTGTGACCACTTTACCACTTTTGACTTAGTACTGATATCTATATACAGTAAAACTGCTCTATGTCATTCAAATAAATCGGTACTTAAATTTTAATTGATGGTGGGTTCATGCACCAATGCAGGGAAGTACCGTGACCCTCGCGGCTACATGGAGAAGAGATAGAAGCTTGGGAATTATCCTAAAGTTAATATATTATCACTACCCTGTAAAACTTCATATATAGTTTATCTTTTTGACAATCTAGAGGCTATAGGCTATTGGCATTTTACAAAACTTATTATGCAATGCTTAATACACCGTGCATGGATCCACCCCTACAAACACATGCTTGTAGAAGATAAACATTGCTGAAGGAGGTGGAAAAATACATTCAAATGGTGGAAATGGCATTTCAGGGCTTGCACGAAAGTACAGCTCCAGTTCAGAAAGGGTATTTGAAGTCGTTCTTTAATTCATCATGATGTAACTCTGCAGGCAGGAAAGGAAAGTACGATCGATGTCGTATATTTTACCCATTCACGTCTGCATATACATTAATCGCTTCATGAACAGTTATGTAATACCATGCTCAACTTGATGCATGACATTGACGTGGTGTAAGAGGTTGAAGGCATCGATGTGGCGCTAAAACGAAGAAAACATGTTGATGGTAGACTGCACGAATAATGTCACGTAAAACATGTTGATGACAAGAATCTGGTGTATAAGAAGGAAGAACACATGTTGATGTCATGGAGTGTGCAAAGTGAAACATCTCCACTTTCACACGTGGATCTATATAGACACATTACCCAGATCACAGTATTCTTACCGCCTCCTAATAAAAGCATATTCTAAGGAATCTGGATTCTGGACCCTTACTTAATCTTCATTTCTAGGACACCATATGTGGATTGAAGCAGTTCTTTAGCTGGTGAATCAGTTATGGAAGTTTTTTTCTCGTACACCTCTGCTTTGGGCTGATACCTAATTTGGAATTAAAACCTCTGCATGCATGGTGCATGAGACATGGGCTAGAACATAACTTACATCATGCAGTTCACACCTAATCACATGCAATATTGCATTGTATAGGATTTGACCCGTCCCCGGGGGGGGGGGGGGGGGGGGGGAGGGGAGGGGGATAGGGACTCCATGGCGGCCCCCCCCCCCCCCCCCCCCCCCCCTAAAATTGCGAATTGTCGCGCGAAGTGCAGAGGCAACAACGGGCTACTATTGTTCCTACGTTCGTACGTCTTATAGTGCGATCTCGCGATGTGAATTAACCAGCCAAATTGATGGTGATTAAATGTTATTAGTGCCGCGCTGGCCGGAAAGGAAGAAGGGGTTTCCAGAGGGCCAATTATTATTACGAATACGCATTTGGAAAAGATCGGCGCATGGAACATACAGAAGTAGAAGCTGAGCTTAATTGCTGTTTTTTATTATTATTATTATTATTATTATTATTATTTTTTAAGCTACAATAGCACAAGTTTAATAGATATTAAAATTTCGAACGCTATATAAATTCGTACTCCCAACCATGATAAAACAAACTTGTATACAGGATACAACATTCTCTCTGAGCAGATTTGAAGGCAATGGTGATGTATAAAGGAAGGGAACAAGGGATTGGAGATACAATAATTATTTCCTATATCAATTTTAGTGTTTTATATCATTTATTTTTTACTACTAGTATCGTACATACATTTATATGACAAAATCCAGCTGTTGTAAATTGCCTAGCAACACAACGTTTACATTTATGCTACATTTGCAGCTGTTCTACGTCGAAACTCGCACGCCAATGCACTGCTTTACTCACAGCTCGGTTCGATTCAAAATTTGCATGCTAGCGTTAGGTAGTTGACAAATCGCGTACGCGGGTCCGTAACATGCCTCACCATGAATGCAGAGGTTTTAATTCCAAATAAGTTAGGTCTCAGCCCAAAGCAGAGATGTATGAGAAAAACCTTCCCTAACTGATTCACCAGCGGGCCAAGGGATTGCCTCAATCATGTTGACACACATAACATGTGTAGATTTTAGGCAAGGTGAAGGTGAAGATTTTAACCAAGGCTCCAAATTCATTATTATATGCTTTAGGAGGTGGTATATAGAACGCCTTTTTTTACTGTGATAGAGAGTGCTGGATAATGTCCCTATCCATGAACGTGTGAAAGTGGAGACGTTTGCACACTAGTCAGACTACCATGACATCAACATGTGTACTTCCTTCTTACACCAGATCCTTGTCATCAACATGTTTTGTGTGACATTATTCAGTCTACCATCAACATGTTGTCTTCTTGTTTGGCAGATCCAGGAAATAATGGTTGGTTCACCAATGCAGGGAAGTACCATGACCCTCGTGACCACATGGGGAAGAGCTAGAAGTTTGGGATTTTGATTGATTGATTTTTATTTATTTTGATTGATTGCATACATATAAACACACATACATATGCAAAAAGGCATAGTTTATCTTTTTGACCCTATACATCTTAATAAAACGGACATGAAATTAAATTTTTAATACCAATTTATTTGCATGAAAAACAGGATTAAAGAGCAGTTCTACTGTATACTGACATGAAACAGCAGCACTAAGTCAAAACAGGTCTCAAAACTCAATATCACCTATAATATAAACAATTTTTATTTGTATATGAGAGATGACTTACATTTTATCAGACCATTCACTTTTGAACTCTTTACATCAGAAACAAATTCGTCATATGGCGTCCAGAACACTGAGAAATAGGTTTTTTTTTTTTTTTTTTCAACATGCTACCTTGGTCCTTGGACTTTCCACTCCCTTAAAGCTGTGCTGCCTGTGTTGTAGTTTGGCAGTAACACCATCCAACTGTTAGGATTTTTTAAAAGTAGCATTGACTTCCACTGAGTTTAATTGTGATGCAAGGTTTACTTTTTTTATTTTCAATTGACACTTTCCTGGAGACAGCTCTCATCTGAGGTTCACGCAGTGATGAATTTTTTTTGTCTACAAGATATAATAACATTCTCTCTGAGAAATTTGGTGGTATATAGGATTTGAAGGCAATGGTGGAGAGAACAAGGGATCAACAATGATACGAATTTTTCTTAATAGTCCTATATTTAGCACTTTTGTAGTTCCCGTGCAGACAAGTAGCTGTTGGGACCTCTTACCAAAGAAATGAGATGAGGAAACTTGTACCATGTAAACCCTCCGCGCCCCTCCTCTGGTTGTATGATGGAGGTGAATATTATATCAGTACTGCACAGAGTTATAGTTGCATATTGTGTTCAGTTGGATACATTGGAGGCATGTTAGTGTGTTGGGTTACATAGTAGTGTGGGTAATTCTACCAAATTGTAGCTGGCCCTATCCTAATAAATGTGCTCACTACGCTGTAAGAGTCCAATTGGGTCTACTTTATATCGAGTCAGCAAAAATACGATGATGCATGCATTAATTTTGCATGCTAACCTTTTTGATGACACTTCAAATCCTGCCAATCCTTGTACAATCATCATTCATTGATAAGTACATTGGGTGCGCAATATGCTTTATGTTGCAGCTGGGGGCATATATTGTTTGAAATGACATAGCTAGTTCCTTCTCCGTCCCAACATCAAGCTAACCATTCTTTGCATTTTCATTTGAAATGAGGCACTACATGTACATCAATATGGCTACTAGCGTTTTTACAAGTACACTTCGGTCTAACTAGCGTCCTTATAATATTAGCCATCAAATCTTTAATCCATTGCTATCGCAGGGCACTGAAGTTTCTTGTTGTCACAGCTGCTCCACAGGGTGGTTGCACTTTGGCTGGGCAGTTTCCACTCCTTTGAAGCTGCGTCCCATTTGTTTTTGCCACTCCAGACAAATCCACATGGCTGAGGATTCCCAAATGACAGAGGTTCATAGATATTTATTCAATTATCAATACTGAACTATGATCAACATTACAATAATTAATACACATGCTTACAGCTGAAACTGATTTTGAACACAATTTAACTCCACATGGCTGAAAGAGAAATAAAGTTACTTCCACCATCACTCTTATCTCACCACAGAAGTGCTTACATTAGTTACATAAGGAACGGGTTTTTCACACGTGTTGACTCCGCACGGCTGAATACATACTATTAAAGATAGTAAATTATTATATTATTCTGTTTTAACAAAGCATACATATGGGATGCCTAATTTTTTACACGTCTTCACTCCACAGGGCTGCATGGAGAGAGGTCCAATCAAATTACCCGAACCAGTGCATGCGAACTTACATATGAAACTTACATATGAAACCGACTTGTAGCAAGTGTTTATCCCATAAGGCTTGTGCAATAATAAGAGCATTAATTAACGAATCATTTGGCTGATTAAGATTACGGCAGAATGCTGAGATTGCGTGCCATGTAGTTAATGATCGAGGCGCGCAGAAAGGTAGCATTTTTAATATTATAAATTCAAACTCTAATGATTTCCTTCTTTTAACATCTCTGACATCAAGATAATGATAACCGAATCCCTCGCTGAACATTAGTTAGGGTGCATGTTTATTTTTGTGGAAGTGCATGTCTCCCTTGTATGCATGACTTTAAATTCATAATACCACTGATATGCAACTTTTTATCCAAGCTGGTCAATTTGCATTTATCAGGCAATAAGCTCGTGGATGGGAAAACTGAGATGGAAATTATTGCTAGCTCCGATAGAATGCCCCATGTCACAAAAAATGAACAAAAGCCTATAGGGGTTGGGGCAGGAGTTGAAGAATTCTGCTTGCGCCTTGGAGATTCATGAGGGAAAGGAAGCGATGGCTTCGAAGGATTATGCATGCGGATGCATGAGTTCAAAAGCAGGCAATGGTGACTATATAAGTGTAACAACTGCAATGGCTTGTCCTGATAAAGGATTGCACTTCATTGGAATTGTCAAAACTGCTACAAAGATCACCGCAGGGGGAGTATACTGTACATGTATAGCAGATTGTGTATATATAAATCACGTGAGAGTGCGCTTTAGTCAAGAGAGCAAGATTGTACAGTGGAGTAAGCTATAGTAGAGTCCAAATGGCAAATATACGATGATGCATGGATAATTTTGCTAAACCTTTTGATGACACTTCATGATCAAATTTTGCCAATCCCCACAATCACCATTGATAAGTTCCATCAGAGAGTATACTCCATACAATATGCTTTATGTTGCAGCTAGCGCTGGGGGCATATTGTTTGAAATGACATAGCTAGCATTAATGTTCCTTCTCCGCCCCAACATCAAGCAAACCATTCTTTGTATTTTCCTTTGAAATGAGGCACTACATGTACGTCAATATGGCTACTGTACTATGAGCGTTTTTAAAAAGCACACTATAGTCTAACGAGCAGTCATTATAAAATTAGTCAGCAAATCTTTAATCCATCGCTATTGCAGGGCACTGAAGTTTCTTGTTGTCACAGCTGCTCCACAGGGTGGTAGCACTCTGACTGGGCAGTTTCCACTCCTTTGAAGCTGCGTCCCATTTGTTTTTGTCACTCCAGTCAAATCCACATGGCTGAGAATTTCACAAATAAAATGCAAATGACATGCAGAGGTTCATAGATAGTTATTACAATAATTAATACACTTGCTTACAGCTGGAACTGATTTTGTGCACGTTTTAACTCCACATGGCTGAAAGAGAAATAAAGTTACTTCCATGATCACTTTTATCTCATTGCAGAAGTGCTTACATAAGGAACGGATTTTTCACACGTGTTGACTCCGCATGGCTGAATACATAGAGATAGCATACATATTTTATTCAGTTTTAACACATGCAGCATACATATGGGATGCCAAATTTTTTACACGTCTTCACTCCACAGGGCTGCATGGAGAGAGGTCCAATCAAATTACCTAAACCAGTGCATGCGAACTTACATATGAAATCGACTTGTAGCAAGTATTTATCCCACAAGGCTTGTGCAATAATAAGAGCATTAATTAACGAAAATAAATAAACCGGTCCTCTTCTCACTTACATATGGGACATCAACGTTGCACATCTTCACTGACCGAAGTTGATAGAAAGCGAAGATGCTTATCTTGTTATCGGGCCATCCGTGAAGCAAACGCAAACAGAACTCGAATGGTCCTTTCAAAAGCACATAACTCCCAGTTAGCTCCAAAGTAACTTGGTAAGTAAAGCTTCCAGTTAGAGAAACTCCACCTCTGACTATCTCCTGTATATACAATATACTGTCTATATAATACATTACAGTAAAAATCCATCGAATCAACTCTCATTATACTTACTGATTCAAACATGCTCTCTTCCTAAAACACTAAGCCTTATGATTATCACACAAATACAATTATGGGGTGTTTAGGTCTACAGTAAGTAAACATTGTTTAATGTTGGTGGGAATGCTACCCTCAGGAAGGTTATACATGTAGCTCTGCCTGTTGATAAGCTCAAAGGCATAGCTAAGTATACAACCCCTCCCCAGCTATACAGCCTATTCAACCACAACAACCAAACAGGGTTTCTCTAGGGGTTTTGGTTCCAGCATTACCTATTTAAGAGAGGTCTGGGAAGGGTGACTCACTCAGTCATCAGCCACTGCAGCACAAAGTCATCCGACCCACCTCTCCCATCTGTACCTGTATGCACACAATATATTTGCATTATGTGTATCATGTATACTTTCTATCATTAACTTCCATGCACAGGCAGGCGGCACCCTCTGGGCTTCTACCCCAATAGCCACCTATATAACCATTGCCAGCGTAATGGTTTGGAACGCAGGCTGACCCAATGATAGCCAGCGCTTATATCATTGGTCCTTGCTGGCTAGGTAGCAAACGTCCAGCTGCGGCTGCTGCCTGCCCCTCAGTGGGCAAAAACAACGACATTTAACATGGGACAGAATTCGGGGACCTTAAACCATGCTTTCGTACTCAATGCATGGGGAGCATCCCAGGGAAAGCATTAAAAAATGCACAAAAATTGCTTTGCCAATTCATATATGTACCATGCAAACAGAAAATGTTATATTAAATAAATCGTGGAATCAAGAATATTAATTGATCCGACACGTTTTTATTTTGAATATAGCGTGGTCGTGAATGTATATTAGAATCTCCATCATCGACCCGGTTCCCGTGCACTTACCGCAAGAGACGCCGTGGCATCAGCAGCAGCAGTAACAGTTACTGATGGCAGCAATTGTCCCTTTGCCGATACACATTTATTTATACAAGCTGTCAGACTTGCATCTACTGCCAAATTGGCCGTCAAGCTAATTTCAAAGTTCAGCAGGCCAACGTATATAAAAACGCTTGTTGTTGCTTTTATTAGCTCGTACGTTGGGCTGTGGTAGAGAGGATATGTCCAAGCCTTGCATGTTGCTATCTGCTTGCTGTAGTCCACAAGTACTTTGCCAACAATGCTCACATATAACCTGTTGTCTATGTGGTCTCCTCCTGGCTTGTTTTCACTGCTCAATAATGCTTCAAATACTGTTTTGGAAAATCCAAACGCGGATGCTCGGGCAATGCCTTTAGCAAACAGCTTATAGCTGCTAGGATTAGCATCACCTCCAAATCCTGCAAAGGCACCAAAGGCAGCATCCAAACTCACCTGAGACACTCCAAATGACTTTGCCCATATGTATGCTTTATTGATGGGATAAGATTTAATGTCAGCATCTCTGGTGGATGAATCTTGTACAAGATTATAAAGTTCATTATTTTCGTTCCATGTGGTGTCCCTCTTCACCAGGTGACTGTGAAGGAGAACTGACCAACTGTTTGGTGCCTTTGGACCCAGCAGGTTACGTAGTATGCCAGAAGCATCTTTAATTCAGTGCTGTTTCCAATAGAAGCAGTTAGTATAGTCTCCTATTGGGTGTACTTCTGACTCAGCTCCTGCTATAAGGGCTCGTAATACCATCTCAGTGAGTTCATTTGAATGATCAGATTCAAGGGTGTGGAGAAGTGCATTCTGAACTTCCACAGAGCCAGTACTGTACCTCAGTGCATACACTGCTGCGAATTGGACACGTGGATTGCTATGGGACAGGAGGCTAAGAAGTATTCTATTGGCCATTTTGTCTGTTGTTTGGTTGATGTGGCTCCCTAGAAACCTTACTATCTGGTATTGCAGCTGTGGTGTGAGGGATGAGGCAAGTGCACCATAGGAGAGAATAAGAATGTCTGTTGTGTCACTGTTTGAAGCAATGAGAGTCTCAATTTGTGCCAGTGTGTTGGGATGAGCATTTGCAACAAATGCCAACAGTACAGTGAGTGTATTCCTTTCCTTCTGGTCCTTGGTGTTCTGGATGGCTCTCAGCAGTGCCTGCATGTACAAGGCATAAGGTTAGACCTGTAAGCATCACATAGTACACATGTACATGTAGATACCTTCTGTGCATCAATGCTTCCTTCTGCAGTTAGGAATGAGTAAAGAAGAACTCTCATCTCAGTGTCCTTCTCGCTGGTTGAATTTGACAGCTAGGGAAGATGGAAAATCATGTTAGAAAGTAAAAAAAATAAGTAATTACCATTACATTATTATGTAACTCTAATAAGAAACATATGTAGATTCGTATATGCAGGGATATCTTTTGGAAAAAGTAATAAAAATAACATTCCCTTCTAACTTATTATCAATAAATAAATAAATAAATAAATAGTTACTATCTATGCAATCCAATCAAATCAAATCAATCAAAATCAAATCAAATGATTGATAATGTTCAGATTTAAACATAATTAGATTTTTAGATTTTTATCGGTACATTTTAAACCAACCTTATTCAACTAATCCATGACTTCTTTCAGAGCAGGTACAACACCTGGTAGAGGTCCAGCTTCAGACTCCAGTCTTAGTAAATTTTTGACCACATTACCTAGATGTAGGAAGAATGCTCGGTCAAAGGTATAAAAACCAGGTCACTCTGCTTACTAGCTGAAATATCTGACTGATTATAGTGAATTCTGACCAAGTATGACTTGATTGAAGGGTTATCTTTCCGAAGTTGTGCCATTTCTGAATAGCCATCCTTCTCTGAAAAGAAAAGGTATATCAATTTCAATGTTTTTGGAGTGGGAATATCACAGGGTTAGGGGTTGGCAGTTAGACTTATCAATGGTGAAGTATTTGAATCAAGAAATGATGTACCTGTTTTTAATGTTGATGAAGTTTGGTCTCAGTTAATTCAGGATTATTAACACTCCTTCTGGCCACTGATGCCATTTTCATGCACTTCTCCAACTTAAATGAGTACTTTCCTGTACCACTGAGCTCATTGCTCCCAAATGATTCATCATATGTAACTGAATCATCATCCATTGACTGGTGGCTGATTTTATGTGACTGGACTGGTCCATTCACTGTTATCTTCACAGTACCTCTGGAACCTTGCAGAGTTCCCTTCTTGTATTCAATAACTTCTGATTTTTGAACATCGACTGGTTGTTCGTATAGCTCATTTGAAGCAAATTGTATTATATTTTCAGAGTCAACAGTTCGATACATTATCAAGTGGTCTGCATCAATTGTTTGATATCTGTAGCAGGTTATCACAAATATATTGTACATGTTAAATGCAGGTAGTAATGTCAGTATACTGTGCTTAAAATTAGAAACACTATGAGTTTCACTGCTATGTTTATTGCTTGTTGTTCAATATTACTATTATAATTCGATCAAAGACATATAGGTATCCGCAGATATGATTATACGTTCAGTGTCGTGATTACAATGCATCATGTGATGGGGTCAGTGAAAAGCCAGATATCTCATTAGCTAAGATGTTTGATTGTTAAAAAATGAATCGTAATGAATTGAACTGATAAAAAATTTATATGCCCTATGTTTCTGTAGCTGTACATGTTCTTGGTTGATTCATGGGGTTCACAATAGAAAAAAAAAATTTTCTTTTTTTTTCAGTAACTTAACAAATGGCATATAGAAATATAAGTATATCAGCTGAGCTAAATAAATATATGATTACCTGATTTTTTATTGTACCAATTGTTTTTACAAAATAGCAAAATTTCGGGTAAAAACTTTTAAAACCATAGGGTAAAAGATTTTTTTTGAATCACTATGATCAAGATGAGAATTGTATAGTTTAAAGAGCCAACCTGTAATGTGAGACATGCTTGGATTGAGTATCTTCTTCGACCTCTTGAGCTGTTCTCTTAAAGTTCCCTTGAAAAGCAGCTGCTATTCCCTTCTTCAGGTTGACAATTGATGCCCTCTCATCGGGACTATGTTGAACTGACACAACTTTGCCATCTGATGTTTGAATGAAACAAAATGGCTCCTTCAGAAGTTCATTGGCAGCTTGATTGATCTCCTCTTGCCTGAAATTGCGAAATGCTCCACTTAAAAATAATGCAGGCATTATTAATAAGTATGGCAGTGACATACATAAATTCAAATAAACAAATATCTTATGATGACCAACATAAAAAAATAACCTTCACATTTAGTAACATTACATTTGATCTATAATAAATTAGTGTACACTCTATTTGGCTTTTACATGAGCAAATACATAAAACAAAACAACAGATCAGAGCATGCCATTATAGTAATTGCCTCACAAAGGCTAGTAATTTCATGTAGAGTATGAGATTTTATGTATGAATGTATACTTTGAAATGCATATGGCCTGGGTCCCATGTGTATGACAATAATTTGTAAGATGGAGAGGGGGGGGGGGGGGGGGGGGGGGGGGTTAATCACTATCTCAAAGATGGAGGAGTTCTTTTCTGATGTAGTAAGTGAGCTGAAAGAGCTGCATGCTCCATCTAGGCCACATCATTATTAGCTGTGCCACTTAGAATAGAAAACCTTCGGTAAACAACCTGCAACATAATGATGGAAATATTTGGTGTTTGAGGAGATAAGTACATCTTACCACTTGGCCTCTAGATTGGCTGAACAAACAGCATCATGCAAGGCAGCAGTTATTCCTTTAGGTAGGTCAAGCTGCTCTTTGGTTCCCTCAAATCTAACACTTTTGGATTAACCTGTCCTAATATTTAGTACACATATCTAACTGGTCTTTAGTGTAATTCTGTGTCCTTTAATTTATCATGACTAGAAGGACAGAGGTGTCTCACCCTTCAGTGTCCAATCCCTGTTGGGGGGATATTATGGTGTTTTCCAGATCAATACAAATTTTGGATGCCCTTAACTCTCCAAAAGTGCCCACTGGAAAAAAGAACTGATGAAAGAGCAATAATGCAGACAGATTTTACAAACTGATAATGGGCTGAAATAAAAAGCATCAGGCACTGTAAGATCCATTTATAACTGGCACTGTAAGATACCTTTATAACTGGCACTGTAATATCCATTTATAACTGGCACTGTAAGATCCCTTTATAACAGGTACTGTAAGAACCCTTTATAACTGGCACTGTAAGATCCCTTTATAACTGGCACTGTAAGATCCCTTTATAACTGGCACTGTAAGATCCATTTAATAACTGGCACTGTAAGATCCCTTTATAACAGGCACTGTAAGAACCCTTTATAACTGGCACTGTAAGATCCCTTTATAACTGGTACTGTAAGATCCCTTTATAACTGGCACTGTAAGATCCATTTATAATTGGCGCTGTAAGATCCCTTTATAACTGGCACTGTAAGATCCCTTTATAACTCTTTGTACACTTAGACTGATTCTACCCTGACTCATTTAGGAAGCTGTTTTCATTATAGAGTTTTTATGGGTATTATTGGACATGCAAGTATTCTGGTATTCAATGTAATTTACGCAAATCTACGTAAGGTGCTATTTCATAAAATCACATGTAGGGGTGTAAGCCGGCCCAAATACATTTCTGTGTCAAGTGTTCCACATTACAACCTTTACTTTTAGAGAAGTCATTGAATTAATGGCAGGAATTTGTTGCTATGCTTTGGAGAAGAAACTCACTGTGCAGTTTGCATGGAGTTGTGATCAACACACGACTTTAAAGATAATTTAATTTCCTAGAGCTATTGAAATTAAGTTTTCGGTTTCAAGAAATTTAAATTGTTATTACACAATGAAGCCACCATACATTTTTGTCAACGTGGTGAACGTACGCAACCAATTTTAAAAAGATCAACTCATATTGTAGCGGAAGGGATTTACGGGATATAGAAGTTAATGTGTTGTTATCACGTGATCAGTTAAATTGATTAAAAAGTGTACAACACGCTACAGTGGTGACCCTGGGCCTGAAACGTATTTCATGGCCGAAGAACATGCAGTCTCCATTAAACTACCAACCTTTTGGGTTTCCCAACCAGATGTTTGGTTCGTGCAAGCCGAGGCACAGTTCAATCTTCGAAAGATTACCTCGGACGAGACTATGTACTACTATGTGCTCGCAGCGCTCGACCAGTCAACAGCGGCGCGCTTCATGGACCTAATCAGTCAGCCACCGACTAACGACAAATACAAAGCACTGAAAACCCGCCTTTTGGACACGTTTGGCCTTAGCGCGCAAGAGCGGGCATCCCGACTTCTCCATTTTCGCACGCTAGGTGATTCCAAGCCCTCAGCCTTAATGGATGAAATGCTGGCTTTACTCGGAGACCACCCTCCATGTTTCCTGTTTAAACAGCTTTTTCTCGAGCGCCTACCCGAGGACGTCCGAGTTCATTTAGCAGGTGCGCAATTCACGGACTACCGCCAGCTAGCTAAAAAAGCTGACGATACAGGGTTTGGTGCTAACGCCATTCAACAAAGAACGTCTAGCGGGCAGAAGACCAAAGTGCAACCTTCTACCCCTTTTTCTGCCAAAATGTGTTACTACCATAGCACCTACGGTGAGGCAGCTACCAAATGCAGACCGCCCTGTGACTGGTCGGGAAAAGGGCAGGCCGGTCGCCAATTGGCCTCGGCGACAGGCCAGAACAATACCCTCCTCTTTCTACGCGACACCATCTCTGGACGACAGTTTCTTGTCGACACCGGAGCTGAGGTCAGTGTTTTACCAGCCACCGGTTTGGATTCGCGTACAGCGCAACCAGGACCATTGCTGCTGGCAGCCAATGGCAGCTCCATCAAAACTTATGGTTCGCGCACCCTTTCCCTTCACTTTGCCTCCAACAAGTACCAGTGGACTTTCACCATCGCTGATGTTTCTCGCCCTCTGTTGGGAGCAGATTTTCTCCGCTCAAACTCTCTCCTAGTTGACCTCAAAGGAAATCGTCTTGTGGATGCAGTGACTTTCTTTTCCATTCCACTGGGCCCATCCAATGCCCAAGCACCTCATCTCAGCGCCATTGCAAACTCCACTGACCAATATGACACGTTGCTCTCCGCATTTCCAGACATCACGACACCTAACTTTACTCGAGCACCAGTCAAGCATGGTGTGGAACATTTCATTGTCACTAAAGGACCACCTGTCCATTCACATGCCCGCCGGCTACCTCCTGACAAGTTGGCAGCAGCCAAAGCCGAGTTTAACAACATGGAAGCCATGGGCATCATTCAACGGTCATCCAGTCCATGGGCATCTCCCCTACATATGGTACCGAAGGCAGCTGGAGGTTGGCGTCCTTGTGGTGACTACAGGCGTTTTAATGATGTCACAGTACCTGACCGGTACCCAGTGCCCCATATTCAGGACCTTTCCAACCACCTCGCTGGCAAAACCATCTTCTCCAAGATCGACCTGGTGCGCGGCTATCACCAGATTCCTGTTGCTGATGAAGATATTCCAAAGACTGCCATTATAACACCCTTCGGGCTGTATGAGTTCCTGAGGATGCCTTTTGGCCTCAAGAATTCTGCCCAAGCTTTCCAGCGTCTTATGGATACAGTTTGCCGGGGTTTAGATTTCACCTTCGTTTATATCGATGATATCTTGGTGGCTAGCAACAACATTGAGACACACAAAGAACACCTCCGCCTGCTTTTTCAGCGCTTACAAGAATTTGGCATGGTGATTAATGTCTCGAAATGTCAGTTTGGCCGTGATACCATCGATTTCTTGGGCCATTGCATCAATAGCACTGGATCTTTTCCATTACCTGACAAGGTACAGGCTATCTCAGAGTTCAACCAACCAGTGACCATAAAAGGGCTACAAGAATTTGTGGGCATGGTAAATTTCTATCGTCGATTCATTCCAGCCGCTGCACAATTGATGTCTCCATTATTTGATGCACTGGAAGGCAAGCCAAAAACACTGGTTTGGAATGATGTTATGGTGAAAGCTTTCCAAGACACCAAGAGAGCATTAGTTGAGGCCACTTTACTCACGCACCCCCGTCCTGACGCGTCTATTTCACTCATAGTGGATGCCTCTGACCACGCAGTAGGTGCAGTCCTTCAACAGCTTCTGAATGACACGTGGCATCCTCTTGCATTCTTCAGCAAGAAATTGAGACCCCCTGAAAAAAAGTACAGTGCCTTTGATAGGGAATTACTCGCCTTATACCTTGGCATACGGCATTTCCGATATTTTCTAGAGGGCCGTTCATTTGTTGCCTATACCGACCACAAACCACTCACATTCTGTATGTCCAAAATGTCTGAACCATGGTCGAGTATAGACAGCAACGTCACCTTTCCTACATTTCTGAGTTCACTACAGACATTCGGCACATCCAGGGGAAAGACAATATAGTAGCTGACACACTGTCAAGAGCGAACATCGACTCCATTCAGTTGGGAATAGACTACTGTGGAATGGCTGCAGATCAAAGAGATGACCCTGAGGTACAAGCTCTCCGCACTGCTACCTCCAGCCTACAAGTAGAAGACATCCCTTTTGGAGTACAAGGTGTTACACTCCTCTGCGACACATCCACTGGCCACGCAAGACCAATTGTACCTGCTGGGTGGAGACGTCAGGTTTTTGACCTGGTCCATGGTTTATCACACCCCTCCATGCGGGCCACGAGGAAGCTGATTGCCTCAAAGTTTATCTGGAATGGCCTACAGAAACAAGTGGGAAATTGGGCTAAAGCATGCATCCCTTGTCAAACTTCCAAGATTCAAAGGCATATCAAAGCCCCGCTAGACAAGTTCACGGTTCCTCATCGCCGTTTTGACCATATTCATGTTGACCTTGTGGGACCTTTACCACCCTTCAACGGCTTTACCCACCTCCTCACAGTTGTGGATCGTTTCTCCCGCTGGCCAGAAGCCATTCCCCTTAATGACACAGCTGCCGCTGTTTGTGCCCAGGCTCTTGTCTCGAACTGGATTGCCCGTTTCGGCATTCCTGTCGACATGTCATCCGACAGAGGACCCCAATTTACCTCGCAGTTGTGGTCATCTGTTGCACAACTGTTAGGCACTCAACTCCATCACACGACAGCCTACCACCCACAATCCAATGGTCTGGTAGAACGGTTCCATCGCCACCTCAAAGCTGCCTTGAAAGCTCGCCTCACAGGACCTAACTGGTTGAACGAGTTACCATGGGTACTGTTAGGGATTCGAACAGCACCTAAAGAAGACTTGGGTTGTTCCTCAGCGGAGATGGTTTATGGTGCTCCACTCACGGTGCCGGGAGATTTCGTTTCTAATCATAACACACACTCCGACTACAATTCTCGACTCCAACAACTCCGAAATCAAGTCCGTACACTGGTGCCTATCCCTACCTCCCAACATGGAATGGCACCTGCCTCCATTCCACACACCCTACAGCAAGCCAAGTTTGTGTTCATTCGTCGTGACGCTCATCGCACTCCTCTGCAACGCCCTTACGAAGGCCCCTTCAAGGTCCTTCAACCAGGTCACAAAACGTTTAAGATTGACATTGGGGGGCAGACTGAAACAATTTCAATTGACAGACTCAAGCCTGCACACATTGATTTGGAAAATCCAGTTCAAGTTGCACAACCCAGACCCCGAGGACGACCGAAGAAGTCCCAAGCAGAACATACATCCCTTCCGATCACAGGCACGCCCAACATTTCTGCACCACGGTGTACCAGATCGGGCCGTCAAGTCCAACCGCCACATCATTACATCTCTGTGTCTGAGGGGGGAGTGGTGTAGCGGAAGGGATTTACGGGATATAGAAGTTAATGTGTTGTTATCACGTGATCAGTTAAATTGATTAAAAAGTGTACAACACGCTACAATATCTACAATACTAAGTTATCCAATACATTGCTAGAAATAATAATTTTAAAATCCCCTAGATCTGTTAAATCTTGTTATATCACACACGAAGGGAGTTCGTCTTACCTGACGCGCAATGTGCCTTCAAGTTTGTGCGGACACTAAGTTGTGATTCAGTTCCTCCCATCACTTTCACCAGTGTTGCAGAGTACGAATAAAGGCAACTTTCATCCTATATTTGACAGATCAAATGAAACAACATCCAATGCATACACCTGTACAAATCTCAACATAATTTAAACTGAAAGACATCGTTATTCTAAGAAGTTTCCGTTTTGACATGCAAGTATTGTAAACTAAAGGCAGTGCTCGCATCACTGTGATAAAAGTACGCACATAGAAATGTAATCGTCTACTTGCTCATTTAATGCACACAGTTCTGTTTATTAATACTTATAATAGCAATTTTTAATTTTTATGCAATGGCAGTACATAAGTTTTCTATACTTAAGTGCTCAGGGTATACTCACGTAACGAACGATTTGTGCCACGCATGTTGGTCTGGGTACGAGACTAGTGTATGCCATGATGCTTGTATGTTAAAATTACTTGCAATATATTGCTTACCGAACACGTTCCAGTCGCAATGAATTTTCCTTCCGTCCCACGTTGGTAGATCATCAGCATTGCCATAATGAAAACACCATGAGAAGTGGCCATTTTGGAACTTATATTCTTCAAGATGTATAGTATGTTATACCCGGTTCTCTACTAGCAGATTTTAGGGAAGCTGTATAGAGCCATAACTGAACTGTGCGATCTCAACAGCGCAGCCATGTTTTATATACACCCCTGCATGCATTGAACGGAAATAAATATTCGGCTTCTGTTTAACAATTAAAACACCGCTTGACACTAACTTGCTAAAGGTCCATTTTATTATTTCAAGGGATTACATGGTAAGAGGGACGTCCCAACAGCTACGCGTATCTGCATTGGGGTTATCAGTGCATGTAACGAAATCAGTAGAGAGATATAGGGAATAGCATGACAATGCCTGTCCAACAAAACTGCTAGAATATACATGCATGTAGAGGGAAATCAAAATATGCTGACAAGTGGCTAGTGTAGCACTGCTGAATGCTAGCTACACACCAAGCAGAAGCACACAAAATGTTAATGGTCCCATTCCCATAAAAATGACAACTACGCCACAGCTCAACTGACTTCTGCTTGGTAGACAATGAATATACCGTATACCATATGAGTACCCAATCTACCCATGCATGCATGCAGACAACCTGCACATTGCCCCTGGCTTGACCCATGGTTAGTTGCAGCACCGCAAAGGTCTCCGGTGATTTTAAGATCAATACATGCATGGGACAGCCCTTAAAAACGCTTTTCCTTAAAAGCTATAGACTCGTGTTAATAAATTAGAAGAGCCATGGATGGCATTGTGGGACTTCAAGGTTGGTTGATCTTCCGACAATTAGGTAGTGCAAGATTCTTCTAAGGCTGGCATGCAGGAAGGTCATCCTGCTGCGAATTGTGAATCATTGAAGTGTGTGCCGGTGTGTGTGTGTGTGTGTGTGTGTGTGTGTGTGTGTGTGTGTGTGTGTGTGTGTGTGTGTGTGTGTGTGTGTGTGTGTGTGTGTGTGTGTGTGTGTGTGTGTGTGTGTGTGTGTGTGCATGTGCATGTATGTGTGCATGCCATATGTGTGTGTGTGTAATGTACGTGTGTTAACATTGAGTACGTGCACCCATGCAGGTACATGTGCATATGTATATACTGATGAGGTCGTTTTTTAGTGTTTTATATCAGTTCCCACAATTAATATAAGTAGTGCAATATTCTTATGGGACTGTCATCCTGCATGCAGCGATATATTAAGTCTATACTGTAGCATCAGATTCTTACACCGGTAAATTTATGCACGCTGTAAATCTTGCGCTCGCTGTAAACGCGTCAGTATAATGATTACAACTGATTACAATTAATATAACTAGTGTCAGATTCTTATGGGACTGTCATCCGCCATGCAGCGATATATTAAGTCTATACTGTAGCACCAGATTCTTACACCGTTAAATTTATGCACGCTGTAAATCTTGCGCTCGCTGTAAACGCGTCAGTATAATGATTACATGCAGCCAACGGCGCGGCCGATGGCGGTAGCTTGCTGTTTCTACGAGCTCGGTTCGCGCTGCACATTTTGTGAGACGGTCTGTTTGTGAATACATGCATATACATGCTGTACACTGACCCCCTGGATACATGTATACATGTATGTTTCGATCTTACTGAATAACTTGGCCAACCAACTAGTTGATAAAGGAGAAGTGAGTTGCATGCATGGAATATTATGGTTATAGTGCGGTAACAAAATCATCCCGCCGTACGTATATACATGTATCTTTGATTGAAATAATTTATTATAAATGGGACAGTTTCCGCGAAAATGTCACCCTTTTATGATATTATAATGTTATAAAAATGCTTCTTGTTTGAATCGCTATATCTTCCGAACGCTAAACGCTATCGCTTCCCTATTTTTAAGAGTTTATACTACACCATCTCTCTATGTTAAATTACATTTTGGAGTCTTGCACTTGCTCCACACCAGTATTGCAACGTTCGATACCTGACCGGGTTCAAACCCGCCATAACTTTAGGTAGGAGTAATCAAATCGCTTCAAATTCGATTTGTAGGTAGAGAGGTCCTATACCTATCGATTTGCACTGTTCGTTAATTTTTATGGAATCCTTTACGGAGATACAGTTGAACAAACTAGTGCACTTTTTCCCGCTCGATTCGCGCCAATGTTATAACACCCGCCTCCCCATACATTGAGCAGGACGCGATTTGCCAAAATCATTGGCGCGAATCGAGCGGGAAAAAGTGGACGTACTTTGTTCAACTGTATCTCCGTAATGAATGGCATAAAAATTAACGAACAGAACAAATCGATAGGTATAGGACCTTTGTGCCTACAAACTGAATTTGAAGCGATTTGATTACTCCTACCTAAAGTTATGGCGGGTTTGAACCCGGTCAGGTATCGAACGTTGCAATACTGGCGTGGAGCAAGTGCAAGACTCAAAAATGTAATTTCTCATAGAGAGATGGTGTAGTATGAACTGCTGAAAATAGGAAGTCGATAGTATTTAGCGGTTGGAAGATATAGCGATTCAAACAAGAAGCATTTTTATAACATTATAATATTATAAAAGGGTGACATTTTCGCGGAAACTCTCCCAAATTATTATTGTACATGCAAGTTATTCGTAAATCAACCATTGTTTCCTCGTAGCTTCCGTGTGCACTTGACATGACCGATCGATTAGCGTATACCAAACGTTTCCTTCTGTCTAATAGTATATAGCTTTTGAGGAAAAGCTAAAGTTTTAAGGGCTGCCGCTGACAAAAGTTGACTTGTGAATCTTGTCCCTTATTGGTCATCATTATCTTAATTAAAATCACCATGCAGAGTGTGCATGTTGTCCCCTATATGCATGCATGGTGTATGCTGCAACTAACAGTGTCTGACCACGGGTCAAGCAAGGAAAAGGGGCACCTGTACCCATAATAATATGGCACATTCTTAAGTTGCCTTTATATATAAATTGAGCTGACATGTGCATGCTCTAAGAACTGTAGTATGCTGCCCCTCCAGTATTAGATCAATAAAATGGCAACATTTTCATTCCGACTTCGATACATCATACTGCCGGTTGGCTACCATTTAGTGGTGCACAGTGCATCAGTGGGGTATGTGCGTATGGTAGCTAGGACCATTAATATCAATGTGGTTCTGCTTTGTGTGTGGCTAAGCTGCAGCAGTGTTACACTAGCCAGGCCACATGTAATATTACTTTGATTTCTCTCTATATTCTATGAGTCGAGTCTCGTTGGACAGGCATTGCCATGCTATTTACCATTCAGTTTACATTTTGGTTCTAAATCAATACTTTAATAACAATAGCTACGATACATGTATGGGTTCTTTTAACCACTAAACAGCCTTTTGACATGATACAGCCGGAAGCGCTAATTTAGATAAAGGGTGTCATATAATTCATGTGGGCGGAGGAATTTTGTCGTTCAATGCATGCACGCAACGGTATAAAAGACGCAGGTCCGCTCTCCAGTGTCACACATAAGATTCAGAATTCATCCGTCGATCCGCCCCTGCAGGGCGACGTGGCGGCGCATGCCCGGCATCTACATGTAGGTTTTCGATTAAGATGCATGAAATGGGCAAGATGGATGCCATGTGTGATCACTTCATGATCTAGTCATAGATATTATATTATAACATCTATGATCTAGTCTCGTAAGCCAGACATACTTACGACGTAAGTGGGACAGGGGACGAATGAAACGTACTTCTCGGTATGTTTTCCTCGTCCCTTACCCTTCATACGTCGAACGCCGGGTAACTACATGTAAGTACTTCACGTCTAGTACTCTCGTACCCAGACCCAGATTTTCATAGCAGCGGATGAATTACATCTATCCATCCGCTGCTGTGAAAATCTGGGTCTGGGTACGAAACTATCCCGTCTAGCTTGCATGCAAGACTATTCATGATGTTGATTCGCAGTGGGGTTTGCAGCAAAGGTGAACAGCACACCAACCAAATTATAGCAAAGTGAGTCTTTTTAAATGTGACAAACGTCTCATGTCCACTACGAACCTTCCTGCTGCATCACTATTAATATTTATTTATTAGGCTTTTGTTGTGCAGCATACGCTAATCGATCGGTCCTGTCAAGTGCACACGGAAGCTACGAGGAAACAATGATTGATTTACGAATAACTTGCATGACATTGTACAATAATAATTTTTAATAATTTATTTCAATCAGAGCACATTGAAAACGATCCAAAGTGTGAAGAACTTGGATGGATCTGTGTGCCCTTAGCAGTGGAAGCCTATGGTGCATGGGGCATAGAAGCACAACGTACCATGCATCTCACGTTTGGCCCGCAGGCTCTGCATCAAAACCAACCAAACGATGTCCAGACTCCAGAGTGATTTCAAATCTATATGGTCGTCTGAACATGTCCCTAATTAAGGCCAACTCAAGAGCGATGTTGAGTAGAAGTGCATTGTATAGTCAGTATAGATTTAGATGTGTGGTGTAGTTAGTTGTGTATTGTAATACCGGCATATATAATCAAAGATATATACGTAGGGCGCAGTGGCGTACACAGCAAAAAAAGTTTAGTGAAACGGCTAACTATATCACTCCAAATGCTGATTCTGAGTGATATATAGTAAGCCGTTTTGAGTGAAATCCACCAAACTTTTTTTGCTGTGTAGCGAGGGGGAGGGGGGGGGGGGGGGGGGGGGGGGGGCAATTGCCCCCGGGCTCCTGAGCTAAGGGGGGCGCCAAAATGCCTAGATGTTTGCTATAAATAGCATTGCAATGCGTACCGGATAATAAGCCGAGGAAAGGCTTATGTTTATGCTCTTAAGTTTATTGATTAGAAATAGCAAGTCCGTGCATACTGCATGCTGTTGATGAAATTTTTCGTATAATTGGAGCTGAATTTTGGAACAAGAAATTAAGCAGCAGGCCCCCCCCCCCCCTCCCCCCCGGCCCGGCAAAAACCTATCGATACTGATCGCTTTAACGGCGCAACGATCCTCCAATACATGTAGTAGATGTTATAAATGTTAACTACATCATGTGAGAGTTGGGTTAACTCTCACATGATGTAGTTAAATATTAAACTATGGATCGTTGAGCGGATATACCGTATATCGGTTCAATAACGTGGCGTGCAAGACTACAGGAAAGTCTGCAGAAGCAAGTTATTTACTATTCTACCAGGTTTTAGCATGTTTCTACGCAATTATGCGTTTGAATATAACGTAATAATAGTTTGAAAATATGCCTTTGCCCTCTGAATGAGCTGTTTACTGAGAGCATCAAGCTTTGACAGCCCATCGGGTACAGGTTCAGTGACCAGACCATAAATCATGCAGGCGTGGTATTCTTATTTAGAAATGGTCTGCAATGATTACAAATGTCAGAACAACAGCTTTTTAAGGTGTGAGCTTTCAATGCCAACCATGTACTAGTGTGTGCTTGTCAAGGTTACTAAAATCCCCACAAGAAACTTGATTGCGCGTCGTAACGCGTCGATCATGCAGAAATTACTATAATGAGGGCATGCAATTTCTGGACATGACTGATATGATCGATCCGTTCACTTCTAAAAATCTACAGTTCTAAACACCATGCATAAAACTAAAGTTTATTTGATGCCAACTATACACTAACTATAATGTTCAGTGAAGGATTCGCTTTATCGTTATCTTGATGTCTGGTGTGTTAAAAAGAGGGAGATCGTTAGTTTGATTCCTATATGTGTACGATCAGTACCTTTCTGCGCGCCTCCATTAACACAATTTAACTAGTTGGCAGGTTTTGTGAGCACTCTGTGACCAGGTATTATTGGGAAGTAAATATATAGCATGCAGGTCGTTGTCAATGTTTCATGCACATCACTAACCAAATGCTTCGTGATCACGTCGTCATAGAGCTGGTCGAAGTATTTATCGACAGCATAGTTGCACTGAATGAAGAAACGAATGAAGATGCATTCTTGGATTAATCTAAATCTCATGAATAGCTTACAGCAGTCCTTAAGAAAAACGACATACTGCTGCACTTTCTTTTAAGCTTGTTCTTAAGTGAAAACTGTATATGTAGTGGGAATAAGCACAGTATATGGCATTACATGCATGCATATAGTTATAGCCCATCAGCCTTCTATATTTATGGTATAACTCTCAAAGAACTTACCTTGCTACTGTCACTATTTGCATAATCAATCAACGCCCCGACCAGGGATGTGCATGCGTCGCAGGCAAATCCCATCTCCCTCAAATATTCGTTGCGAAAGTGACTCAGCTATGAGAAAAAAAAAAAAAAAAAAAACGTTTGCACGTTCATTTAAATGTACTTGTACAATGTACGTGTGGTGTAGAAGTATCTCTGCCACTGCAGGACACTGGTATCTTACCTCTTCAATCTCAGCGTAAATCTGAGCGAAACGATCGTCCTCATGCTCTTCGTCGCCATTTTGGGCAGCGTCCTCATGCTCAGAAGGCTCAGACGTTTCGACGATCCGTGGGAGAGCCATGGCTGAAGCCGAAAGCAGAGCGCACAGCAAGAGTCCTTTCAGAGTAGACATTCTTGTGATGAATTCTGAATCGTATGTATCCTGATCAAATAAGTGTGACACTGGAGAGCGGACCTGCGTCTTTTATAGCATGCATTGAGCGACAATGAATATACACGTATGGCTTTATTTAACCACTAAACCATTAAAACACCTTTTGTACTGCGCGGAAGCGCTAATTTATATAAAGGTGCCAATCAACCATTTTATATTGTTTCATGTGGGCAGAGGAATTACATGCATGGATAGTTTATTTGGTAAGAAGTTCCAACAGGTGCCTGTGAACTATCAGTGTGTTACGTAGCTAATAGAACTAAATAGTAGAAATGCATGCTATAATGCCAGTCCAACGAGACTCCTAGAGTATAGAGAGAAATTAAAGTTATATGACATGTGGCTTGTGTAACATTGCTGCAGCTTAGCCACACACCAAGCAGAACCACACAAAATATTAATGGTCCTACCATATACGCACATACCCCACTGATGGACCACAAAATGGTAACCAATGTTTCGAAATCAGAATGGAAATGCTTGCCATTTTATTGATCTAATACTGCATGGAGGGGCCAACATACTACAGTTCTTATATATAGCATCCTTAACTACATGTCAGCTCAATATCTATATAAGCAACGAATATATCATATGCATGGGTACCATGCCTCCTGCCCCCTGCTTGACCCGTGCTCAGACACTGTTAGTTGCAGCACCATTATAAATAGGAGACAACATGCATGCACACTCTGCATGGTGATTTTAAGATAAAATACCAGTATGTATGAGACAAGAATTTTAGTTTGTCAGCGGCATGCCCTTAAACCGCTTTTCCTCAAAAGACTGAAGGGTTTGAGCCATGCATGCAGTGAGCCACATACATGTATGTATAGGGCATTAATATTGTGGGGCTTCAAGGTTGGCTGGTCTTCCCACAATTATGTAGTGTCAGGTTCTTATGGGACTGTCATCCTGCATGTACAGGTATAATTCCTAGCTGTAAACACGTCACTGAGTATATGATTAATATAAAACTATAATTACAACAACACACGTCTTCGTCATTCGGATCCATTGTGGCACAGCGGTAGCATCGATATTGGAATATTTATGGCGGTAGCTTGCTGTTTCTGTCTGCTCGCTGCACATTTTGTGCATTGGACGTGATCAGTGCGGCCGGCCTATATATATATATATATATCGCCGCATGCGATCTTGATAACTTGACCAACCAACTAGTTGATAAAGGAGGCATGGTTATATATAGTGCGATTAGAAAATCATCCCGCCGTATATATACTTTTAGACTTATTAAAGTTATTGTACCTGCAAGCAATTCATAAACAATTATTGTTTCCTCATAGCTTCCGTATGCCCTTCAGTTGACACAATCGATTGATTCCGGCTTATTTTTAAATTCCTACGGTTAATAGTAATGCAGCAGGAAGGTTCGTAATTAACATGCATGAGACGTTTGTCACTTAAAAGACTCACTTTGCTATATAATTTGCTTGGTGCTCTGTTCACCTTTGTCTCACGTAATATCTATGTGTGGGCACCATCTTATTGCAATTATAAAACAATAAAAATAAACTGCTTTCTTAGGATTTCAAGTTTGTGTTGTTCACACCTTTGTCTCACGTACTTATTACCGTTCGACGTATAAATTAAGGGTAAGGGACGAGGAAAACATACCTAGAAGTAAGTTTCACTCGTCCCCTGTCCCACTTACGTCGTAAGCAAGTACGTCAGGCCATAGATTGAAGAATACCTGCATGGATATGAAACGCGGAGATAATTAGAAATGATCCCCGTTTCGGCACGTGACACATTTGGACTTGGCCGTAATACGAGCGATACAGGAGACAGTAAGATACCTGAAACACAGGCCGAAACAGATCCTCTTAACGATTTGCTTACAACTTCCGATACCGTTGGTCCGTTGCTTTCAATACATTTTATTGTGGGTTACGTGGTGTTGTGTTCGACTATTCGAGCTTGTCTACATCACCCAAGAATAAAGGCACATTCAGCGGCACGTTTGATGGAGTTTCCGCCTATTTGGAAACGCGGTCATCATGCTACAAGCAGTAAACAGTAAACAGGCGTTTATTGAATCAGCTACTAAAATTAGTTAGCAAATCTTTAATCCATTGCTATCGCAGGGCACTGAAGTTTCTTGTTGTCACAGCTGCTCCACAGGGTGGTTGCACTTTGCCTTGGCAGTTTCCACTCCTTTGAGGCTGTGTCCCATTTGTTTTTGTCACTCCAGACAAATCCACACGGCTGAGGATTTCACAAATAAAATGCAAATGACATGTACAGAGGTTCATAGATAGTTATTTAACATTACAATAATTAATACACATGCTTACAGCTGAAACTGATTTTGTGCACATTTTAACTCCACATGGCTGAAAGAGAAATAAAGTTACTTCCATGATCACCACAGGTCTAGAAGTGCTTGCATAAGAAACGGATTTTTCACATGTTTTGGCTCCGCATGGCTGAATATATCAGTAAAGTTAGTATGCATATTACAGTATACATATTATTGGGTTTTAACACAACATACATATGAGGTCCCCCATGGCCCACTACATGTTTTCACTCCACAGGGCTGTACAAAGAGAAGTCCAATCAGTGAATCAAAACTAATACCCGCACCAGTGCCGAACATACGTATATGAGACTGACTTGTAGCAAATGTTAGTCCCACAAGGCTTGTGCAATAATAAGAGATTAATTAAAGAAAATAAATAAACCGGTCCTCTTCTCACTTACATATGGGACATCAGTATTGCACATCTTCACTGACCGAAGTTGATAGTAGGCGAAGATGCTTATCTTATTATCGGGCCATCCGTCAGTGAAGCAAACGTAAGCAGAACTCGAATGGTCCTTTAAATAGCACATAACTCCCAGTTAGCTCCAAAGTAACTTGGTAAGTAAAGCTTCCAGTTAGAGAAACTCCACCTCTGACTATCTCCTGTATGGGTTTTTTTTTACAACATGCTACCTTGGTCCTTGGACTTTCCACTCCCTTAAAGCTGTGCTGCCTATATGTTGTAGTTTGGTAGTAACACCATCCGGCCAATAGTTACAGTTTTTAAAATGTCGCATTGACTTCCACTGAGTTTAATTGTGATGCAAGGTTTACTTTTCATTTAATTTTCAATTGACACTTTCCTGGAGACAGCTCTCATCTGAGGTTCATGCAGTGATGAATTTTTTAGTCTACAAGATATAAAAACATTCTCTCGGAGAAATTTGGTGGTATATAGGATTTGAAGGCAATGGTGGAGAGAACAAGGGATCAACAATGATACGAATTTTTCTTAATACTCCTATATTTAGCACTTTTGTAGTTGCTGTGCAGACAAGTAGCTGTTGGGACCTCTTACCAAAGAAATGTTGTGAGGAAACTTGTACCATGTAAACCCTCCGCCCCTCCTCTGGTTGTATGATGGAGGTTAATATTATATTAGTACTGCACAGAGTTATAGTGGCATATTGTGCTATATTGGAGTTATGGTAGCATGTGTTCAGTTGGATACATTGGAGGCATGTTAGTGTATTGGGGTAGTGTGGGTAATTCTACCAAATTGTAGCTGGCCCTATCCTAATATGCTAACTACGCTATAAGAGTCCAATTGGGTCTACTGTATATCGAGTCAGCAAAAATACGATGATGCATGCATTAATTTTTGATGACACTTCAAATCCTGCCAATCCTTGTACAATCATCATTCATTGATTTGTACATTGGGTGCGCAATATGCTTTAAGTTGCAGCTGGGGGCATATACATGTATTGTTTGAAATGACATGGCTAGTTCCTTCTCCATCCCAACATCAAGCAAACCATTCTTTGCATTTTCATTTGAAATAAGGCACTACATGTACATCAATATGGCTACTAGCGTTGTAAAAGCACACTTCAGTCTAACTAGCGTCATTAAAATATTAGTCAGCAAATCTTTAATCCATCGCTATCGCAGGGCACTGAAGATTCTTGTCGTCACAGCTGCTCCAAAGGGTGGTTGCACTTTGGCTTGGCAGCTGCCACTCCTTTGAAGCTGCGTCGCATTTGTTTTTGTCACTCCAGTTAAATCCACATGGAAATAACAGAGGTTCATAGATATTTATTCAATTATCAATAACTATGATCAACATTACAATACTTAATACACATGCTTACGACTGGAACTGATTTTGTGCACGTTTTAACTCCACATGGCTGAAAGAGAAATAAAGCCGGTTACTTCCATGATCACTCTTATCTCACCGCAGAAATGCTTACATAAGGAACGGATTTTTCACACGTTTTGACTCCGCACGGCTGAATACATAGAAGTAGTATACATATTATAGCTATTATCATTCAGTTTTAACACATGCAGCATACATATCGGATCTTCCATTTTTAACACATCTTCACTCCACAGGGCTGCATGGAAAGAAGTCCAATCAAGTTACCCGCACCAGTGCATGCGAGCTTACGTATGGAACTGACTTGTAGCAAGTGTCCGCTCCACAAGGCTTGTGCAATAATAAGAGCATTAATTAACGAATAAATAAACCGGTCCTCTTCTCACTTACATATGGGACATCAGTATCGCACAACTTCACTGACCGAAGTTGATAGAAGGCGAAGATGCTTATCTTATTATCGGGCCATCCGTGAAGCAAACGTAAGCAGAACTCAAATGGTCCTTTGAATAGCACATAACTCCCAGTTAGCTCCAAAGTAACTTGGTAATTAAAGCTTCCAGTTAGAGAAATTCCACCTCTGAATATCTCCTGTATATAATAAACCATATACATGTAATACATTAATGCATCGAATCAACTCTTTAGTTACAAATTAATTAAATCCTGATTATACTTACTGATTCAACCATGCTCTCTTTCTAAATATTATAATAAATAAATCCATCGATCTTGTTCCCCTGCACTTACCGCAAGAGAAGCCGTGGCATCAGCAGCAGCAGTAACAGTTACTGATGGCAGCAATTGTCCCTTTGCCGATACACATTTATTTATACAAGCTGTCAGACTTGCATCTACTACCAAATTGGCCGTCAAGCTTATTTCAGAGTTCAGCAAGCCAACGTATATAAATACGCTTTTTGATTTTTTCATTAGCTCTTACGTTGGGCTGTGGTAGAGAGGATATGTCCAAGCCTTGCATGTTGGTATCTGCTTGCTGTAGTCCACAAGTACTTTGCCAACTATGCTCACATATAACCTGTTGTCTATGTGGTCTCCTCCTGGCTTGTTTTCACTGCTCAGTAATGCTTCAAATACTGTTTTGGAAAATCCATAAGCGGAGGCTGGTGTGATGCCTTTAGCAAACAGCTTATAACTAGTAGGATTGGCATTTCCTCCAAATCCTGCAAAGGCACCAAAGGCAGCATCCAAACTCACCTGAGACACTCCAAATGACTTTGCCCATATGTATGCTTTGTTTATGGGATACGAATTGATGTCAGCATCTCTGGTGGATGTATCTTGTACAAGATTATAAAGTTCATTATTTTCATTCCATGTGGTGTCCCTCTTCACCAGGTGACCATGAAGGAGAACTGACCAACTGTTTGGTACCTTTGGACCCAGCAGGTGTACGTAGTATGCCAGAAGCATCTTTAATTCAGTGCTGTTTCCAATAGAAGCAGTTAGTATGGTCTCAAATAGCTTGTCACCTATTGGGTGTGCTTCTGACTCAGCTCCTGCTATAACGGCTCGTAATACCACCTCTGTGAGTTCATCCGAATGATTAAATTCGAGGGTGTGGAAAAGGGCATTCTGAACTTCCACAGAGCCAGTACTGTATCTCAGTGCATACACTGCTGCCAATTGGACACGTGGATTGCTATGTGACAGGAGGCTAAGAAATATTCTTTTAGCCATTTTGGGTTGAGTGTTTCCCAGTGAATGGATGTAATGTACTAGGATTGAGGGATCTGTTGTTTGGTTGATGTGGCTCCCTAGAAAGCTTACTATCTGGTATTGCAGCTGAGGTGTGAGGGATGAGGCATAGGCATCATAGGAGAGGATTAGAGTGTCTGTTGTGTCATCGCTTGAAGCAATGAAAGCCTCAATTTGTGCCAGTGTGTCGGGATGAGCATTTGCAACAAACGCCAACAGTACAGTGAGAGTATTCCTTTCCTTCTGGTCCTTGGTGTTCTGGATGGCTGTCAGCAGTGCCTGCATGTACAAGGTATAATGTTAGACCTATAAGAATGGCATATAGTACACATATAGATACCTTCTGTGCATCAATGCTTCCTTCTGCAGCCAGGAATAAGTAAAGAAGATCTCTCATTTCAGTGTCCTTTTTGCTCGTTGAGAATTTATAAGCTAGGGGAAATGGATGTCATGTGTTACAATTTGCATTTAGTTTCAGTTTTGTTAATAATAATACTTATAACCATGTATACATTTTGTTCATACATTAATATTGGTATCATATAAGTGAATAGGAATCCAAAACAGTAATTTGTGAAAGTTCTGTATATAAGTATGATAAAAGAATTACCGAAATTTTATTAATATGATGTCAGTACGTTGACCCTATGAATGTAATTAACCACTTAATTAAATATATTCTTTTTTATTAAACCTATACCAAGGTCAAGTAATTTATCACTTCTGTGAGAGCAGGTACAACACCTGGTAGAGGTCCAGCTTCAGACTCCAGTCATAGTAAATTTCTTACCACATTACCTAGACGTAGGAGCAATGCTTTGTCAAAGGTACAAACCAGGTCTTGTTACTTACCAGCTGATTGCTGTGAATGCTGAACAAGTATGGCTTGATTGAAGGGATATATTTCCGAAGTTGTGCCATTTCAGTATAGCCATCTTTCACTGAAAAAAAAAAATTAACCTTGACAGACTGTTTAAAGAGTGCGAATATCACTAGGGTGAGGGGATGGATAAAAATTTTCAGCGAGACTTTATAAAAAATAATAAAAAAAGAGAAATGCGGTTTAAATCTGTGAAATACCTTTACTAAATGTTGCATGACATTTGCTTTCAGTTATAAACACTTATTTGAATTGTGGCCACTGATGCCATTTTCATGCACTTCTCCAACTTTAGTGAGTACTTTCCTGTACCACTGAGCTCATTGCTCCCAAATGATTCATCATATGTGACTGAATCATCATCAATTGATTGATGGCTGATTTTACGTGACTGGGCTGGCCCATTCACTGTTATCTTCACAGTACCTCTGGAACCTTGCAGAGTTCCCTGTTTGTATTCAACAACTTCTGATTTTTGGACATCAAATGGTTGTGGGTTTAGCGCATTTGAAGCAAATTGTGTTATATTTTCAGAGTCAACAGTTCGATACATTATCAAGTGATCCACATCAATGCTTTGATATCTGTGGGAGAGGGATACAAGAACAGTTTATTTCTTTTTGAATAATGTTAAATCGACGGACCGTCTGCGCGTAGGCCGTAGACGAAATTGGTCAAAATCATCTACATGTAGACACTATTTCAGAGCAATTTTAGGGTATTTATATCCTCCAAAAAACATTCATTTTCTTACTGAGCCATCTAAACAAGTTAAACAACACATGGGTAGGTAGCATTTTAAAGTTTATTACAATAAATGATAATCAAAGTACACAATCGTCTACGCGTAGATGCATAGCCATATGCGTGTAGACGGCGATTTAACATTAAAAAGTTAAATGTAGTAGTATACTGTGCTTAATCTTTTGAGTTTTAGTGATATATTTATGTTGTTCAATATGCTCCAATCAACTTTAAATATGAGCATAAACTGAGTTCAGTACGTTGTAGTAGGTAGTTGAAATTTTTTTTCAAATTACTTTTTTAGCTTTAAATTGTATATCATTAGAAAGAGCAAAATTTCTGCATTCAAAAGATACCTTACTTGCTCGATGATGTATCTCCCTGCGAGTACCACGCAATTTTAAAGATCAAAACAAAAACGATCGGTAATGTACGCGAATGAATGGGATGTGCAAAACAAAAACTGTCCCGGTTGAGTTTCTATTGAATACAGAGACATTTATAAGTGCGCAATTTTAACCAAAACCTTAACACATGTAGTCCAACGAATACTATACATAGAATTGCACTTAATATTGCTTCATTAAATTATTTCCATCTATAATATGTCAAAATAACAAAGTAGGTCATTGCGTCATATAATATACGCATGTGCGCAGTGCGATGAAGATTAAGGTTAATATGAAACAAACTTTAGACAGATGGAACTACTATTATTACTCATAGCAATGATAAAATTATCACTGTATATGCAAGAGGTTCATGGATTTTAAGTCCATTGAAGTTAATATCGGCAGGGTAACCTGCAAGTAGCCCATATGTAACAGCCTCCCCTTCTTACTCTGCTTCATCTGTTTTTCAATCATTGACAATGACTTTAGGGTTTCCATTATAGAGTACGTGTGTAGCAAACATGAGATCCCAAGTAAGCAATATCTTTTCCATTATTCATTACTTCTACTATTAGATCACTTTTTCAAAATGCATGCACTCCAAGTTCATATGCACAATAACTAACTGTGGTAGGCTTAAACATGCCAGTTCTCTTGAAACTCCTTCAATAATTACCAATAAGTACACCGTACTCCAAACATGCAGCAATAGACTGCTTTACACAACAAGAAACAGTATACTTTTTCATCACTTTTAGTATTTATGCTTTTCAAATTACTTTCCATCATATGCATGTACTTCCTCTTTCAAATTGCAATTGATGCTGATTATTTACAGCTTTCATTTTACATTCTTTCATTATTTTATTTTTCTTATGTTCTATATTTTTAGTAGATATTTTGAATCTGCACTAACTCTGATAAGAATATCTCAGTGCAACCAGTGATCTTTTTTAACTGCCTTACTTCAGCCTAACAGCAGTATCTAAGCTTAGTTAACATGGGACAGGAAATGTTTGGTTGTCTGCTCTCATGAGTATTAATAAAACTGAAAGAGAAGGATAGATATGTGCATGTACTATGGGGACTATATCTATTGGAAGTCAAAATGGAAGATTTACAAATAAAAATTAAAACAGCATCATTCCAAGCTCTAGAAATGGTGATTCTTATGCCTTTAGGCTGATTTGCTCCGTTGTCAACTACCTTGGCTGTTTCATTTGGGTTAATTCAGTAATTTGTATTTATGTACAATGCTAATCCATTCATTAAGGGTATCACTTATTTATATGCTCTTCAATAAGACACTCTAGATCAAGAACAATCTTCATTCTGAATAGTAACAAAACAGATTGGAACGTTATTTTGTTCATGTATGCATATGTATAAAATTGAATATGAATTAAGGGCTTGATAATATCTATGTGTGGGCACCATCTTATTGCAATTATAAAACAATAAAAATAAACTGCTTTCTTAGGACTTCAAGTTTATGTTGTTCACAACTATGTGCTTCAAAGAATAGGGTGTGTAATAAATAGAATTGTCACAACGTTAACACAACACATTGTATTATAATAAAGGTCTACTTGGTTATGCTCTGTACATATGAAATCTAAGTTAATCTTATAGACTGAAGCGTAAATATAGTGATTTCAAATAAAATGATAGGTGCTTTCAAGCAGGCCAATACGAAACGCCTAGGCCATTAAAGCACCCTTTGGGCACCATCCAAATCTCCTGAAACTTTATTGTATCATTAACTTGGACCTTTACTAACTAAAAATCATTATCCTGTGATTGTGCATCAAAAGACTAATTCAAGACTCATTTGCAAGATTTTACTACAAATTGAAAGCGCCTGATATCGATGGATCGTGAAGTAGCTTGAATTTAGGCTATTGCAGTGCATTCTACAACCAATTGCCTTCCTCGATCGAGTAATGAAATCGGGTAAACCGCTCACGTAACGGAGCAAGTTTCTACGCTTCTATGTATACTTTTCAAACTTTCACAAATTCCAGTCCAATTTTTGACGTACTTTTAGATCAACTATTTACGGACCCGAATACGCGATTTTGTCAACTACCTAGTTGTAGTAATGGGGACAGTGTCCAGCAAAATCGGGCTTGTGGGGTAATAATTTTATCACTATAAAAATTGCATGTTACACTAATCAACACATCTTTTCAACCGTACATTCTTTTCTTTTCGAGTTTCGTACACATGTTTCCACATCATTTCTCTATGTTCGTGTCCATTTTGCAGCTCTAATTATTTTCCATGGCATCAGTGCAAAGATCGCTAACACAACAGGTTAGAATTCCTCATTTCTCCACGTACGAGTGTTGAAAACGCGTCAAATTCGGGTTGTACATAGAGGAGTCCTGTAGCTATTGGTTTGTTCTGTTCTTTAATTCCCGTATCATCCGTTACGGAGATACAGTTGAACAAACACAAACTAGTACGGGCACGTTTTTCCGCTTAATTCGCGCCAATGATTTTGGCAAATCACGTCCCGCTCAGTGTATGGGGAGGCGGTGATTATATCATTGGCGCGAATCAAGCGGGAAAACGTGCATGTAGTTTGCTCACTGTATCTCCGTAACAGATGATACAGAAACTAACGAACAGAACAAATCAATAGCTACAGAACTCCTCTATGCACATTCCGAATTTGACGCGTTTTCAACACTCGTACGTGGAGAAATGTGAAGTTCTAACCTGTTGGATTTTCGATCTTTGCACTGACGCCATGGAAAATAATTAGAGCGCCAAAATGGATATGAACATAGAGAGATGATGCAGAAACATGTGTACGAAATTTGAAAGGAAAAGGTTGTACCATTGCGAAGATGTGTTGTTTAGTATAACGTGCAATTTTTATAGTGATAAAATTATAACCCCACAAGCCCGATTTTGCTGGACACTGTCCCAAATATCTGTATTTGTACAGTGTCACGACTGCAGTGCAACATGAGGTGAGGTCAGTTTTAACAATCATCCAAAGGCTTAGCTAAAACAAATGCACTGGATTCCAGTAGGCCTACATGTACAGGGACTGCATCATTTGTAAACGCAATGGTCATAGTGAGGATTCAAATGTTTTTAAAGAGCCAACCTGTAATGTGACTATGTGAGACATGCTTGGATTGAGTATCTTCTTCAACCTCTTGAGCTGTTCTCTTAAAGTTCCCTTGAAAATCAGCTGGTATTCCCTTCTTCAGGTTGACTATTGATGCCCTCTCATCAGGGCTATGTTGAACTGACACAACTTTGCCATCTGATGCTTGAATGAAACAAAATGGCTCCTTCAGAAGTTCATTGGCAGCTTGATTGGTCGCCTCTTGCCTGAAATGATAAGATGTTCCACTTACGAAATGATCACAAATAGGGAACCAAATTATAAAAACTCAAATATCTGCATGTATGATGACCTAAAGAAAAAGCAACCTGTCTATACATCATATGTATCAAAGCATGTATGTCTATGTTATCTACATATGTCTATGTATCAATATATGTAGCATAACTTGGACATGTTTAGGCCATTCTGATTATACATTACAATAAACGTGGTGTACATTTATTACATGAGTATCACAACATTAATGCTGACTGACTACAACAGATTAAAGCATGCTGATATACTACCAAGACAAGTATTTTCACATAAAGGCAGCATGAGAATTTCATGTTTTCATACAATATCAGAGCAAAATATGTGCTTCCGAAGCACTATGCATATGCTATAGACTATATGTATAACTGCAACCCCATTATAGGATTTTGGGGTAAGGGTGGGGAGGGATATCAGTACCTCTCCTCCCCCCCCCCCCCCAAAAAAAAAAAAAAAAAAGCAAGGGAGCATGGGGGAGCGCCTTTGAGTCCAGGGTGGAGCCAAAGCTGCTTTACAGTTTTTTTAACGGCATAGTTGTGCATGGTAACATGTGAAAACATGTAAATATGACAAGATACTGTAGTCTCTCGTGCCATGACGTATTGTACGATAAAATTGCAAGCCATTGTTTTCAAATGGCATATTCAATGGTAGATAAACAATGGTGAGCCCATTGTCCATTGTAATCAATTGTTGTGGATAATTAGCTATTTGAATACTAATTATAGTTGGGGGGGGGGGGGGGGGGGGGGGGGGGAACGGGTGAACCCCCCCCCCCCCCCCCCCCCCCCCCCCCCAATGGTTTTGAAATGTATACAGCCTGGCTTCCATTTGCATGACAATCACAAGGGAAGGTTTTTTAATTCTTTATCTCGAATGTGGAGGAGTTAAACTTAAAGAACTGCACCATCTAAGACCACATGCATGCATATCTCATTATTAGCTATGCCACTGAGAATGAACCTTTCCGTCAACAACATGCAAAGTAATGATGATGAAAGTATTTAATGTTTGAGAATATATGTACATTCTATCACATAGCCTCTAGATTCCACAGTTACATGTAATTGAGTCATTTATTTCTGTGTGCCTGTAAATACGAGTTGGTCTTTGGTTCTTCAAATGCCCACAGCATTTCTGGCAAACATTTTAGTACACATACCTAGCTGCTACAGTATTAATTTTAGTTGTGTGCCTATTAATTTATCGTGACTAGAAGGGCAGAAATAACTTACCCTTCAGTTTCCAGGCCCTGCTGTGGGGATATGATGGTGTTTTCCAGATCAATGCAAAATTTGGAAGCCCTTAAATCACCAAATGCGCCAACTGGAAAAAATAATGAAAGAGCAATGTTGTAAATATTTTTCATATTGCTAATGAAACTGAAATAAAAAATCATTCTGGCAATGCAAACACCCTTTTAAGCTCTATGTGCGCTTACATGTATACTAGTAAGATGTTTACATTATGAGTATTATTCTGGCATTCAAATTCATCTATATAAACATGCACGTGTACATGCTACTGTCCATGAAATTGCCTGATCACATGTACCATTACTCCTCCCCTCTCCTTACCATTGCTCCTCCCCTCTCCTTACCATTGCTCCTCCCCTCTCCTTACCATTGCTCCTCCTCTCTGGGGGTGTACGCCCAAACACATTTAAATGCTCCACATTTTACAACATGTTTCGATATGTTATCCAGATAATTGACAGCCATGGTTTTGGGAGAAGAAACAATCAATTCATATACTTATAAGGTTGTATTCCATAGCTTGCACTGGCACCATATACTGAGTTATCATTTGGGTGTGCTTATATATATATGCACTTGGTGATCAGAGTAAAGATATGCCACACTGTAATTCATCAAGATCAGGTCAACAATAAGGAATTACGTAGAGTTATTTACATTACGAGTTTTCGATACTCAGCCAAGAAAATGTAATTAGCCAATGAAGCCAATATATTAGCTATCCATCACAGATTTTTGTCAGCATACGCAACTACTTAAAGATCTGTACAATACCATCTTAATTACCTGACGCGCAATGTGCCTTTAAGATTGTGCGGACACTAAGTTGTGATTCAGTTCCTCCCATCACTTTCACCAGTGTTGCAGAGTACGAGTACAAGCAAATTTCATCCTGGGTGTGACGGATGACATGTAACTACGTCAAATCTATATAATTCAAATCGCATCGTAATTGAAACTGAAATACACTTGTATATTGACCTTTTTTTTGGCTATGTATACATTTAGAGCCTTTAGCACAGGCGCAGTACATCAGTAAACTATGACCTTAATGTGCATCAAGCAGTTTCAGTTTTGACATGCAAGTATTGTGTCGTACAAACACAAACTGCAGGCCAGGATCTAGAAGACAGTGCTCGCATCACGTGACGAACGTACGCACATCATTATAGATAGCTAGATAAATATATGTAGGTCTAGGTACTTGCTCATTTCATTCACACAGTTTTATATGCAAGTCACACAAAATACTTACAACGTTTTTAGCTAAACTTTTAATAATGCCCACGACAGATTCAGACACACTTGACTAAGAATTTAATTTTATAATTTATATAATTATATATAAAGATCAACGTTAATACATACACCTATATGTACATAAAGTCTTTACGAAAGTGAAGACGACCTAGCCAGTAATGCCCTAGCGTTGGCCCTGACCAGGACAATACTTAGTCTTCCATAAAGCCCAGACACCGCAGAAGACTTGGAACAGCCTGTTCGAGTGGCAATCCGCGTGGCGAGTCTGTCAAGACATCTACCAGCTTCTTCTCCCCAACAACCATAAGTCTCCACTGATAAGGGGATACAGACCCAGCCCAGACGACTGCATTTTTCGTCGTTGGCAACATGTTTGCGAATTTCAGCAGCCGACGCAGCAGACCCAGCCATCACACTCGCTTCATTCAAAGTAGAAGGATTTAGCGCTGATGTAATGGTGAAATCCAATGCGGCAGGTTTGCCAAACTCCCAATTAGGCAGCAAGATATCTGCGGGGCGTGTGCGACTTCCCTCAACATCCAAGCCACTACCTGCCTCTATTTGACCTGCAATACAGGCCAGCTTACATGATTCCCAGAAGGTGTCACGCAGAGAGTTGTGCCTGAAGATTGAATCGCCTCCACTTTTACAAGTAAGGGCATGGTGACCCAGGGGGTCTAGGGCGTGTGATGGACAGAATGAACAACTGGAGCCGTTTTGAGAGGTGTCTAATCCGAGCCACCATTTTAGAGCCACCTGAAATTCAGGAGGATCGAGGTGTAAGTTCTTGTGGGGAGTTGGCATAACTGAAAGCCAAGCTGAGGCATGGGGAGAGGACACCGAGAGGAGCCGGGCGCAGTTAGCTGGTGAAGACGTATGGTCAAAGAGAATCTTGAACTGGTGGTCTTCGATCATGGATGACAATTGCCTTTGGTGGGGAGGAGCATCGATTATGTCCTGTAAACCAATACCCTCCATACCCTCAACGGCGCCATTAAACTCAATAAGGGACTGCTCCAAGTGGGGGTTCTCTCCAAAAGCAATACCAAAATGACCCATGGAAGCAATGAAACAAGCACTTGAATGAAGTCTGAGACTGCGAAGACCCAGGCCTCCCCTACTAGGACTCAACTGAGCTTGCATCCAAGCATCATCGGAGACGTCTACGCTTGTGCACTCTGTAAAACAATGACGGATGTCCCGGTCAAAAATGCCTAGCCCTTCAGCAACCAAGGATGGTGGTGTAGATCTTGCCAAGTGGACCATTTTACAGAAGCTACCACAGAAGCGAAGCAACAGGTAAGCAACCTGTGGGTCTTTGGATCCAACTTGCTGCAGCTTAGAGAGCAGAACATTTGCCTTGGCGCGCTGATTTGCAACAAATTTAGCACAAAACAAGATATCCCCAATGGGAGCTCCCAGTATCTCCATGTTAGGTGTATTGGACCGCTTCATACCCGGTGGGAAGGAATACATGTTTCCCTTGGAAAAAACCTCGCATTTAGAAACATTGAGGAAAAGGCCTAATTGAGGACCCAGCTCACTGAGTATGGTGATCACCCTGGCAACAGCCTTCTCTGAACCTGCTACAGCCCCATCATCCATATACCATTTGTGGTACAAAAGGTGTGATGACACTTCATCGGTAGCAATAGTGCCTACCAGTTTCTGTAAGACTAGGCAAAAGAATAAAGGCCCCAGAGGATCCCCTTGTTGGACACCCGTTTCAGATGATAAGGTTCCCATAGAGTGGAAAAGCGTGGGATGCTGTCCGTAGCACCAAGCTGCCCACGGCATTAGCTCGGGAAAGTGCAAGAGGCATTCATCAAGTAATCCCTGGCGTGAGACCATGTTGAATGCATTCTGGAAATCAATTTTAAGTACAACGAAATCTCCATCGTTCCAGTGACTTTCGATGCAGTCCCTAAGGCCGTGGACGATTAACTCAGACCCTCCTGGGCAAGCCACTCCCACTTGATGTCCCTCAAAAAACTCAGTAGCCTTTGCTTTTGTTATCCTACAAAGGCATTTGCTTGTCAGCCGCCTTAGTACTTCCCCGACTGCGATAGGCCGAACATCTGGAGGGCTATCAGGCTTGTTTTTCACCAGTGCAATAAGACTACCACCCGCCAAGAATTTGGCAACACCTACTGGGGCTCGTCCGGAGGCCAGAAGATTCACTAACTCTCGAAGTGAAGCACCTATAGCTGTTGGAAGGGGAACTTCTGAAGCGTCTAGCAGGTGTTGTATTCGTAGACCTGAAGGGCCACAAGCAGATGCTTTAGGGAAGGATCTCAGAACTGACTGGATGTCAAAATCAAGTGGAATGATGTTGGTTTCTGTTGCCTCTATAATATTATTGTTATAATTATATAGATGTATGAATAAAAAGTAATGCAGAAAAAAGGAATTACGGAAATTGATAATACAGACCTACATTATTAAGCAAACCTATATCACCTCATTGAAGTTACCACGCACATCATAATCATTATACATGATTAAATACACTGATTTAGTTTTTCAACATATGGACCTTCCTTCAAACCAACGTGATCCCTACATGGTGGCAAAAATGCTGTTAATTGATTTGGACTATTTTCATATAGCGCGCGGTTATTACGCCCGCCGCGCCCCGCCGGAGGAATATTAGGCTCGGCTTCGCGATCGAGCTGAGGAATGCGCGCTGCTAACTTCAACATTACTTTTCACTCAACTGAAATCCTACGACCTGAGTGTGTCACTGTGTCTGGGAGCGCGAGGCATGCTTCTGGCCACAATGCCGTCAAGATCAACGTTGCAACCAGTTTAGGATCCTACTGTTATGGCTTCCAAAGCTTTGTTGTGGACATTACTAAAGTTACAAGTTAGCTAGCTAGCTAGCCTCGTCCCCAATTAAGCTCTATATTTATATTAAAATTTAAACAAATCCAATCCGCCAGCTAGTATAAGTTTCAAACTTGATGATTCTTGTGCTTCTGCAGTAACCGCTAACATTATGGTGACTTGGTTAAAATTACTCTGGATGCATGTCCTAGATCAGTCGACGGATCCCGACGGAGCATGACATTATTTATAGCATATTTATACCAGTGCCTGCATGTAATATATAATTGAATAATTTCCGTAATTTCTTACTTTTTGCTCACATATATAACGCTTTGCTCCTAGACATGTATAGCTATATAGCTTGGTTGCACGTAGTTGCCCCTATATACATGTATATATATGTATACATGTATAGCTTGGTTGCACGTGGTTGCGCATTGCATGCATGCATGTGGTTGCTTCTGGATGTCAGTGGTATATCAAATTCGTCACCGGGCAGGCCGCAACTAACCCGCAAGGGTCCATTCAGTTGTGACAAATGGACCCTTGTGGCTTATAGAAATGAGCCAAATGACGAATCATGTCACTGATCACCCTGGCTTTTGCTAGAGGAACACACACCCAGCCTAGTTCAGTACATGCATATATCATGCAGGTCATTGGCTGTGTGCTTCAGTTCTCCTTTCTGCGGCTTCAGCAGCAGTACCCGTGCACTCACATAAACCAAAATAGCAGGGGTAAGAGGAGATATGACTGTGATGTCAAAGGCTGCCAGCTCATTAGCTGGGTGAATGTGATCCAGTCCTGGAGTGAGACCACTTCCAGCTTCTAATCTTGCTGCAATGTGAGATTGCATGATGGCACTGAAAAGATCAGGAAGACATCACACAGCCTGTTGCGTGTGGCGTATATCACAACAGCACTACGATGCTGGCAGGTAGCTGCATGCATGATAGCCGAGAAAGAGCACCTGAAGAGCGGCCTCTGGAAGTGTTCACCACTTCACCGCTATTTGAAGCTCATTGGGATCTAAATATGACCTACAGAAGGCACAACTCTGAGCCAAGAGGCTGCATGCATGGGGTGCAGATGTGGAGAGAAGACATGGCTTTGTCTGCGTCAGTTGCAGCTCCAATTATAAGCCCATGCCAAAGGAGGCACCTTAGCTGAAGCCAATTAAGTGAACCTGTTTCCACATGCAGGCTGCATCTAAAATGTCAGTGGCTACATGCACAGTTAGAGAAACACAACCTGACATAAATATCAAAGTGGAACATCTTGCAGAAGCCACCGAGGATGAGAGCTATACCTGAGGATCGATAATGGCGACCTCTTCCAATTTTAGAAAGCAGCTTTGAGGATATCTTGTGCCTATATATTCTTATTATTATCATATATTGTTTCTCTCTATCCAACCTGAGTGCGCTTGTTCTTGAGCGCGATGCATATGGTCAGGTGCATGGGCACAGCTTACGCTCGGGGGGGGGGGGGGGGGGGGGGGGGGGGGGGGGGGAGGGGTGTCTTTGAATCTGAGAATGATATAGGGTTTCTGCTGGGCTACAATAACCACACGTTAGGGCTTCCAACCTTGATAAGCTATGTTGTGGTCCTGAGCGTATACGTAAAATCAAAATTAATTGTATCAACCTAATTTTAGTGCTACTGCATAACCACTAACATTATGCTTCAAGAATATACATATTATAATTATATTATACAATGTCAATGCAATAAACCTCGAATTATATCTTTTTATATCATGCATGCAGATCCGGAAGCAGAACAATGAAGAAACGGTACGAGCGCGATAACTAGTGAGCGTTATCTCTGTTGTCTGAGCTTTCTAAGCGTCGGCAGTTTTGCTATATACATGTATACATTGTAGGTATTCCGGCCAAATACCATCGTTAAAACCCAACTCGTTATTTTATATACGGCACATTGGCAATAGGGGTTTGGGTGTTTTTCAAATCATCAGTATTCACGACACTTCAGAACCTACTAACGTATATAGGTTCCGATAACTTCCCTTACGAAAAGAATAAATCAAACGTTCCGAACAGTCATGTATAAACCGCTAACATGTGGGAACGAGTGAGCGCTATCTCTGTTGTCTGAGCTTTTAAGTCGGTACTTTATAATTAACTACATTGAAGGCACTCGACGGCTATACATGAATATCCAAATATGCTCGCTAAAGTGCAATTGATTCTGCAATATAGTGGGATAGGGTCACCACACTTCAAATCCAAATCCGGTGAACAGATGTCAAATTGTAACTGTTGCTCGCGTAACGCACTGGCCGCTTTGCGCCACATGTATACATACAATACCTAACGTAATATGGCTTACCGAACACGTTTCCGTTGCAATATAGTTCCCTTCCGTCCCGCGTTGATAGCGGAGCATTAGTATTGCCATAACGAAAACACCACGAGAGTAGGCCATTTTGGATCGAGCTTGTAGTAGTTTTAACCGTAAACTGTGCGATCCTACCTGCAGAGGATTTTTTATTATACATGCCCTGCGCATGCATGGCATTCAACGGAAATAAATATACGGCTTCTGGTAACCATACGTGCACGGAGGCGCGTGACACCATACCGACCCCGTATGCAGCTATAGCTCTGTGCATATTTAAATATAAAAAAATTCTCTCAGAGAAAGTTAGTGCATGGTATTACTATATTAGATTTGAAGGCAATGGTGGTGTAAAAAGGAAGGAAACAAGGGATTGGAGATACAATAATTCAGTATTCATATGTTTAGCACTTTGTATAGAACGGCATTACATTTATGTTGCTAAACTAGCTGATATAAGAATAGTTATTGTATCTCCAATCCCTTGTTTGCTTCCTTTTTACACTAGCACTGCCTTCAAATCTAATATACCACTAACTTTCTCAGAGAGAATGTTTGTTTTATTCATTTTTTAATATTATATACTGATATACTGTACAACCCGTACGTATACCGGCGTATGACAAAATCCAGCCGTTGTAGTGCTATGTTTATTGCTTAGCACTGATCACAATGTTTACATTTATGTTACATTTGCAGCTGTTCTGCATCAAAACTCGCGCGCCAATTCACTGCGTTACTCACATGCAGCTCGGTTCGATTCAAAATTTGCATGCTATAGGGTCACAAGCAGACGCTCGCTTTTGTACAGGATCCGCATTGTGCCAGAGATCAGTAATGATTGTATATTGAACTCAGGAGGTCTGTAATTCGTAGTATCACTTTTGGCATTCCTCTCGTCGTGTACTTCACCTCTTTTCGGCACTTATGCAGTTCCCCCCCCCCCCCCCCCCCCCCACACACACACACACGCACACATTTTAATTATTGCGCTTACGTAATTCGTTGTGTCCCTATAGCTTAAATTGTTGTTTGCCGCCCAAAGGTCCGACCGATATTATAGTCGTTCCCGGTGCAATATGTCGGCACTGAAATTACCAGCCGGCAGAAGCGTATAGCGGCATCTCGACGGTCTACTGCATGGCTAACTGGCCATAAAAATCAACTAAACTAACTAAGCAACAGCCTCAGTAGGAAGAAGAGGAGGAATAGACATTAACAGTAGCGAAGCCATCGTAATAAAGCAGGTGATTATCATTATACGTAAATAAACATACGAGCGTTACGTAATTATAAAGTTGGGGGAGGGGGGCCCACTTCAGTTTGCTCCCGTGCCGCTGCTGCTGCATGAAGGCATTTTGACAATCGCGGTAAACCAGTGCCGTAGGAACGAAAGGAAAAGTGGTCCGGCTAAAGCTTACGTAAGTATAGGGGCGGCCCCAGTTTTTTTTTTTTTTTTTTTTTTTTTGGTTTTGTTTGTTTTGTACGATTTGGTGCAAAATGTGCATGACTATACTATTGGGAATTGACGAAAACAGATCTGATCTGTGTGTAAATGTCACATTTCAAACCTGACTGACGAACTTGTTGAAGCATGAAACAATGGACAGAGCATCACTTCTCTCTTTGTGAGCATGTAGAGCTAGCAGGTTGTCGCATTTGTGACATATGATAAAGTTTTAATACAATAGATTACTAACATACACCGACCGGGACTGGAGGGAGTACCCCCGGTCAGTCACAGAGAAGGAAAAGAAATATTTAGTGAGCAGTGTATATATACACATGCAGTAAAATTAAGGCGCGCTTCCGCATATTACATAATCCGTTAGATTACTAGGATGTGTACATTTACATGCGGCATACATTCTCATGCATGATATGCATATATAAGCAATCACTTTTCCAACTGACGTCTCATAAGCATTTTGAAATCCTCAATCCTTTCCAGGCCAACTCCTCAATTCAATTCGAAATGCCGCTCAAAGGATCCGCTCTTCTCCGAAATAATATCGTTATGCGACGTTCGAGTGAGTAAAACAGCGATATATATATTATATTCTATATAATATTATACCGCCTCAATCTACAAAACAGCGCCCCCGGTATAGCGTATACTATACACCGGCCGGCAACGAGTGCAAGCTCGATACAAAATGGTTGCCTCTCGTCGTTATGGCAATGCTGACGTGCATGGGACGGAGGGTCGGAAGGAAAATTCATTGCAACGGGAAACGCGTTCGGTAAGCCATATACTGCAAGTTACATACGTGCACGTGCAGGTGTGGGCGTAAAGCTCCTGCCCTCCGGTCAGTGCGTTACGCGAACACCCCGGATGCAATTTGACACCGGATTCGGATTCCCTGTAGAAAGTTAGGTCGGGTAAAAGACACATAACTTTTGCTCTCTTTTTAATCTAGCATAAATTTGTATACAGTATACATCATACTATACTGCGTGCATATACATGCATGTATGTATGGTCTAATCCATTGTTAAGCTAGGGCATGCATGCAGAGTAATACGGTTTAACCAAATCACGGCAGCGTATATTATAGATGTACATGTATATCATAATAATAACTCAGTTGAAACCAATATATATTTTTTGACGGACAAGTAATATATACTGCATGACTACTGAGCAGCACATGTATAATACCTTTTTTTTCTTTTTTTAAATGCAAATTGCTATAGCTAGTATAATATTTGTAAGTATTTTGCATGTGTGACTTGAAGTAAAACATAAGCAAAACTGTGCATATGAATGAAATGAGCAAGCAGATGAGGACGAAATATATATAGTCTAAACGACATTTATATGTGGGTATTCTTTCATCACATGATGTAGTACATGAAAAATGTGTTCAGTACCACTGATCATGATATACATTGTAGCTGCAGCATTACATGTCAAAAATGGGGACATTTAAGACAGCTTTGCCGACCGTTAATATACGGAAAACACAGGTCAATTGCGTTAATCAGTATTGTCTCTGCTTTTTATATTGGCAGATGGACGTTGCGGACAAATGTCTGTGGAGCCTCGGTACGATCAGCTATAGGTCAAGCCGGCTGCCGCTGGGATTTAAGCTACATGTAATGCTGCTTCTTTGCATGTTAGGAACCATACACTCTTGTGCATATATACATGTACATGTATATGCAGCAACTAATCTTAAACAGTACAGACTGTACATGCATGTGTACAGCAATGTGTGTGGATGCTCATGCATCTGCTGATCTGCAACATGTCGATGCATGGATATGGTGATTTGGTATGACACATGTGTATGGTACCATACAAATTGTAGCTACAGCATTACATGGCAAAAATGGGACACCTGTATTTTAGGACAGCTTTGCCAACCATTCATACAGAGAACAAAGATCAATTGTGTTCATGCAGGTCTCTGCTTTTTTACTGGCAGATGAACATTGTAAAGTACGTTGTAAAATAAAAATATTTAATATCATATTGAGTTTTGTAACCGCTTTTGACTTAGTACTGATATTTGGTGTTTTCTGTATATAGAACTGCTCTAATCCTATTTTGTAAATATAAACTATGAACTTTTAGTGATTATGTATCAACTTTATGATAACTCCCAAACTTCTATCTCTTCCCTGTGTGGCTGCGAGGGTCATGCATGGTACTTCCCTGCATTGGTGCATGAACCCACCATTATTTGGATCCGCCACTGCAAACACGTTTAGAAGGTAAAGAAAACATGTTGATGGTAGACTGAATAATATCACACAAAACACAAAACATGTTGATGACAAGGATCTGGTGTAAGAAGGAATTAAGAACACATGTTGATGTCCAGCGCTCTCTATCACAGTCAGAAAGGCATTCTACACCATCTCCTATAAAGCATATTAGTAGGAATCTGGAGCCTTGCTTAATCTTCACCATTATCATCTCTAGGTCACCATATCCGTTACAACATGATTGAAGCAGTTCCTTGGCTGGTGAATTAATTTGGGAATTAAGGAATTAAAACCTCTGCATGCATGGTGAGACATGTGCTGGAAGATTACATCATGCAGTTCAGACCTCATATTTTATAGGAATTGGCCCGTATTATGAAACAAATACAATCAAATTGATGGCATTGATGTGGCATAAAAAGGAAGACAAAAACATTGTTGATGATACTCTATGATGTAAAACATTTTGAGCAACCAGAGGGTAACATGAAATATATGGGAACAGACTCCAGACCACCGCATGTATCACTCTGTCATGGTTGCCAAGTTCTTGGCATGCATGCCTGGGGACCTCTACAGTAAGTGTGGTCTCTTTGTTGGTGTGGTTAAGAAACAACAACAAATGTGTGAAATAACATGTTTGTGCTGGCCATCTCTGGGGTCCAGAGCAGTAGGAGAAGTGACTGCTAATATGGATAAGGTAGGCTATGACTCAGGCCTGTATTAAGACGTGCATGAACTGAATTAAGAATACACTTGCCACTTGACATCATGCATGCATTTTTGAATTCCCTCTACATGTATATTCTAGGAGTCTTGTTGCACAGGCATTGCCATATTATTCATAGGCTTACTGTATACGACCTGCTGGAACCTTTTATACCAAAGTATAAAAATGAGGTTAAAGAAATTGTATCCCTCTCCCCCTCCTGCACTCAGTTCCATGTTCCAGTTCACTTAGCTGTTTGTATCTATGACTGTAAATTGCATTGGCATTGCAATAAACATTGAACACACTTCGTATGTCTCCAGCGGTGCATTTAAATTGGGCTTTTTTTTTTTTTTTTACACCGCTATAAAGACATTCATTAATTTCGTTACTTAAGCGCTGTTAATTAACCTGGGTAAAAAGAGCAGCAAAATGAACTTAAAATCCATGAATGGGATAAATACACTTCTACAAATTAATAAACACTAAAACTATATATAAAGTATAACTAATGTTCAGCGAGGAATTCGGTTATCTTTATCTTGATGTCTAGTAGTATGTTAAAAGAAGGAAATCATTACAGTTTGAATTATTGGATTGCAAGCTATATGAGTACTTTTCTGCCTCGCCTCCATTTAACACATTTTCGCTACTTGCTGGCACGCCCGCTCAGCACTCTGCAGTAATCAAGGTCAGGTATCGGGAAGTAAATAGCATGCAAGCAGATTGCGGTCGTCAATGTTACTAACCAGATTCTCCGAGATCACGCTGTCATAGAACTTGTCGAAGTACTTACCGACAGCATAGTTGCACTGAATGGAGAAAAGAATGAAGATCAATGCATTCTTGGGTTAATCTAAACTTGATCTCATGCACAGCAGCTTACAACTTTCTTTAAAAGACGCGACGACAAGCTATGCTGTATGTAGTTGGAATAATAAAAAGCATACCCCATGCATCATGCAGTCTTCTATACATGGATATGTTGATATAGTATAGCCAGCTAATTCATGTAGCTCTTTAAGAACTTGCCTTCGAATCGTCAGTGTTTGCATAATCAATCAAATACTGGACCACGTATATGCATGCTTTGCAGCCTAATCCCATCTCCCTCAAAACATCCTCACGAAATTAAATCAATTGTGAGTAAAAGAAAAAGGTTGCACGTAACAGCACTTTCATTCAATCAATATTCAATACAGATAAATATTATACGCTTGGTGTATCAGTAAATATCAGTCTCTGCCGCGGGACACTGCTGGTATCTTACCTCTTCACGCTCAGCGTAAACCTGAGCGAAACTTTCTTGATGTGGGAGAGCCATGGCTGAAGCCGAAAGCAGAGCGCACAGCAAGAGTCCTTTCAGAGTGGACATTGTTGTAATGAATTCTGAATCGTATGTATCCCGATCAAATAATTAAGTGTGACACTGTAGAGCGGACCTGCGTCTTTTATACCGTTGTCCCTGCATACATTGAACGACACATATATGGCTTATTTTAACCTCTTAACCTTTTTAAAAAGGGTTTAGAAGTTAAAATAAGCAAGGCCTGAGCGGAGGCGCTAATTATATAAAGGTGTCAATCAAGGCACCTAGAATATAGAAAGAAATCAAAGTAGTATTACAAGTGGCAGGTGTAATGCTGCTGCAGCTTAGCCTCACATCAAGTAGAATCACACAAAATATTAATGGTCTTACCATCCACACATACCCCACATTGCACCACATAATGGTAACCAGCCAATAAGATCTAATACTGGAGGGGCCTATATACTACAGTTAAGTACATTGACAACTACATGTATATATGAATACTGAAGTACTACGTATATGCTCAGATCAGAGGGGGGCTCCACTACCAATGTTAAATGATATTATTCAATTCGTTTTACTTTAAAATGAATATATATAGTAACAATACAGATAAACAAGCACATAACATTAAATTATTGGAGTCGCTGGCCTTATGTTTCCTCTCCTCTGCTGTAAAGGCTGCAGACCCTGCTGTCACACTCGCTTAAAATGAATATATATAGTAACAATACAGATAAACAAGCACATAACATTAAATTACCTACCACATAGACTAAATTAAATGATAGGCAGTTCTGACGTGTAACCAAGCAAGAGGCTAGCTGCGATAGTGCTTCAGTGCCCCAACACCCATAGGTCTCCACAGCTATTGGGATGCATACCCAACCCAGTTCTGCACATTTGGAGTCGCTGGCCTTATGTTTCCTCTCCTCTGCTGCAAAGGCTGCAGACCCTGCTGTCACACTCGCTTCTGGTAAATTACTTAAAGTTAGCGGTGATGTGACAGTAAAGTCAAATGCAGCAGGCCTTCCCATCATCCAGTTTGCTGCTAGGACATCAGCTTGTCGTGTGTGGCGCTCCTCAGATGCAGAGCCACACCCAACCACAGCAACATGTCAAAGCATGGTGCCCTGATTGTCACGTGCCAATGTGACTGTCTCAGAATTCCACCGCGACTCCGAATCCGGTGTCCGTTTGCACCCGCGGTGCTGCCCAGACACTCTTCAATCGAAAAAAAAAAAGAGCACCTGGAAAAAATTGAACAGCCTCGTCCTGAGTCCGCTTCGCGGACGGGGCGCCTTCGGCGCCGTACAAAAACTCCTAAAGGGTCCAAAGGTTTGTATGGCTGCCTGGAACTCTGAAGGCTCCAACTGTAGATTGAGACCAGGAGAAGGAGCTGTTGAAAGCCATGCTGCAGCATGGGGAGATGAAACTGATAAAGTGTAACATTGCTGCAGCTTAGCCGCACACCAAGCAGAACCACAAAATATTAATGGTCCCGTTCCCATAAAACTGACAACTACGCCACAGCTCAACTGATCTCTGCTTGGTAGGCAATGGATACATACCATATGAGTACCCACGCAGGCAACCTGCACACTGCCCCTTGCTTGACCAGTGGTTAGTTGCAGCACCGTAGGAGTCTCTGGTGATTTTAAAATCAATATGGCATAAGGCTAGTGTCACCCCCATAAATCGCTTTTCCTTGAAACAGCAGGGTGTGCTCATATAAGAAGGGCCATGGATGGTTGGCTGGTTTTCCCACAGTTAGGTTCTTGTGAGCCTAGTATGTGTAGGAAGGTCATCCTGCAGCGAATTCAAGACTTATGTGAGTCTTAATTGAAGCGTGAGTGTGTTCGTATGTGTGTGTGTGTGTGTGTGAATGTGCCGGTGTCACAGCATATTTTCCCCGAATATTTTATCCGGGGGGATAATATGTCCTAGTATTTATTATCCGGTCGGATAGTATATTTTAACCTACCCTAGGATACTTTATCCGCCATAACACGTGGTGTTTTTTTTTTTTTTGGCGTAAAATGTCATTGTGTAGTACGCATATTGACGAGAAGCGGTACAGCGTGTTGGTGGATTATCTCGCATCTTGTGAAGAGAGTAACCTTGGGTATTCACGTGTGTATCCACTTGGAGTTACAGAAAATGAGAAACGTGGAATACGCCAGCAAGCTGCTTTGTTTGTTCTAAAAGAACGAGTGCTGTACTACCGAACAACTGATACGATGGCTCAGATATGTCTCAAAAGGGTGATTGCTAATGAAAAGGAAAGAACAAAGATTATTCGTGCCTGCCATGATGGTGTTGATGGCTGCCACTACGGCAGGGACAAAACGCGAGCGAAGGTACGTTACTGAGTTAGTGAATGTCGCGTAGTAATGTAGGGAGTTATACATGTATCTGGATATCTAGCTCTTCTTTTATTTCTGCAAGCTGCTGTAGCGGAGTGTAGCCAAAAATTTGTCTTGTACAAACATCGCCCCAAATTTTACGTGTACATTGTTAAGGTATACTCATGCAGTGTATTGACGGTCTTTGTGTTTGCGTGTACATGTACAGTATACATCAATTAATTAGCTCATGTACTTCTGTGTTTCTTATGTTGTTACAGATCGGACAAACGTACTGGTGGAAAGGACTGAACAAAGATGTAAACGAGTACTGCAGACGATGTGATGTGTGTCAGCGGGTCAACGCAAAACTGGAAGGAAAGAAACCTGAACTTCACCCCATTCCAGTTCCAAGCCAAGTTTGGAGTCAGATTGGCATTGATCTGATAGGTATGTACATTTATGTAGTCCAGCAACACTGTGTATATATTTTAGGTCCATTACCAGTAACATGTAGGAACAACAAGTACATAGTAACAGCCACAGATTATTTCTCCAAGTGGCCCGAAGCTGCTCCTTTGAAAGACAAGACAGCAGTTGGAGTTGCGGATTTTTTATTTTCAACTTTTTGTCGTCATAGCTGGCCTGAAATCATAATATCAGATCAAGGACGAGAATTTGTGAATCGACTTACATGGTAATATACTATTGTTTTATGTGCTAGAACCATTATTGATTTTTATCCTTTAATAGCTGTTTGTTTAAGCTGACAGGAATTGAACATCGGATAAGCAGTCCCTATCACCCTCAAACAAATGGTTTGGACGAGCGCACCAATCAAACACTGACCAGGGCTTTAAGAAAGTTTGCAGAGGCTGAAGATAACTGGGATGAAAATATTGATGCAGCGTTGTATGCTTATCGCATAGCAAAGCAGGATTCTTCAAAGTTTAGCCCTTTCTTCATTATGTACAATCGTAACCCTCGTAAGGGAATCGATCATGAATTCATCAGCAAAGAAACCACCACTAATGTCGCAGGAGAGATCACATGTACGGAAGAAACATATGGTCATCTGCTAGCAATCAGGAAGAAATACCATCAGAAGGTTCTCAAAAACATTGCACAAGCTCAGGAACGTCAAAAGACACAGTACGATGCAAAGCATGGCACTCTACATGTATGGAATAATTATGGTTTATTGTGTTTGACAATTTCTAATCTTGCAGAGTTTCATCACTGGCACAATGGTTTTGCTGAAGAACATGCGAAACTCACATAGAATGGGAGGAAAACTGGAGAAAAAGTGGCTAGGTCCTTGTGAAGTAGTTGAAAGCCTAAGCAAAGGACGTTACACATTGAAGTCATCAGATGGTTCTATTTTGAAAAAAGCGTACAATGGTGTTCTTCTTAAAGAATATCTTCAACCATTTGTGGTGGGCATATTTACATGTAGGCGTATACATTACTTTGTCCTTTATCCCCCAAATTTAGGATAGAGCACAAGAAATCGGTGAGTACAATTTCATTTTGTAACTCAACATGCATGCATGTAGCTATAGGTTAATACATTATTCTTGCCAGATAATGAGGAAAATGATGACATTAGTGATGGTGAAAAGTCTTATTGCGATGATGTGTGTGGTGATGAAGAACTTAAGGAAGAAGATACAAATGATGATGCTGATGATCGAAAGGCATTGCTGGATGATAAAGCTGGGCAGATTGGTGATAGGCACTCTCAAGATGCATTGCAATACAATGAAGAATCACTTCATGAGCAGCTACATTCTACACAACTGTTGCGCTTATTGCGATCGGGAGCAGATAGATTGTGCTACAGAGCAGAGGAAGATGAAGAGTTTGAAGTAAGTTTCTATAAGAAATGTACAGGCATGTACGTTTAGATAAATAATTTCAACACATTTCATGTTATCAACAGTGGGAATCACTTGGATTGCATCATGATGAATTTGCACTCAGCAAAGATACAACAGTTTCAGTTTGGATTGATTTCAGAGAATTTTATGGAGAAGATTAACTGAGAGATGTGTGCAACGGAGATTTTGTAGTTGTTAATGAATGCCTCCACTCTGAGTTTGACAAGTTCAGCCGGGACAGAAGTTATTCTCCATCCTTAATGGACGTACAGCGATTAAGGCCACTGCCCTTATGAAAATTTGGATGAAAGCCTGCAATCTATCACTGAAGTTCGTAAATGTCCTTGGTGGAATCTATTACCTGATATCCCCATCTGAAATAGATGATTTCTGTCAATGGATATGATGCCAGAGACCGATGTTTTGATGGTGGAGTTACAATGGAAAAGTTGCTGTCATCGCAAGCCCACGGAAATTCAATAGAGATAGTCGATGCTAATCATACAGGTTCCATACTATTTCAACCTACTTGCAGTGCATGGCAACAAGAGAAGTGTCGAATACTTGGATTATCTTTCATTCGCAGTACCTACATGAAACGTACGGAATGTGTAAAGATTGGAATAGAACAGGCTCCTTCAGCAACATACAGAATAAAAGGAGATGGTAACTGTTTCTTTCGAAGCCTTTCTCAAGTTCTTACAGGGTCGCAAGATGTCCATGAGGAAGTTCGTTTGCTTGTAACATCTTTTATGGAACACAATGCTACAATTCCTGAATTTGCTGGCATGCTTGTCTCAAATGAATCGATGGAACAATATCTGAAGCGAACGAAGATGCAGTCTCTGAATACCTGGGCAACAGAAATGGAGATTATGTCAGCTGTGGCCATGCTGAATACTACAATTTACTGTTTTTCACCATGTGGGTTAACCTACAAGTGGCTAAGACACTCTCCAAAAGATGTATCAAACAGAATGAGTGAAGAAGAATGCATTTATTTAACAAACATAAACAGTCATTTTGAAATTGTTAGGAAAATATAATTTTGTATTTAAAGAACATGTACATGTTTTATGCCTTAAAAGATGTTGGGAAGGATAAAACGTACTAGGGCATATTATCCTAGGGTAGGATAATATGTACTAGGGTAGGATAAAACGTACTAGGGCATATTATCCGGCCGGATAAAATATCCTAGCATGAATTATCCGGGCGGATAAAATATACCGGGATAAACTGTACCGTGACACCGGTTAGTGTTTTTTTTTTTTTTTTTTTTTTTTTTTTGATGTGTACGTGCGGGTACTTGTGCATGTGTATGTGAGGTCGTTTTTCTAATTTAGTAAGTGAATTCAGTCGAAGGATGTTGTTTACTTTATTTCTTCTCGAGTTCTCAGACCACGCCCACTCATCATGCATATGCCTATATTGAGGAAGATGGGATTCGCCGCCTAAGCATGCAAATATGTGGTCGGGGCATTGATTTGATTATTCGCCGAGCACTGACAGTTCGAAGGCAAGTTCTTAGAGAGCCGGGTATTCAGTACTATAATTAGTAAGTATGCTCAATCCGTGCGGGGGAAAGTTATTTGCAATGCGTCATAGTTCGAAGGCTCGTTTTCATCCTGTTATGTTGATTTATTTTTAACTTACTTTTCCTGATTCCATTAACTATTTAAAACAATACTGTAACTTTATCGGGATCGGGACAGCGGACATCTTTGAAAGGTGTTTGGACATTCAATGTAGTATACAATATACCTACTTCTGTTGTGAGATAGGATAAATTATTGCTCTCACCCACAATGAGCAACAAAGGCTTTCATTCTAAAAGCTAAAACTTTAGGCTCCATGCGCTTACAACATCAAGAGTGCCATACATGTGATTATCGGTGTCACCACCACTCGGATCTTTAAAGTCAAGTGTTGATCAGAACTCCATGCAAGAGCTGCACTTGAAGCCTAATAACTACATATTTGGTTACTACAAAATGAGTCCAGAGTACAATTGACAGTGCTAAAGAACTGCATTAGATTCACATGACGTCACTAATGGTACATGTACATGTTAATCACTTGGAACAGGAATCTGTAACCCACAACATTTGAAGCACATCTAATAAGGTTAAGAATTGCCGGCTAGTTCCTTCCCCTCCTTCCACCCTTTAAAATGGCTGGTAGTTGCAACAATATGTATCAGGATACATTTGATGTGAAACACTTGACACTGAAATGTGCTTGGGCCTGCAGCTCTATATGTGATCAGGCATGCTGTTTACATTTATGAATGTATATGGACAAGTGTCATGCAGGTTGCCAAAGGCCAGTTTGGCCTGTCGGCCTGCTTGGCCTGGCCGGGGTCTACCCACAAGGCAAGAAGTGTGTGTGTGTGGGGGGGAGGGGGGGGAGTAAATTGTCACACCATGCATGCATGCGCCAGCAATTGTACGGCGTTATCATGCTCGTCCTTTGTTAACTCTGTGTGTGCTTTGACAGATTTCAGTTGCCCTGTCTCAGATAGGAAGCTATTTAAATTAATGGCTGTGTGTGCTATTGGCAGTATTATAAGTGCAAGTATTCTGGTATTCAAAGTGATTATAAAAACCATATACATTCATAAATGTAAACAGCATATAGAGATGCAGGCCCAAGCACATTTCAGTGTCAAGTGTTTCACATCAAATGTATCCTGATACATATTGTTGCAACTACCAGCCATTTAAAAGGGTGGAAGGAGGGGAAGGAACTAGCCGGCAATTCTTAACCTTATTAGATGTGCTTCAAATGTTGTGGGTTACAGATTCCTGTTCCAAGTGATTAACATGCATATGTACCAATAGTGAATTAAGTCATGTGAATCTAATGCAGTTCTTTAGCATGGTCAATTGTACTCTGGACTCATTTTGTAGTAACCAAATATGTACTTATAACCAAAGATGTACTTATAAGGTCCCGGCTCAATTGTCCCCTTCAGTCCCTGGAGCTGAGGATGTGTGTGCACATTACGGTTGATGGTCTAAGGCACGTCAGCAAGATGGTGGACAGTGACCTCGCCCACCTGGGGCTGTCCCACTATTCCAGGGTGGACCTGGACGTAGCCCCACAGCTGCCCTCCATGTTCCCCTCCCTCACCTCCCTGGACCTTAGGTGTGTGCACAAATGTTATAACTTCAGCTGGTCATATTGTGCGGATGCATTGTCTGGTTGTTAGGTTCTCTGACACAACAATCAGTATATCTTTTTGCTTGCTCCCACACTTTTCTCCTCTCCAAACTCTCTCCCTCCTCCCTCTCCCTCCTCCCTGATCCTCCTACCTCTCCCTCCTCCCTCTCCCTCTCCCACCTCTCTTCCTCTCTCCCTCCTCTCATCACTATCACCACCATTCCTTTATATTCAGTGGTTGGGACCTTTCCTTGGAAGCCCTGAACACTATCACACACCACACCCAACTGAGGACTCTGATACTTCGTGATGTGAACACACACAACCTCAATGAGGGTCTTCAGGTCACCAAACAGTGTTCAATCATAACATGACCCAACCACACAGCTGTTGTGTAGCCATAGTGAGCAAGCATGTGCATGTTATTATGGCAACAAAGCAAAATTCAACATTGTAATTCAGTGTGCATGGTGGTGTGGGGACTAGAGTTGCTTTAGGGGGGGAGCACAAGTTGCCTTTCTTGTGTGTGGGTGTGGCCCATAACTGCTAGGAGGTAGAGATCAGCAAAGTGGGTGTGGCTGCTTGCAATGGGTGGGGCTGTTTTGTTACCTGCACTCCAGGATATGGCTGACCACCAGTTCTTGCAGGAGCACGGCTTCCTGCCTCTGGCTGAGTGCAGAGTCCTCGTGCATGTATGTGTATGCAAACAGCCCCAAGAAATATACATAATACATGCCACTGTTGACCTTGACCACTGTGAGAGGGTTCAACACAAAGGGCAACACAATCACACCTCACACACCAAATAGAATAAACTCCGCAACAGACATCTATGTACAATAGTTCTAAAAATTAGCAATGCAGTCCTTTTTCAGCAGCGAACAGTCCTGTCTCAATCGATGATCCAAGAATAATGCCTGCAAAAGATGAGGTATGAGCATGTGAGCAACAGTAGGGGGAGGGGAGGAGGGAGTGGGCACCTATGGTCACCCCTAGAGCAGCAATGTTGATGCAAAGTTCCCTGTCTTCTTCAAATTCCTCATCAGATCTCAGCCAGTAGAATATATTGACATATGAGATAGGGTGGCTCCTATTAAAAAAAAAAACTGAAACACTCAACTCAGGCATGTTTGCGTAAGTTCACCTGCACGGTACTGTCAGTATATAGCTATGTCTATGTCAAATTTACCAGTGGGAAAATTGGCGGCTCGATACAACTCGCGCTTCATGCTCGAGATGACGTAACGGCGTATGCTTATGAAAACGAGGCCAGTGTATTGATTGTGAAGCGTTGTATTAATGGTTCAGATGTGTATTTTATAGACGAATGATTGCTGGTACTAATGCATCAGTTTATAATAGCACCAGGTGTATAACCTTCAAGCAAGCCATGCCGTTAAACATTGCATAGCGATAATGAGGCATCGTCCATCATTTGTACATCATATACCGTAACGCTCTTATTATCCAGTGAATTTGCGCCCAACCGAAACAGACAGACTTCTATGGGCTGTACATCGCTCATTCAAAAGAGGGAGCAGTGAACCCATGTACACAGAACAATGGAATCAGGTGACAGACTGCTTGTGTATATATAGACTATATTTCTTCAGTGTTGGTCAGTCTGTGCCTACGCCCTTGGTTGTCATACACTTGTTGCCGCGCTAACAAATTTACACAGGCAACAAGTCGAGTTAACATATTGTTTGTTGCTATATCTCTTATACAGCAAAAGTGCAATTTCCCACGTTTTTTCATATTGGATGTCTCTTCTGAGGTGGGTGCGTCCTGTAAATCCGGTACCGAAGTTAATAGGGACAACAAAACTGTCGAGATGGATGATCCACTGTTCAGCGCAGCGAAACGACTGTAAATGGGCACAAGCGGCGGAAATGTGCCAGCCCGTAGTAGAAAGAGTCCATAAGTCAGTCACTTTAGCAGTTGAAATAGGCGTTGCCGCCGTCCTTTTACTCCCTGCGTTGGGGTTTTTCTCTTGGGGTTGGCACAGTTTAAATGATGTGAACAAGAAAATAGTGAAAAATTTTGAGAAACCCGACCTACCTTCATTGATAAGAGAGAAACCGCACTATCCAAGAAAAGAGGAAGAGGAAATAAGAAAAGCATTTTTGAATTCAACTAATGCGGCGGATACTTTGGGTTTGGTAGGTGTGGTCTTTGGACCTGCAGGAACGGGGAAGTCTAATGTAGTGAGAACCGTTTGCAAACAGGAAAAAGAAAGGCGTGATCTACATGGAAAAAGGATTGCTTCGTCCTTATCATTTGGCCAAAGCATGCATGCGGAGTTCCCGTAGAACCGAACTTTTTGGACACTGTAGTTAGCAGACTGTTCCCTGCATGGAAAACCCACATCACGCTACCCGATCGACTCGAGTCAAAAGATGAAGACGCTCTAGCTTTAGTTCTACCGGTCATTGCAAAAGGAGGTGAAAAGTACAGAATACTACACGGGCGTGTTCCTGTTTTGTTTATTGATGGAATAGACATCCTCGCAAAGCAACGGGATAACAAATTGTACTTACATTTAGTTGATTGGGCAAAGAAGTGCGTAAACGAGGACAGCCTTCGGATCGTATTAGTTTGTAGTGACTCGCACATTTTGGCTTTGGATCAACAATCGTTCAAGTCTAGATTGGACGATCTAATTGAGATCAATGACGTTGATGAAACTTTAGCCGTGAGATAAATATGGCTTTAGCGATCATTTGGCAAATCAATATTCAGCATCATTGGCGGTCGCCTCGCCGACAAACACAACGTTGTTGTAATTTGGAGGAAAAAGATTGCAGAGTCAGTGGACATTCCTAAAGTGGTTGTTCCTAGGGAAGTAGTTGATGTTGTTAAAGACATCCCCCTTGATCAATACATTTAAATTAAGGATGCCATAGACACTATTACCCTATAGTCTCGTACCCAGACCCTGATTCCCACAGCTGCGGATGGATTACATCACCGCTACGTGGAAAGAGGGTCTGGTGAACTGCTGCACTCAATTTTGTCCCGCGATTACATAACATTATTATTCTAACGTCGGGAGGAATGCAGTGACGTATGTATGAATATGTTTAGTGTCAACACGAATGCAATTAGTTAATTGAATAATTAATTAACGCAACGGACAGAGGAGAAAGGACAAAACGTTTCCAAACAACACTTCGCTCGTTGTCCTTCCTCCCACCGCGCATCAAATGCCCAAGGCAGAAACGGCTTAACAAAGTGACTCCCATGCCAGTTGCAAGACATACGAAGACATCCCGATCCAGTAGTACGTCTACGATGATTGGGAAGTGTTTGTCGTATGTGTAAAACAACCCTTACGGCCTTACGTTCACCCGCTCACTTGATCGTTCGCCGTACATCCTCCAACACCATCGCAATTACCAATAACTTCCAATAATAACTATGGTATGCAATTACTCCATACCTCGAATCTGATTGGTTCCCCAACATTCTGGTGACCGTGGACAGAATTGAGTACAGCAGTTCACCAGACCCTCTTTCCACGTAGCGGTGATGTAATCCATCCGCAGCTGTGGGAATTAGGGTCTGGGCACGAGACTAATTACCCTAGACAGCTCTAAGACTAATGAAGATAAATCGGACGACATAAAAGATGAAGATAAAAGGAGAGTCATTTGTGACATAATACGTACAAATAACTTTCGAAAGTGTTGGAAAACGTATAATGAGAAGACAGTGGTCATTCCTCAATTAAAAGACAGCAGCATCAATGCTGTTGTTGTAAAGGATCCTTCAAAACTCCAACTGAACTGTAGTACTAAAAACACTTAATATCACTGGCGAAGATGAAGCTAAAGATACCGGTATGAAAGAGCGCATATGTCCTCAGGAAGTCATTAAAATAGATTTGAAAATTCTGATAAAGACCAATCTGCCCAAGTTATAAAGGAGTACCTTTGTGACATAATAGGAACATATAACTTCAGTAGGGAAATTGAAGAGAAGTTCAAACGAGAAATGAGACAAGCTCTTTGCAACGCATTAGTAGCAGACAAAGGTGAAGACAAGAAGAGCGTGAAGTCCGTAAAGGACGAGTTGACGAAAAGATTGAGATTATGTCGTGAGCCGCTTGAGGCAGGGAAGTTATTTATGGTGCGTTCACAACAAGAACAGGAAAAAGTCACAGAGTTCGCCATGAATTTGAAGAAGCTGTTCAAGCAAGCGTACCCCGAGAAAAGTAGTGCTTCTGGCTTTCTGCTTCAACGTTTTCTAATGGGACTGAAGACGTCTATTAGCAGGCAACTACTACTGCATGGCAAGCCGGACACTCTCGAAAAGGCGATAGTGACTGCTATGGAAATCAAATCTGTGTTTGCGCTCGAGTCTAACACGGCAGAGAATGTTAAGCCTGTGAGTATGGTGCAGGAGTGGGCTGATCGTGATACTTGATTGCAAGTTGCCCTTAAAGAATTAACGGAGAGATGCATGGGGAATTTTGGAGACGAAGATACAGAGTTTGGCGCAGTGTTCAGGTGCACCTGAGACAAGTAGTTCCAATACAAGTCAAGACCGGAGAGGAGGTAAAGGGCGGCAAGAGACGGGCTACCATCCGACCTCTGCAAGACCAGCGGAGGATAACTACTGGCGCCGAACATGCTACTTCTGTGGACAAGAAGGACACATTAAACGAAATTGTCCTTTAAACTTAAGCTTCAACGGTCTTGCCGGCAAGGTAAATGGCGGCAGACCAGGAGCAGCGGATCGATGAACGTTCACCAACCTATTCACTTTGGTTGCAACACGTCTGCAGGTAATAGCAATAGTGTAAATTCACTACTTTTTGCTAATGGTAACGTGGGAGACATGCCGATGCGAATGTTAGTAGACTCGGGAGCTGCTATATCTGTGGTTAGAAATGACGTTTTGAGTGACAGCTGCAGGAAAAAAAATGACTATGACACAAAAAACTGCTGTGGGTGCCAATGGTTTGCCTTTAAAAATAATGGGCCAAGTAGCTGTGAAGATATCCTTGGGCACATTTCAAGCGATTCAAACATTGGTAGTGGTCCAGGATCTAACCTTTGAGTGCATACTTGGAGCAGATTTCCTGTCTGGAAACAAAGCTGTTATGGATTTCAGAACCAATACTCTTCATTTGGGGAATCATACCACCATTACAGTTCCTGCAAGTCAAACTGTAGGTGCACAGGTATCTGATGCCATCCACAACATCTCTGTACATGCTCCTGAAGATCTGCAGGTTCCGGCAAGGTCAGTAAGACTGGTGAATGGTATGTTGCCTAGTGGGTTTTGCAGAGGTAGAGGAAGGGTTGGTGGAACCAGCTGCAGTAGGATTGCCGAAACATTTATGTGTTGCTCGGTCCTTGGGTAAAGTGTCTGCAGATGGTTCAGTTCTATTACAAGTGATGAATGTCAGCCCTACAACTGTTACAGTGTACAAAGGAACTACACTGGCTGAATTTGTCCCACACAGGAACATAGCTTTAGTGAATGACTCGGTATCACTATCAGTCAATTCCAACTCAAATGTGCTGGAACCAGATCTGAATTCGTCCGACCTTACTAAAGTGGAAAAACAGGAGTTGCGAAGTCTTTTGAAGTCATTTGGCAGCCTTTTTGTTTCAGAGGATGGATCACTTGGAAGAACAAGTGCGGTGAAGCATGGTATTAGCACATCAGGAAATCCAATCAGACAACCAATACGACGCCAAGCAGAGAGTTTGAAATCAGCGGTAAATACAGAAGTGGAGCAGATGCTGTCAAAAGGGGTCATTCGTCAAAGCAGCAGTCCGTGGTCATCACCTGTAGTGATGGTCAAAAAGAAAAATGGGTCATGGCGGTTTTGTATAGATTATCGTAAAAATTGAATGCTGCAACGCATCAAGATGCCTATCCTCTTCCTAGGATTGATGCTACTCTAGAATCTTTAGCAGGCTCAACTTTGTTCACCACTCTGGACCTTGCGTCTGGCTATTGGCAGGTTGAAATAGAGGATAGAGATAAAGAAAAGACAGCATTTTCAACAGAAAAGGGACACTTTGAGTTTAATGTGATGCCGTTTGGCCTCACAAATGCACCCGCCACATTCCAAAGGCTAATGGAGTGTGTTCTGGCAGGACTTAATGGGAAGCAATGCTTGATCTATATAGATGACATCATAGTCTTTAGCCGTACCTTTTCTGAACACCTGGATTGCTTGCACAAGGTATTTTCCAAATTGGAGGAGGCAGGACTAAAGTTGCGAACCAGTAAGTGCCATTTTGCACAGAAGGTGGTTCGATATCTGGGTCATGAAGTCTCTGCAGATGGAATCCGCCCTGACCCTGCTAAGACAGAGGCAGTATCAAAGTACCCAGTTCCAAGAAATGCAAAGGAATTAAAGCAGTTTATGGGGCTCAGCAACTATTATAGGAGATTTGTAAAGGACTACTCCAAGATTGCAGAGCCTCTGTTCAAATTACTTACAAAGGAAGGTGTCAAAAATTTCTCATGGAGCTCTTCTTGCCAGAATGCATTTGATGACCTTAAAGAGAGGTTGATTTCTCCTCCTATCCTTGCCTATCCTGATTTCAAAAAGCCATTTTATGTTCACACTGATGCTTCTGATTTTGCTATTGGGGCAGTTCTTTGCCAGATTCAGCAGGGCACAGAACGGGTAATAGCATATTGGAGTAGGAAACTACAGAAGGCGGAAAGGAACTATTCTACTACGGAGAAAGAAGCTCTAGCTGCTGTAGCTGCTTTGAAAGAATTTTACCCTTACGTATATGGGTTTCCCTGCAAGCTGCATGATAACTGATCACAATCCTCTCACGAGCTTGAAGGGACTGAAGGATGTCGGTGGACGACTCACAAGATGGCTGCTTTTTCTCCAACAGTTTGACATTGAATTCCAATATAAGCCTGGTAGATGTCATGGTAATGCAGATGCTTTGTCCAGAATAGGTGAGAAATCTGGTGATAGTACAGTGGCAGCTTACAGTGATAGTACAGTGGCAGCTGTAGAGGGGCTTATTTCACTGTCCAGTTTGCATACACTTGGCAAGGCACAAGCAGATGACCCACAATTGGGCCCTGTGATAGTTGCTTTAAAGGGTGCATTGATGTTGCCTTCAACTACAGTCCCTGGGTTAAGGAAAGCATTTCTTCAGGATGGTCTCTTGTGTCGCAAATTCAGAGCATCCTCTCAGGATTCAGTGCATACCCAACTTGCTGTTCCTCGCAGCCATGTTGAAATGATTTTGAAACAACTCCACAATGATTCAGGTCATTTGGCAGTACATAGAACAACCGAAAAAGTCAAGGAACGTTTCTATTGGCCTGGTTATGAGGCAGATATTGAACGCTGGGTCAAGGAATGCCAGCAATGTCAGAAACGTAACCCTCCTCAACCACAACCTCGTGCACCACTGGGTTTGATTAAATGTGGTTATCCATTTGATGTGATCAGTTGGGATATTATGCATGGGTCCTTTGCCAACATCCACAAAAGGAAACAAGTACATCCTGGTGGTGACTGATCTTTTTAGTAAATGGGTTGAAGCTTTCCCTTTGGTAGCTACTGACTCAGAAACCCTTGCATCAGTGCTGGTGGATGAAGCGGTATGTCGGTATGGTGTTCCCCGTGTATTGCATAGTGACCAAGGTGCCAATCTGAACAGCCAGGTAATTGTGGCATTGTGTAAGCTTCTTGGGATTAACAAAACACGAACAACAGCTTATCACCCACAAGCAAATGGGCAAGTAGAGCGATTCAACAGGACTTTGGAGGCTATTCTGTCCAAAGTAGTTTCAGAGAATCAGAAGGACTGGGACAGCCATATTCCTAAGGCGCTCTTTGCATATCGTACTGCATTCCATGAATCAAGTGGACATTCTCCATTCCATGTGAATTTTGGCCGCTCACCAATCTTACCTATTGATATTACCATTGGCAGACCACGATGTCAGGAGTCTGAAGGTGATGAAGTGAGTGTCCCTCAATATGTGGAAGCATTGGGTAAGTCCCTTCGGAAGATTTACAATGATGTAAAAGGAAAACTGGATGCTGCTCATGCACGCAGTAAAAAGAATTATGATAAGGGTGTCAGTGGTGAGAAATTTGCAGTGGGAGATCAAGTGTGGCTGTATGTGCCCGCGGTGAAGCAAGGAAGGACCAAGAAGCTGGCATCATTTTGGCGGGGACCATACACGGTTATTGATCGACTGAATGCAGCAGGGAATTATTGAATTCAGTTGGTTGGATCTACGAAGACATTGGTAGTGCACAGGAATCGTCTAAAACGATGTTATGGTCTTCCCAGAGAGAAAGAGAAGGAAGGTAGAACGGTTCGCCACAATTCGAGACAGCAGGATGTGATTTTGGAAGCTGCGCAGACTATGGATCCAGTTCCGGAAGACGACGCAGAAGATCGCACAGAAACACATGATGGAGGCTATGTGGAAGCTGACAATGTCAATGATGAAGGCATGGTGGATGACATACAACCTCAGCTTCGTCCACAGCGAATTCGAAGACCTCCAGACCGTTATGGAATTAATGTCGAACACTAGAATCTTGCAAGGATGCAAGATACTAGGAGGGGAGTGATGTAACATAGTAATGTTAGTATATAGGATGCGCATGCGCACAAGGAATAGACTAGCAGGGGTTGCTTAGTTACGTAGTGGTGTCGTCGTGTTGCTGTGAGTGCATTGTTGAGACTGAAGTTACTATTAAAGTTGCTCGTTAACCCACGTAACATAACCCACGTAACATATGCATGACACATATATACATGTATGTAGGTCTACTGTGTATATATCTATAATAATAATTATATATATTGCCATGCATATAGCCTGATATAGGTGTAGAAATTTAGCGGGATGCATTTACGTTTAGCTGGGCAGCTTTCGAAACTGTTGGAGACCGTACAACGAGAAGAGATGCAGTGGTCATTCCTCAAGAACAGCGCCGGGTTAACCGGGGCGCAGATGGTGCAAAAGTGCCAGGCACACCGAAGATAGGGCCGCGCGCGTCGCCTAGGGATCCATAGGGACCCCCCCCCCCCCCCCCCCCCCCCCCCCCCCCCCCCCCCGCTCGTAGTATTGGCTCAACGCAAGGGGACTACATGTATATACAGATACATGGACGTTCCCGATTTATATGTACGTATAACTCATGGAATAACCAGTGATTTGAGCTGGTCTATTTTACTATTTTTAGAGTGCTGTCTTTTGATTGTCATGCAATGTTGGTGAATTGATGTTCTGCAATTGTTTGATCTATTGAGAAGATGAGCTGTAGTGAAAGGCTCCATGGACACTTACTTGGATGAACAGGATGACATGTATATAGCTGTAACAACGCACAAGAAATTCACTCCAAATAAAAACATTTGTAACCGACTTATACAACCTGTACATGCACAGCTAGCCATAAATTAACGACCTTTCGAAACCTCCTCCTTCGCAGGCTGTTAGTACTTCGTTAACACTTCCTTTGCAATGTTACTATAAGGGCATAATGTGCGATGTTTAGTAATCCTCAAGACGTTATGGTCTAAAAAGACTTGAATTGCATTCTTAACTGCTTGTAATTTGGAGCTATCATCAAAGGTTAAAATGCAATATCTTCAACTGTTTTCCATTCATTCCTTTTGCTCTTTTCCAGAACTTGTGTTATAACGTGTTTTTATTTTATTTCAAGGTTATCTTTTTCATCCTTGTCCGCTAATGCGTTGCAAAGGGCTTGGCGCATTTCTCGTTTGAACGGCTCTACAATTGCCTTATACTGAAGTTGTACGTTCCTATTATGTCAGCAATTATCTCCTTTACAACTTGGGGAGATTGGTCTTCAGCAGAAGTCAGTCATTTTATCTTTCAAGTCATTAACGACTTTCTGAGGACATATGCGCTCTTTCATAGCCGCATTAGTGATTTTAAGTATTCCCAGTGATACATTTTGGAGTTCTTGAGGATCAGACACAACAGCATTGATGTCATCTGGAGGAACCACCACCGTCTTCTCTTCTCGTTATACTTTATCCAACACTTTCGAAAGTTTTCTGTATACGTCAGTATAATTTCACAAATGAGCTTTCTTCTGCTTCCATCTCGTAAGCAATGCCTTGAAAGGTCTTATTAATAACCGCAATAATGACAAATCTGATGCTATAAATGATGTACAGAAGAGGAAGCTATTGTAAATGTACATGTTGGTTTACATGCTTTCTTCATTCCCATTATAATGTTGCAGTTCCACAGGAAGTCATCGACGTTGTTAAAGACATTCGGCTTGAAAAAGTACTTCAATCTGCCATAGTACAAGCCCTAACCAAATGCCAAGCGAACTGCAGCTCAGCCTCTATAGATAAATCTGACACCATCCCTATAGGAACAACCACTTTAGGAATGTCCACTGACTCTGCAATCTTTTCCCTTCAAATTGCAACAACCTTGTGTATGTCGGCAAGGCGACCGCCAATAATGCTGAATATTGATCTGGCCAAATGATCGCTAAAGCCATATTTAACTTTCATAAAGCCGGGGAAAAAAGCGTCGAATCATTGCGTGATTGAACAGAGAATCACACGAAAATCAAGAGGACTCGTGTACTTCGGCACTTATGCAGTTCCCCCCCCCCCCCTCCCCCCCCCCCACACACACACACATGCACTTTAATTATTGCGCTTACGTAATTCGTTGTGTCCCTATAGCTTAAATTGTTGTTTGCCGCCCAAAGGTCCGACCGATATTATAGTCGTTCCCGGTGCAATATGCTGGCACTGAAATTATCAACCAGCCGGCAGAAGCGTATAGTGGCATCTCGACGGTCTAGGCCTACTGGCTAACTGCATGGCCATAAAAATCAACTAAACTAACTAAGCAACAGCCTCAGTAGGAAGAAGAGGAGGAATATAGACTGACATTAACTGTAGCAAAGCCATCGCAGGTGATTATTATAATACGTAAATAAACATACAAGCGTTACGTAATTATAAAGTTGGGGGAGGGGGGGACTGCATGCATAAGTGCCCACTTCAGTTTGTTCCCGTGCTGCTGCTGCATGAAGGCATTTTGACAATCGCGGTAAACCAGTGCCGTAGGAACGAAAGGAAAAGTGGTCCGGCTAAAGCTTACGTAAGTACATAAGGGCGGCCCCAGTTTTTTTTTTTTTTTTTTTGGTTTTGTTTTGTTTTGTACGATTTGGTGCAAAATGTGCATGACTATACTATTGCGAATTGATGAAAACAGATCTGATCTGTGTGTAAATCAGTGTCACATTTCAATCCTGACTGACGAACTCGTTGAAGCATGCCGAAACAATGGACAGAGCATCACTTCTCTCTTTGTGAGCATGTAGAGCTAGCAGGTTATCGCAATTGTGACATATGATAAAGTTTTAATACAAAGATTACTAACATACACCGACCGAGACTTGGAGGGAGTACCCCCGGTTATAGTCACAGAGAAGGAAAAGAAATATTTAGTGAGCAGTGTATATACACATGCAGTAAAATTAAGGCGCGCTTCCGCATATTACATAATCCGTTAGATTACTAGGATGTGTACATTTACATGCGGCATACATTCTCATGCATGATATGCATATATAAGCAATCACTTTTCCAACTGACGTCTCATAAGCATTTTGAAATCCTCAATCCTTTCCAGGCCAACTCCTCAATTCAATTCGAAATGCCGCTCAAAGGATCCGCTTTTCTCCGAAATAATATCGTTATGCGACGTTCGAGTGAGTAAAACAGCGATATATATATATATTATATTCTATATAATATTATACCGCCTCAATCTACAAAGCAGCGCCCCCGGTATAGCGTATACTATACACCGGCCGGCAACGAGTGCAAGCTCGATACAAAATGCTCGACTCTCGTCGTTATGGCAATGCTGACGTGGGACGGAGGGTCGGAAGGAAAATTCATTGCAACGGGAAACGCGTTCGGTAAGCCATATATTGCAAGTTATATACGTGCACGTGCAGGTGTGGGCGTAAAGCTCCTGCCCTCCGGCCAGTGCGTTACGCGAACACCCCGGGTGCAATTTGACACCGGATTCGGATTCCCTGTAGAAAGTTAGGTCGGGTAAAAGACACATAACTTTTGCTCTAGCATAAATTTGTATATAGTATACATCATGCTATACTGTGTGCATATACATGCATGTATGTATGGTCTAATCCATTGTTAAGCTAGGGCATGCATGCAGAGTAATACGGTTTAACCAAATCACGGCAGCGTATATTATAGATGTACATGTATATCATAATAAAAACTTGAAACCAATATATATTTTTTGACGGACAAGTCTAGTAATATATACTGACTACTGAGCAGCACATGTATAATACCTTTTTTTCTTTTTTTTAAAATGCAAATTGCTATAGCTAGTATAATATTTGTAAGTATTTTGCATGTGTGACTTGAAGTAAAACATAAGCAAAACTGTGCATATGAATGAAATGAGCAAGCAGATGAGGACGAAATATATATAGTCTAAACGACATTTATATGTGGGTATTCTTTCATCACATGATGTACATGAAAAATGTGTTCGGTACCACTGATCATGATATACATTGTAGCTGCAGCATTACATGTCAAAAATGGGGACATTTAAGACAGCTTTGCCGACCGTTAATATACGGAAAACACAGGTCAATTGCGTTAATCAGTATTGTCTCTGCTTTTTATATTGGCAGATGGATGTTGCGGACAAATGTCTGTGGAGCCTCGGTACGATCAGCTATAGGTCAAGCTGGCTGCCACTGGGATTTAAGCTACATGTAATGCTGCTTCTTTGCATGTTTAGCAGCCACTAAGTACAGCAATGTGTGTGGATGCTCATGCATCTGCTGATCTGCAACATGTCGATGCATGGATATGGTGATTTGGTATGACACATGTGTATGGTACCATACAAATTGTAGCTACAGCATTACATGGCAAAAATGGGACACCTGTATTTTAGGACAGCTTTGCCAACCATTCATACAGAGAACACAGATCAATTGTGTTCATGCAGGTCTCTGCTTTTTTATTGGCAGATGAACATTGTAAAGTACGTTGTAAAATAAAAATATTTAATATCATATTGAGTTTTGTAACCGCTTTTGACTTAGTACTGATATTTGGTGTTTTCTGTATATAGAACTGCTCTAATCCTATTTTGTAAATATAAACTATGAACTTTTAGTGATTATGTATCAACTTTATGATAACTCCCAAACTTCTATCTCTTCCCTGTGTGGCTGCGAGGGTCATGCATGGTACTTCCCTGCATTGGTGCATGAACCCACCATTATTTGGATCCGCCACTGCAAACACGTTTAGAAGGTAAAGACAACATGTTGATGGTAGACTGAATAATATCACACAAAACACAAAACATGTTGATGACAAGGATCTGGTGTAAGAAGGAATTAAGAACACATGTTGATGTCCAGCGCTCTCTATCACAGTCAGAAAGGCATTCTACACCACCTCCTAAAGCATATTAGTAGGAATCTGGAGCCTTGCTTAATCTTCACCATTATCATCTCTAGGTCACCATATCCATTACAACATGATTGAAGCAGTTCCTTGGCTGGTGAATTAATTTGGGAATTAAGGAATTAAAACCTCTGCATGCATGGTGAGACATGTGCTGGAAGATTACATCATGCAGTTCAGACCTCATATTTTATAGGAATTGGCCCGTATTATGAAACAAATACAATCAAATTGATGGCATTGATGTGGCATAAAAAGGAAGACAAAAACATTGTTGATGATACTCTATGATGTAAAACATTTTGAGCAACCAGAGGGTAACATGAAATATATGGGAACAGACTCCAGACCACCGCATGTATCACTCTGTCATGGTTGCCAAGTTCTTGGCATGCATGCATGGGGACCTCTACAGTAAGTGTGGTCTCTTTGTTGGTGTGGTTAAGAAACAACAACAAATGTGTGAAATAACATGTTTGTGCTGGCCATCTCTGGGGTCCAGAGCAGTAGGAGAAGTGACTGCTAATATGGATAAGGTAGACGTGCATGAACTGAATTAAGAATACACTTGCCACTTGACATCATGCATGCATTTTTGAATTCCCTCTACATGTATATTCTAGGAGTCTTGTTGCACAGGCATTGCCATATTATTCATAGGCTTACTGTATACGACCTGCTGGAACCTTTTATACCAAAGTACAAAAATGAGGTTAAAGAAATTGTATGCCGCATGTAATCCCTCCGCCCCCCCCCCCCCCCCCCCCCCCCCCTCCGTCGAATGGTCGGTATGACACCATGCATTAGTGCACTCATGCACTCAGTTCCATGTTCCAGTTCACTTAGCTGTTTGTATCTATGACTGTAAATTGCATTGGCATTGCAATATACATTGAACACACTTCGTATGTCTCCGGCGGTGCATTTAAATTGGGCGTATTTTTAAAATTGTATTTACACCACCGCTATAAAGACATTTATTAATTTCGTCACTTAAGCGCTGTTAATTAACCGGGGTAAAAAGAGCAGCAAATTGAACTAAAATCCATGAATGGGATAAATGCACTTCTACAAATTAATAAACACCCGAAAACTAAAGTATAACTAATGTTCAGCGAGGGATTCGGTTATCTTTATCTTGATGTCTAGTAGTATGTTAAAAGAAGGAAATCATTACAGTTTGAATTATTGGATTGCAAGCTATATGAGTACTTTTCTGCCTCGCCTCCATTTAACACATTTTATGGCACGCCTGCTCAGCACTCTGCAGTAATCAAGGTCAGGTATTGGGAAGTAAATAGTATGCATGCAGATTGCGGTCGTCAATGTTACTAACCAGATTCTTCGAGATCACGCTGTCATAGAACTTGTTGAAGTACTTATCGACAGCATAGTTGCACTGAATGGAGAAAAGAATGAAGATCGATGCATTCTTGGGTTAATCTAAACTTGATCTCATGCACAGCAGCTTACAAATTTCTTTAAAAGACGCGACGACAGGCTATTGCACTTTTGTGTAATCTTGTCCTTGGTTGCATCCTGTATGTAGTTGGAATAATAAAAAGCATACCCCATGCATCATGCAGTCTTCTATACATGGACATGTTGATATAGTATAGCCAGCTAATTCATGTAGCTCTTTAAGAACTTGCCTTCGAATCGTCAGTGTTTGCATAATCAATCAAATACTGGACCACGTATTTGCATGCTTTGCAGCCTAATCCCATCTCCCTCAAAACATCCTCGCGAAATTGAATCAACTGTGAGTAAAAGAAAAAGGTTGCACGTAACTGCACTTTCATTCAATCAATATTCAATACAGATAAATATTATACGCTTGGTGTATAAATATCAGTCTCTGCCGCGGGACACTGCTGGTATCTTACCTCTTCACGCTCAGCGTAAATCTGAGCGAAACGATCGTCCTCATGCTCTTCGTCGCCATTTTGGGCAGCGTCCTCGTGCTCAGCCTCAGACATTTGATTCGTGGGAGAGCCATGGCTGAAGCCGAAAGCAGAGCGCACAGCAAGAGTCCTTTCAGAGTGGACATTCTTGTAATGATTTCTGAATCGTATGTATCCCGATCAAATAAGAGTGACACTGGAGAGCGGACCTGCGTCTTTTATACCGTTGTCCCTGCATGCATTGAACGACACATATATGGCTTATTTTAACCTCTTAACCTTTTAAAAAGGGTTTAGAGGTTACAATTAACAAGGCCTCCTCGGAGGTGCTAATTATATAAAGGTGTCAATTAAGGCACCTAGAATATAGAAAGAAATCAAAGTAGTATTACAAGTGGCAGGTGTAATGCTGCTGCAGCTTAGCCTCACATCAAGCAGAATCACACAAAATATTAATGGTCTTACCATCCACACATACCCCACATTGCACCACATAATGGTAACCAGCCAATAAGATCTAATACTGGAGGGGCCTATATACTACAGTTAAGTACATTGACAACTACATGTATATATGAATACTGAAGTATTACGTTTAAGCTCAGATCAGAGGGGGGCTCTACTACCAATGTTTAATGATATTATTCAATTCGTTTTACTTTATTTTAATTACATGTACCTTTAATTAAAATGAATATATATAGTAACAATACAGATAAACAAGCACATACCATTAAATTACCTACCACATAGACTAAATGATAGGCAGTTCTGACGTGTAACCAAGCAAGAGGCTAGCTGCGATAGTGGTTCAGTGCCCCAACATCCATAAGACCCCACTGCTATTGGGATGCATACCCAACCCAGTTCTGCACATTTGGAATTGCTGGCCTTATGTTTCCTCTCCTCTGCTGCAAAGGCCTGCTGTCACACTCGCTTCAGGTAAATTACTTAAAGTTAGCGGTGATGTGACAGTAAAGTCAAATGCAGCAGGCTTTCCCATCATCCAGTTTGCTGCCAGGACATCAGCTTGTCGTGTGTGGCACTCCTCAGATGTAGAGCCATACCCAACTCCACCTGAGCACTTATGCAGGCTCTCCTACATGACTCTGCAAATACATCCCCAAGCCTGTTGTGACAAATGACCACATCAACATGTCAAAGCATGGTGCCCTAAAGGGTCCAAAGGCTTGTATGGCTGCCTGTAACTATGAAGGCTCCAGCCGTAGATTGAGACCAGGAGAAGGAGCTGTGGAAAGCCATGCTGCGGCATGGGAAGATGAAACTGATAAAAGGATAGCTCTGTCAGGCAATGATGATGTAGAAAAAAGCTGTGCAAACAGGCTGTCTTCTAATTTGTTAGAAAGCACCTTGTGGTCTCTCTGGTAGCTTCTAATGTAACCGTCTCATCATTAGAGACATGTTCATTAGATTTATTGATGGTTTATTACTTATTATTATTCAGCTTTTGACCTGAAAGTCATCCATCCACTTAATACAGACTTGATTCTGGAAGCAAGCTTGGCTTCGGGCAACTCTGCGGAGGTTGGTGAGATTGAAAAACATGCCAAGAATGATCAGATGTGTGCAAGGTTGGGCTGGACATGCATTCCATTAGTGGTGGAGGTCTATGGTGGTTGGGGATGCGAAGCCCCAAAATGCTTCTCTAGATTGAGTAAGAGGCTAGCCATGCAAATGGGAATATGTGAAACTGAGGCACTGAGCCAAATGTACTGCCTGCTGGCTGTCACACTGATGAGGCAGAATGCAAGAGCCATTCTCCTCAGATGTGCCCGTGCTCCTCTTCTTGAGTATTAAACTTAATTGTGTTATTAGTTTAAGTGGTTAAGTAATTATATTAAAACCCTTGATTCATTTATTATTATTTTTACATGTAAATATTCCTCATATCAAAATTTACACACAAGAAACAACAAAATAAATAAGATACTGTCAATCAGAGATGACCAATGAAGGCCCAGCTCTTGACAGCAGAGCTCTAGCACAGGACCTCAGCAAAGTGAGGCTGAGTCTGCCATAAATGGAAGCAGTGGTATTATTATTATATGAACTACAGGAGTGCCCGTGAGTTGGCTCGCATCAAAGTCAGGCTAAGCCTGCCATATATACAATTGACAGGTAGCATGTGACTTGGAGCAATTTCCCCTGGTTGCTAGGCGAGAGGCAAGGTGAGATAAAGTCAGATAGTTCCAGCCATTACTTTTAGGCTAATATGAATACCATTTAGGAATAATATATTATAATAATTTATAAGTGTCTAAGCAGTGTAAGTGTCTATCCAGCAGACTTGAAGACCATCAATCCAGGCTGCTCTTCCAATCTTCAGCTTTGCCAGACAGTGCACGATTTTTATTTGCTCATTCTCCCCACACTTCAGTTTCAGGCTGGTGTAAAATAGTGCTTAGGCATTGATGTCTCCCAAGTTTTCAACTGTCCAAACTGTCCCTCTCACTGTTTGGACCCCTTGGGTCATCATGCATTAACCTGAAAGCACAGAGTTGCAGACTTCGTGATGTATTCCCAGGTAGAGGCAGGGAGTGGTCTTGGGCATGACCAACGGCATACTCGACCTGCTGATGTCCTGGTTCCTGACTGCATGTGGGCGTTAGGAAAGCCAGCTGCTTTCGACATTACTGTCACTTCACCACTTAATCCAAGTACATTTACTGAAGCGAGTGTGACAAAAGGGCCAGCAGCCTTGGCAGCTGAACAATGAAAGCACAGTGCCAATGAGGACAAATGTAATGAACTTGGGTTGAAGTGTGTCCCACTAGCTGTGTGCCTGGCCACAAGATACAACCTTTCGAAGTCCCAAGCCTATGCCTGTCTATATTGAAGACAGACTCAGCTTGACCCTGGTAAGGGCAAATGTTATAGTTCTGCTGTCCTGTTTTGTGCCTTTCCAGGACACCAGCATGCTAACTTGTGCTGTGTGTTTTCATGGATTGATCTTTGGACCTACATTTCATTTTACATGTAACAAATGATTTGACTTTTCTAAATAATAATTATTTACAAACGACCATGCAGAACCAAACCACCCTAACCGGGCTCAAACAGGTCCATTGTTGTGGCTTCTGAAATTGACCTTGCCCTTACAAATGAAAGCACGGGCATTGGCTTTATTTACTTGGCGATCCAATCTAGCTTTATTGTACGTCTTGTAGCGTTCTCTCCAGTTCCAATTGTTGCCCGTTGTTGCCTGTTATTCCCCGTTTTTCAGTTCCGCATAAAATGTTGCCTGTTATATTTCAGGTGGTCAGTTCCGCGTAACATGTTAATGTGGGTAAATAGTATAGTTTCGACAATACTCATGACCACCAACACGATACCAGATATCATTATTACTGACTGAATAGATTTAAAAATCCATCACTGCATGAACCTCAGATGAGAGTACATCCTTCGGGGTACCTTTTTCATTATGAACTTTGTAGTCGTACGCTTGCTCAACTGATTAGATCATCTTCTGACTCCGACTTGCTAGACATAATGTACTGCGATGCTATACCAGTGTATAGCAAAAGAACATGCACCCCTATAGCTCAGCTAGTATACTGCTACAACACAACTGCTTAAATATTGCGGCATACACTAACAATAAGGTCCGCATGCAGGTTGTTCTCAGGCTCTCTCTATTCAGGATAAACACACTTGGATAGGACCTAAAAGGTCATGTGGGACCAAATTACGCGCTGTATTTCGGTCGGGCCGGACCACTTCCGGTTGCTCATTTTGGTCCGGCCGGACCAATATTAGACGCGGACCGAAATATTCGTGAGGCCGCACAGGTTTAAGGGAGTGGAAAGTCCAAGGCAGCATGTTGAAACCAAAAAAAAAAAAAATTATTTCTGTTCTGAGCGCCACCGGTACCTATGACGTATTTGTTTCTGATGTCAAGAGTTCAAAGGTAAATGGGTTCTGCAGAAGACTAACGACGGACCTGTATAGCGCTGGATATCCTCGTGCAGATATTCCCATGCATTAACATTGAAGAAAGCAGGTTCTAGCCCCGCCTTATATGACGGTGGCTGGTAGCTGATAGCCAGGGCCTCGAGGTGCCGCATGCACGCAGTTCGTAGTCTGACGTAGCCACACCCTCGCGCGTCAGACTACGTATGCGATGATCCATGAAAAATAATAATTATTATTATTATTATAGATACTTGTAGATAAATAACTAGTTGGGACAGTTTCCGAGAAAATGTCGTCTCGCATATTTGGAAAATGTTTATCATCAGTATCACTGGTGATCATGATATTCAGTTCTGTGACCACTGGGTTCATGCACCAATGCAGTGACCCTCGCGGCCACACGGAGAAGAGATAGAAGCTTGGGAATTATCCTAAAGTTAATATATTATCACTACCCTGTAAAACTTCATAGTTTATCATTTTGACAATCTAGAGGCTATAGGCTATTGGCATCTTACAAAAATGGATTTTGGCTTATTATGCAATGCTTAAAACACCGTGCATGGATCCACCCCTACAAACACATGCTTGTAGAAGATAAACATTGCTGAAGGAGGTGGAAAAATACATTCATATGGTGGAAATGGCATTTCAAGGCTTGCACGAAAGTACAGCTCCAGTTCAGAAAGGGTATTTGAAGTCGTTCTTTAATTCGTCATGATGTAGCTCTGCAGGCAGGAAAGGAAAAGTACGATCGATGTCTTATATTTTACCCGTTCACGTCTGCATATATGCATTAATCGCTTCATGTACAGTTATGTAATACCATGTTCATCTTGATGACATTGACGTGGTGTAAGAGGTTGAAGGCATTGATGTGGCGCTAAAACGAAGACAACATGTTGATGGTAGACTGCATGAATAATGTCACGTAAAACATGTTGATGACAAGAATCTGGTGTATAAGAAGGAAGAACACATGTTGATGTCATGGAGTGTGCAAAGTGAAACATCTCCACTTTCACACGTGGATTACCCAGCGCTCTCTATCACAGTATTCTTACCGCCTCCTAAAGCATATTCTAAGGAATCTGGATTCTGGAGCCTTACTTAATCTTCATTTCTAGGACACCATATGTGGATTGAAGCAGTTCCTTAGCTGGTGAATCAGTTATGGAAGTTTTTTTCTCGTACACCTGTGCTTTGGGCTGATATCTAATTTGGAATTAAAACCTCTGCATGCATGGTGAGACATGGGCTAGAACATAACTTACATCATGCAGTTCACACCTAATCACATGCAATACTGCATTGTACAGGATTTGACCCGTCCCCGGGGGGGGGGGGGGGTGGGGGGGGAGGGGAGGAGGATAGGGACTCCATGGCGGCCCCCCCCCCCCCCTAAAATTGCGAATTGTCGCGCGAAGTGCAGAGGCAACAACGGGCTACTATTGTTCGTACGTTCGTACGTCTTATACATGTAGTGCGATCTCGCGATGTGAATTAACCAGCCAAATTGATGGTGATTAAATGTTATTAGTGCTGCGCTGGCCGGAAAGGAGGAAGGGGTTTCCAGAGGGCCAATTATTATTATGAATACGCATTTGGAAAAGATCGGCGCATGGAACATATAGAAGTAGAAGCTGAGCTTAAACGCTGTTTTTTTATTTTTTTTATTTTTTATTTTTTTTATGCTACAATACCACAAGTTAAAATTTCGAACGCTATATCAATTCGTACTCCCAACTTTGATAAAACAAACTTGTATACAGGATACAACATTCTCTCTGAGCAGATTTGAAGGCAATGGTGATGTATAAAGGAAGGGAACAAGGGATTGGAGATACAATAATTATTTCCTATATCAATTTTTGAGTGTTTTATATCATTTATTTTTTACTACTAGTATCGTACATACATTTATATGACAAAATCCAGCTGTTATAAATTGCCTAGCAACACAACGTTTACATTTATGCTACATTTTTTCGGACCATTCACTTTTGAACTCTTTACATCAGAAACAAATTCGTCATATGGCGTCCAGAACACTGAGAAATAGGTTGTTTTTTTTTTTTTTTTTCAACATACTACCTTGGTCCTTGGACTTTCCACTCCCTTAAAGCTGTGCTGCCTGTGTTGTAGTTTGGCAGTAACAACATCCAACAGTTAGGATTTTTTAAATGTAGCATTGACTTCCACTGAGTTTAATTGTGATGCAAGGTTTACTTTTTATTTTCAATTGACACTTTCCTGGAGACAGCTCTCATCTGAGGTTCATGCAGTGATGAATTTTTTTGTCTACAAGATATAAAAACATTCTCTCTGAGAAATTTGGGGGTATATAGGATTTGAAGGCAATGGTGGAGAGAACAAGGGATCAACAATGATACGAATTTTTCTTAATAGCCCTATATTTAGCACTTTTGTAGTTCCCGTGCAGACAAGTAGCTGTTGGGACCTCTTACCAAAGAAATGAGATGAGGAAACTTGTACCATGTAAACCCTCCGCCCCTCCTCTGGTTGTATGATGGAGGTGAATATTATATTAGTACTGCGCAGTGTTATAGTGGCATATTGTGTTCAGTTGGATACATTGGAGGCATGTTAGTGTGTTGGGTTACATAGTAGTGTGGGTAATTCTACCAAATTGTAGCTGGCCCTATCCTAATAAATATGCTCACTACGCTGTAAGAGTCCAATTGGGTCTACTGTATATCGAGTCAGCAAAAATACAATGATGCATGCATTAATTTTGCATGCTAATTTTTTTGATGACACTTCAAATCCTGCCAATCCTTGTACAATCATCATTCATTGATAAGTACATTGGGTGCGCAATATGCTTTATGTTGCAGCTGGGGGCATATATTGTTTGAAATGACATAGCTAGTTCCTTCTCCGTCCCAACATCAAGCTAACCATTCTTTGCATTTTCATTTGAAATGAGGCACTACATGTACATCAATATGGCTACTAGCGTTTTACAAGCACACTTCAGTCTAACTAGCGTCCTTATAATATTAGTCATCAAATCTTTAATCCATTGCTATCGCAGGGCACTGAAGTTTCTTGTTGTCACAGCTGCTCCACAGGGTGGTTGCACTTTGGCTTGGCAGTTTCCACTCCTTTGAAGCTGCGTCCCATTTGTTTTTGCCACTCCAGTCAAATCCACATGGCTGAGGATTCCCAAATGACAGAGGTTCATAGATATTTATTCAATTATCAATACTGAACTATGATCAACATTACAATAATTAATGCACATGCTTACAGCTGAAACTGATTTTGAACACATTTTAACTCCACATGGCTGAAAGAGAAATAAAGTTACTTCCACGATCACTCTTATCTCACCACAGAAGTGCTTACATAAGGAACCGTTTTTTCACAGGTTTTGACTCCGCACGGCTGAATACATAGAGGTAGTATACATATTATAGCTATTAGTATTCAGTTTTAACACATGCAGCATACATATGGGATGCCAAATTTTTTACACGTCTTCACTCCACAGGGCTGCACAAAGAAAAGTCCAATCAGTGAATCAAGTTACCCGCACCAGTGCCGAACTTACGTATGGAACTGACTTGTAGCAAATGTTAGTCCCACAAGGCTTGTGCAATAATAAGAGCATTAATTAACGAAAATAAATAAACCGGTCCTCTTCTCACTTACATATGGGACATCAGTATTGCACATCTTCACTGACCGAAGTTGATAGTAGGCGAAGATGCTTATCTTATTATCGGGCCATCCGTGAAGCAAACGTAAGCAGAACTCGAATGGTCCTTTGAATAGCACATAACTCCCAGTTAGCTCCAAAGTAACTTTGTAAGTAAAGCTTCCAGTTAGAGAAATTCCACCTCTGACTATCTCCTGTATACAATAAACCATATACATGTAATAGTCTGGGGACCAGACCATATATGTACATTAATGCATCGAATCAACTCTTTAGTTTCAAATTAATTAAATCCTGCATTATACTTACTGATTCAACCATGCTCTCTTTCTAAAATACTTATCATTATGACCCAAATACATAAAAAATGCTTTATATATGTACCAAACAGAAAATGTTATAATAAATAAATTCATTGACCCGGTTCCCCTGCACTTACCGCAAGAGATGCCGTGGCATCAGCAGCAGCAGTAACAGTTACTGATGGCAGCAATTGTCCCTTTGCCGATACACATTTATTTATACAAGCTGTTAGACTTGCATCTACTATCAAATTGGCCGTCAATCTTATTTCAAAGTTCAGCAGGCCAACGTATATAAACACGCTTTTTGATTTTTTTATTAGCTCGTACGTTGGGCTGTGGTACAGAGGATAGGTCCAGGCTTTGCATGTTGGTATCTGCTTGCTGTAGTCCACAAGTACTTTGCCAACTATGCTCACATATAACCTGTTGTCTATGTGGTCTACTCCTGGCTTGTTTTCACTGCTCAGTAATGCTTCAAATACTGTTTTGGAAAATCCATAAGCGGAGGCTCGTGCAATGCCTTTAGCAAACAGCTTATAACTAGTAGGATTGGCACTGCCTCCAAATCCTGCAAAGGCACCAAAGGCAGCATCCAAACTCACCTGAGATACTCCAAATGACTTTGCCCATATGTATGCTTTATTGATGGGATAAGATTTAATGTCAGCATCTCGGGTGGATGAGTCTTGTACAAGATTATAAAGTTCATTATTTTCATTCCATGTGGTGCCCCTCTTCACCTGGCGACCGTGTAGGAGAGCTGACCAACTGTTTGGTGCCTTTGGACCCAGCAGGTGTATGTAGTATGCCAGCAGCATCTTTAATTCAGTGCTGTTTCCAATAGAAGCAGTTAGTATAGTCTCAAATAGCTTGTCACCTATTGGGTGTGCTTCTGACTCAGCTCCTGCTATAAGGGCTCGTATCACCATCTCTGTAAGTTCATCCGAATGATTAAATTCGAGGGTGTGGAAAAGGGCATTCTGAACTTTCACAGAGTCAGTACTGTACCTCAGTGCATACACTGCTGCCAACTGGACACGTGGATTGCTATGGGACAGGAGGCTAAGAAGTATTCTATTGGCCATTATGGATTGAGTGTTTCCCAGTGCATGGATATAATGTACTAGGATTGAGGGATCTGTTGCTTGGTTGATGTGGTTCCCTAGAAAGCTTACTATCTGGTATTGCAGCTGAGGTGAGAGGGATGAGGCAAGTGCACCATAGCAGAGGATTAGAGTGTCTGTTGTGTCATTGCTTGAAGCAATGAGAGCCTCGATTTGTGCCAGTGTGTCGGGATGAGCATTTGCAACAAATGCCAACAGTACAGTGAGAGTATTCCTTTCTTTTTGGTCCTTGGTGTTCTGGATGGCTTTCAGCAGTGCCTGCATGTACAAGGTACAAGGTTAGACCTATAAGAATGGTATATAGTACATATATAGATACCTTCTGTGCATCAATGCTTCCTTCTGCACTTAGGAATGAATAAAGAAGAACTCTCATTTCAGTGTCCTTTTCGCTCGTTGAGTTTATAAGCTAGTGGAAATCGATGTCATGTGTTAAAGTAAAATATAGTTGCAGCTTTGCATGTAGCCTAATAAACAAATCCTTATGGTATGATTTACTTATGTGGCTTGTATGCATTATAATCATTATGTTGCATGGGTGAAGTTGTGTGGAAGAGGGTGTTAAACAGCATAATGATGCACACATTTAGTTAACACATTGGTATGCAATAACGCAATGAGGGGGAGGGAAGTGATTCAAAAAGTAATTAGTGAATGCTCTGTATATAATTATAAGTATAATAATCATATTGGTATGAATATATTAAACACACCTTTTTAAAACTTATTAATTTAATAGAATATTGAACCTACCGGGGTCAAGTAATCTATGACTTCTTTCAGAGCAGGTACAACACCTGGTAGAGGTCCTGCTTCAGACTCCAGTCTTAGTAAATTTCTGACCACATTACCTAGACATAGGAGCAATGCTTTGTCAAAGGTACAAACCAGGTCTTGTTGCTTACCAGCTGAAATATCTGACAGATTGCTGTGAACACTGACCAAGTATGGCTGGACTGAAGGAATCTCTTTACGGAGTTGTGCCAGTTCAGAATTTCCATCCTTATCTGAAATGTTTTTGCATCATTATGGTGAGTGTTGGAGGAGATGTTAGTAGAGCGGAAATGCTGTTTAAACAAAAAATTATGAATACCTTTATTAAATGTCGCATGAAGTTTGGTCTCTGTTAATTCCGGATTATTAACACTCCTTCTGGCCACTGATGCCATCTTCATGCACTTCTCCAACTTTAGTGAGTACTTTCCAGTACCACTGAGCTCATTGCTCCCAAATGATTCATCATATGTAACTGAATCATCATCCATTGACTGGTGGCTGATTATACGTGACTGGACTGGTCCATTCACAGTTATCTTCACAGTACCCCTGGAACCTTGCAGAATACCCTTTTTGTATTCAACAACTTCTGACTTTTGGACATTGGCTGGTTGTTCATTTAGCTCATTTGAAGCAAATTGTATTATGTTTTCGGAATCAACAGTTCGATACATTATCAAGTGATCTTCATCGATGCTTTGATATCTACAATGTAGCAAATGCAATGATCACTGTGAGAATAGTAAAGTATTATTATAAGAGCCAACCTGTAATGTGAGATATGCTTGGATTGAGTATCTTCTTCAACCTCTTGAGCTGTTCTCTTAAAGTTCCCTTGAAAAGCAGCTGCTATTCCCTTCTTCAGGTTGACTATTGATACCCTCTCGTCAGGGCTATGTTGAACTGACACAACTTTGCCATCTGATGTTTGAATGAAACAAAATGGCTCCTTCAGAAGTTCATTGGCAGCTTGATTGATCTCCTCTTGCCTGAAATTGTGAAATGTTCCACTTAAAAATAATGCAGGTTATGTAATTATGGCAGTGACATAAATTCAAATAAACAATATCTTATGATGACCAACATAAAAAATAACCATCACATGTAGTAACATAACATTTGATTTACAATAAATTAGTGTACACTCTATTTGGCTTTTACATGAGCAAATACATAAAACAGATCAAAGCATGCCATTATAGTAATTGCCTCACAAAGGCAAGTAATTTCATGTAGAGTATGAGATTTTATACATGAATGTATGCTTTAAAATAAGGTGGAGGAGTTCTTTTCTGATGTAGTAAGTGAGCTGAAAGAGCTGCATGCTCCATCTAGGCCACATCATTATTAGCTGTGCCACTTAGAATAGAAAGCCTTCGGTAAACAACCTGAACATAATGATGATGGAAATACTTGGTGTTTGGGGAGACAAGTACATTTTATCACTTGGTCTCTAGATCGGCTGAACAAACAGCATCATGCAAGGCAGCAGTTAATTATATTATTCCTTTAGGTAGGTCAAGCTGCTCTTTGGTTCCCACAAATCTAACACTTTTGGAATAACCTGTCCTAACATTTATTACACATTGCTAACTGATCTTTAGGGTAATTCTGTGTCCTTTAATGATTAGAATTACAGTGGTGTCACACCCTTCAGTGTCCAGTCCCTGTTGGGGGGATATGATGGTGTTTTCCAGATCAATGCAAATTTTGGATGCCCTTAACTCTCCAAAAGTGCCCACTGGAAAAAAAAAAAACACTAATGAAAGAGCAATAATGCAGACAGATTTTACAAACAGCTAATGAAACTGAAATAAAAAGCATTCTGGAAATGCAAGAGCCCTTTATAATTCTTTCTACACTTAGACTGATTTTACCCTGACTCATGCATTTAGAAAGCTGTTTTCATTACAGTATTTTATGGGTGTTATTGGACATGCAAGTATTCTGGTATTCAAAGTGATTTTTAAAACTATTGCATCTATGTAAGGTGCTATTTAATAAAATCACGTGTAGGGGTGCAAGCCCAAACACATTTCTGTGTCAAGTGTTCCACATTACAACCTTTACTTTTAGAGAAGTCATCGAATTAACGGCTGGAATTTATTACTATAGTTTTGGATAAGAAACACACTGCGCAGTAACCAAATACGCATGGAGTTGTGATCAACACATGACTTTAAATACCTAGGAGCTATTGAAATTAAGTTTTCGGTTTTCAAGAAATTTAAATTGTAATTACACACCATATACTTTTGTCAACGTACGCAACCAATTAAAGATCAACTCATATCTACAATACTAAGTTATCCAGCATATTGATATAAATAATAATTTAGAAATCCCCTAGGTCTGTTAAATCTTGTTATATCACAAACGAAGGGAATTCCGTCTTACCTGACGCGCAATGTGCCTTCAAGTTTGTGCGGACACTAAGTTGTGATTCAGTTCCTCCCATCACTTTCACCAATGTTGCAGAGTACGAATAAAGGCAACTTTCATCCTATATTTGACAGATCAAATGAAATAACATCCAATGCATACACCTGTACATATCTCATCATAATTGAAACTGAAAGACACCGTTACTGACCTTTTGCGGCTACCTATATGTATATATGTTATAGGCGCTAGCAGTACTTAATCTGTACATGTATAGCTATTATTCTAAAAAGTTTCAGTTTTGACATGCAAGTATTGTAAACTGGAGGCAGTGCTCGCATTACTGTGATAAAAGTACGCACATAAAAATTCTTATCTACTTGCTAGTTTAATTCACACAGTTATGTTTATTAATACTTACAAAAGCAAGTTTTTATTTTTATGCAATTGCAGTACATAGGTTTTCTATTACTTTTCTCGGGGTCACGTGACGAACTGACGGATCGAGGGTCAGGAGCAGGATTTGTGCCACGCATGTTGGTCTGGGTACGAGACTAGTGCATGCCATGATGCTTGTATGGTAACCTTACTTGCAGTATATTGCTTACCGAACAAGTTCCCGTCGCAATGAAATTTCCTTCCGTCCCACGTTGGTAGATCATCAGCATTGCCATAACGAAAGCACCACGAGAGGCGGCCATTTTGGTGCTTGTAGTAATTGCCGATGTATAGTACGTTATACCCGGTGCGTTTTAGGGCGGCTCAGTTTATAGCCGTAAACTGTGCAATCCCAACAGCGCAGGCATCTTTATATACACCCCTGCATGCATTGAACGGAAATAAATTTCAGGCTTCTGTTTAACCATTAAACAAATAAAACACCCCTTAACACTAACTTGCTAAAGGTCCATTTTATTATTTGAATGGGTGCGGAGGGATTACATGGTACAAATTACTTTCGTAAGAGGGAGGTCCCAACAGCTACATGCATGGGGGTTATCAGTGCATGTAACGAAATAGCAGAGATATAGTGAATAGCATGACAATGCCTGTCCAACAAGACTCCTAGAATATGCATGAGAGGGAAATCAAAATATGTAGCTACACACCAAGCAGAAGCACACAAAATATTAATGGTCCCATTCCCATAACATTGACAACTACGCCACAGCTCAACTGACTTCTGCTTGGTAGGCAATGGATACATACCATATGAGTACCCACACAGGCAACCTGCACATTGCCCCTTCTTGACCCGTGGTTAATTGCAGCACCAGAGGAGTCTCTGGTGATTTTAAGATCAATACATGCATGGGACAGCCCTTAAAAGCACTTTTCCTTAAAGCTATAGACTGAAGGGTGTGTTCATGCATAAATTAGAAGAGCCATGGATAGCATTGTGGGACTTCAAGGTTGGCTGGTCTTCCCACAATTAGGTAGTGCAAGATTCTTATAAGACTGGCATGCAGGAAGGTTATCCTGCTGTGAATTGTGAATCATTGAAGTGTGTGTGTGTGTGTGTGTGTGTGTGTGAGTGTGTGTGTGTGTGTGTGTGTGTGTGTGTGTGTGTGTGTGTGTGTGCGTGTGTGTATGTGCGTGTATGTGTGTGTGCATGTGCATGTATGTGTGCATGCCATGTGTGTGCGTGTGAATGTACGTGTGTTAACATTGTGTACATGCACCCATGCTGTGCATATGTATATGAGGTCGTTTCTTAGTGTTTTTCTAGCTTAGTAAATAAATTCAATTAAAAGCTGCTGTTTACTTTATTTCCTTTTTAACTTCTCAGTATATTCAAGTTCTTTTTCTCCCCATTCATACGCATACATATATAACTCTCTTAAATGAACAAACCACCACATGAATTGATTGGATGGCTTCTTATTCTGAACTCAGCTTTCAACTTTTACAGTATACATAGGCGGTCATCTTCCTTTTTTCTTCAATTTGATTTTTAACCAACTTTATAATGTACTTTAAGCAGGTCTGATTTACAAGTATATAAAAACATTCTCTGGCGCTATATAGGATTTCAAGGCAATAGTGGTGTAAAAAAGGACTGGAACAAGGGTCTAATAATAATGGAAACTGTAATAGTCCTGTATTTAGAACACAAATAAGATACATGTAATATCCTAGAAATGTGCTAAATAAAGGAATATTATTATTATACCCTTGTTCCACTCCTTTTTACACCAAAAATCCTATATAGCACCAACTTACTCATAGAGAATGTTTTTATATACTTGTTTCATTGCTTTTTATTCATAACTGGAGCATTTGCTTTCAAAAAGTCATGACTGATACAATTTAAATATACCAACTGAATTTCATAACTCATGTTGCAACAGACATACATGTAATCACACATGCTACTATCTAAACTTGGTATATAGAATATCACTGATTTTGTATAGTACTAACTCAGCCATGGATGATAAATATTGATCAGTCTATCAACAATGTTACTCAAGGCATGCATGGATAAGCACTGGGAGGATGATGATTTCGCAGTAATGCTTTTAACTTGGTCTCCAGACAGACCATTCTATAGATGAATGCGCTTGGTAGAAGGAGGGGGCCTCAGGTGGCCATAAAAACTATTAACTATTATAATACATGTATATACATGTATATTTAAAATACATTACTCGCCAAATATGGCCACAGACCCTGATCGGATTTACTAACGGTAATTCCCCCTCCTCCCCCCTCCCAATCTATATACCCCTCCCACCCCGACCCACCCTCAGGCTCTCCGGATTCATCCGTCCGCCCCTGCAGGGCGACGTGGCGGAGCATGCCCGGCATCTACATGTAGGTTTTCAATTAAGATGCTTGAAATGGCAAGATGGCTGCCATGCAAGTGTGATAGTCATTTCATGATCGTAAGTGGGACAGGGGACGAATGAAACGTACTACTTCTAGGTATGTTTTCCTCGTCCCTTACACTTCATACGTCGTACGCCGGGTAACTGCATGTAAGTACGTCTAGCTTGCATGCAAGACTATTCATGATGTTGATTCGCAGTGGGGCTTGCAGCAAAGGTGAACAGAACACCAACCAAATTATAGCAAAGTGACTCTTTTTAACTGAATGTGACAAACGTCTCATGTCAACTACGAACCTTCCTAATCACTATTCAGTAATATTTATTTTTTTAATATAAGGCTTTTGTTGTGCAGGATACGCTAATCGATCGGTCGTGTCAAGTGCACACGGAAGCTACAAGGAAACAATGATTGATTTACGAATAACTTGCATGTATACAATAATAATTTTTTATTTCATACATGTATACGTACGGCTGGATGATTTTGTTACCGCACTATAATCATTATCTTCCATGCATGCAACTCACTTCTCCTTTATCAACTAGTTGGTTGGTCAAGTTATTCAGTAAGATCGAACATACATGTATACATGTATCCAAGGGGTCAGCCGGTGTACATGTATATGCATGCAATCACAAACAGACCGTCTCACAAAATGTGCAGCGAGCAGATAGAAACAGCCATCGGCCGCGCTGTTGGCTGCATGCTTGTGCCACAATGGATGACGAAGGACGTGTACTGTGTTGTAATCATTTTAACAATGATATATTATACCATGCTTATTCCAATTACATACAGGATGCAATTAAGAACAAGATTACACAAAAGTGCAATAGCCTGTCGTCTTTCTTAAAGACTGCTGTAAGCTGTACATGAGACTTAGTTAGGTTAACCCAAGAATGCATCTTCATTCTTTTCTCCATTCATGCAGTGCTGTCCTAAATTACTACGACCAGCTCTATGACGACGTGGTCTTCAAGAATCTGGTTAGTAACATTGACAACGACCTGCATGAATGCTATTTACTTTCCAATACCTGATTTCTGCAGAGTGCTGACAAAGCGTGCCAATGGAGGCGAGGCATAAAGGTACTGATCATACACATAGCGTGCAATATACTATAATTCAAACACTGATGATTTCCTTCTTCTATAACATCAGTAACTGACATCAAGATAAAGAAAACCGAATCCCTCACTGAACATTAGTTAACGCAGACGCATTAAACTTGTTTATTCAGTTGTAGAAAGTGCATGTATGTCTCCCATGTATGAATATAAATTCATAATGCTATATGCTCTTTACGGTTGTGGGAGAAGGAACTCACTTTGCAGTAACCAATCATGTACTTATAAGGCTGCACCTACTACCTTGCATCCGGAGTTGCGATCATGCAACACATGACTTTATCAAGGGTTTATGCAGGTGGGAGGGCCACTGTTACAGAAGCTGCAATTAGAGAATGGTTTAGTGACAATTAGTCTCATGTGGTAGACGAAGAGCATGCAGAAGAATCCAATGCATCTAAGATTCAATATATATTATATATATTAAATATTACACACTGACCTACATTTAGCACAGAATTTCAGGCAGGTAGATTTGCTAAATAATGTAGGTATGTAATATCAATGAATGCATGCATAATATCCGTAATTCCTTGTTTCCTCACTTTTTACTCATTTGCGGTCTACAAATTCTACATGACCACTTTGATTTCAATTAATTTTTATAACTTGTTTCACTCCATTTTTTCCCCTGGTGGGTTTCTATACTTATACCGTTGAACTTACATGCATGAAGAGGACAGGGCAACCTTGGAATACTTCCTAGATTTGATATAATTTGGCCACAGACCCTGATCAGATTTACAGCACTCCACTAACGGTAATTTCCCCCCCCCCCCCCCCCCCCCCCCCCCCCCCCCCAATCTATACCCCTCCCACCCCGACCCATCTCCGGATTCATCCGTCCGCCCCTGCAGGGTGACGTGGCGGAGCATGCCCGGCATCTACATGTAGGTTTTCGATTTAGATGCATGAAATGGGCAAGATGGCTGCCAAGTGTGATAGTCACTTCATGATCTAGTTTCGTAAGCCAGACGTACTTACTTACGACGTAAGTGGGACAGGGGACAAATGAAACGTACTTCTGGGTATGTTTTCCTCGTCCCTTACCCTTCATACGTCATACGCCAGGTAACTACATGTAAGTACATGTACGTCTAGCTTATATACATGCAAGACTATTCATGATGTTGATTCGCAGTGGGGCTGGAACAGAACACCAACCAAATTATAGCAATATGAGTCTTTTTAAGTGTGACAAACGTCTCATGTCCACTACGAACCTTCCTGCTGCATCACTATTAATATTTATTTGGCTTTTTTTGTTCAGCATACGCTAATCGATCGGTCCTAGCTGTCAAGTGCACATGGAAGCTACGAGGAAACAATGATTGATTTACGAATAACTTGCATGTACAATAATAATTTAATTATTTCAATCAAAGATACATGTATACTGTAGCAGATTATGTATATGAATCGCGTGAGAGTATATACTTTAGTCAAGAGAGCAAGATTGTACGGTGGAGGTGAAAATTATATGACTTGGTTCTACCAAATTGTAGCTATTTGCTGAGTAGACATAATGTAGCTATTCTACATTATGTCTACTCAGCAAAAATACGATGATGCATGGATTATTTTGCTAATCCTTTTGATGATACGTCATGATCAAATTCTGCCAATCCCCACAATCACCATTGATAAGTTCCATCTGAGAGTACTCCATACAATATGCCTTATGTTGCAGCTGGGGGCATACTGGTTGATTGAAATGATATACAGGGCTGGCGGAACCGGGTGGGCTGGGTGGGCTATAGCCCTACCAGATTTGGCTGTCGATGCCATTTATAACTATTAATATTAAGGTTATCTTAATCAATAGTTTTTTAATATTTAATTTATCGTTCATTGCGCGCGCGCAGCGCATTCAATGGCTACATTCGAAGCAAAATTACTCGTAGTATCAGATACTCCCATCAACCAGCAGGTTTTAAATTCCCGCGAAGGGAGATAGAAAGACAGCACCGTAGCTTCCAGCCTATCTGGTTTTCCAAGTGGAAATGGTTACATTACCGCGAGTCGGATGACAAGGTATTCTGTCCTACTTACGTTAAGGCTGTCAGAGATTTCAAAATGACAAATGCCGAGGAAGCCTTTCTGACTAGAGGGTACAATAACTGGAAGGCAGCTACTGATGCATTTCGCAAACTGTACGAATCAGGTGAATGCCATGCAGAAAAAGTATACTCTACCGTTCACTACAAAAGACATCGATGAAACTATCTCCACTCTTCACGCTCATGAAAAGCTTTTCGGAGCATTTTAATCATGAATAAACATGCATATTGATAATCAATTAATTATATGTAGATGTTAATAAACAGTTTAATGAATATTAATATTAATTAATGACGAATATTAATTAACCTAATGAATATTAATCAGCCCAACCAGTTTTTATAGCCTTCCGCCGGGCCTCATTAAGGTTCCTTCTCCGCCCCAACATCAAGCGGCAAACCATTCTTTGTATTTTCCTTTGAAATGAGGCACTACATGTACATCAATACGGCTACTAGCGTTTTACAAGCACACTTTAAATTAGTCTAACGAGCAATCATTATAAAATTAGTCAGCAAATCTTTCCCATCGCTATCGCAGGGCACTGAAGTTTCTTGTTGTCACAGCTGCTCCACAGGGTGGTTGCACTTTGGCTTGGCAGCTGCCACTCCTTTGAAGCTGCGTCCCATTTGTTTTTGTCACTCCAGTCAAATCCACATGGCTGCATGCGGATTTTACAATACAGTGCAAATGACAAAGATTACTAGATATTTATTCAATTACCAATAATTATGATCAACATTATACAATAATTAATACACTAGCTTACAGCTGAAACTGATTTTGAACACGTTTTAACTCCACATGGCTGAAAGAGAAATAAAGTTACTTCCACGATCACTCTTATCTCACCGCAGAAGTGCTTACATAAGGAACGGATTTTTCACACGTGTTGACTCCGCACGGCTGAATACATAGAGGTAGTATACATATTATAGCTATTATTATTCAGTTTTAACACATGCAGCATACAATTGAGACGCCAAATTTTTTACACGTCTTCACTCCACAGGGCTGCACAAAGAGAAGTCCAATCAGTGAGTCATAACTGTTGTACCCGCACCAGTGCATGTGAACTTACGTATGAGACTGACTTGTAGCAAGTGTTAGTCCCACAAGGCTTGTGCAATAATAAGAGCATTAATTAACGAAAATAAATAAACCGGTCCTCTTCTCACTTACATATGGGACATCAGTATTGCACATCTTCACTGACCGAAGTTGATAGTAGGCGAAGATGCTTATCTTATTATCGGGCCATCCGTGAAGCAAACGTAAGCAGAACTCGAATGGTCCTTTGAATAGCAAATAACTCCCAGTTAGCTCCAAAGTAACTTTGTAAGTAAAGCTTCCAGTTAGAGAAATTCCACCTCTGACTATCTCCTGTATATAATAAACCATATACATGTAATACATTAATGCATCGAATCAACTCTTTAGTTACAAAATAATTGAATCCTGCATTATACTTACTGATTCAACTATGCTCTCTTTCTAAAATACTTATTATTATGACCCAAATACATAAAAAAATTATGTTGCTTGTGAGAGCAAACGCCAGGGCTCTCCTTGCTAGATCATTGCAGGTGGCAGACATGCAGGTCGATGCAATGGACTACTGATCTTTCTGTGTGTATTTGCCTAAGAATTTGTTTTCACATACCAAACAGAAAATGTTATAATAAATAAATTCATCGACCCGGTTCCCCTGCACTTACCGCAAGAGATGCCGTGGCATCAGCACCAGCAGTAACAGTTACTGATGGCAGCAATTGTCCCTTTGCCGATACACATTTATTTATACAAGCTGTCAGACTTGCATCTACTACCAAATTGGCTGTCAATCTTATTTCAAAGTTCAGCAGGCCAACGTATATAAACACGCTTTTTGATTTTTTTATTAGCTCGTACGTTGGGCTGTGGTACAGAGGATATGTCCAGGTCTTGCATGTTGGTATCTGCTTGCTGTAGTCCACAAGTACTTTGCCAACTATGCTCACATATAACCTGTTGTCTATGTGGTCTCCTCCTGGCTTGTTTTCGCTGCTCAATAATGCTTCAAATACTGTTTTGGAAAATCCATAAGCGGAGGCTCGTGCTATGCCTTTAGCAAACAGCTTATACCTAGTAGGATTGGCACTGCCTCCAAATCCTGCAAAGGCACCAAAGGCAGCATCCAAACTCACCTGAGACACTCCAAATGACTTTGCCCATATGTATGCTTTGTTTATGGGATACGACTTGATGTCAGCATCTCTGGTGGATGAATCTTGTATAAGATTATAAAGTTCATTATTTTCGTTCCATGTGGTGCCCCTCTTCACCAGGTGACCATGCAGGAGAACTGACCAACTGTTTGGTGCCTTTGGACCCAGCAGGTGTACGTAGTATGCCAGCAGCACCTTTAATTCAGTGCTGTTTCCAATAGAAGCAGTTAGTATAGTCTCAAAAAGCTTGTCACCTATTGGGTGTACTTCTGACTCAGCTCCTGCTATAAGGGCTCGTAACACCATCTCTGTAAGTTCATCCGAATGATTAAATTCAAGGGTGTGGAGAAGGGCATTCTGAACTTCCACAGAGCCAGTACTGTACCTCAGTGCATACACTGCTGCCAATTGGACACGTGGATTGCTATGTGACAGGAGGCTAAGAAGTATTCTATTGGCCATTTTGGATTGAGTGTTTCCCAGTGCATGGATATAATGTACTAGGATTGAGGGATCTGTTGCTTGGTTGATGTGGTTCCCTAGAAAGCTTACTATCTGGTACTGCAGCTGAGGTGAGACGGATGAGGCAAGTGCACCATAGGAGAGGATTAGAGTGTCTGTTGTGTCATTGCTTGAAGCAATGAGAGTCTCAATTTGTGCCAGTGTGTCGGGATGAGCATTTGTAACAAATGCCAACAGCACAGTGAGAGTATTCCTTTCTTTTTGGTCCTTGGTATTCTGGATGGCTCTCAGCAGTGCCTGCATGTACAAGGTATAAGGTTAGACCTATAAGAATGGTATGTAGTACACATATAGATACCTTCTGTGCATCAATGCTTCCTTCTGCACTTAGGAATGAGTAAAGAAGGACTCTCATCTCTGTGTCCTTCTCGCTGGTTGAATTTGACAGCTAGGGAAGATGGAAAATTATGTTACAAAGTTTTTTTTTTTTTTATGTGGTTACAATCATTGCAATTTGTTATGTAATCCTTCATATATATGCAGGGAAATATTTACATTCTCTTGTAGCTTTTAATAATGTATTAATAATAAATATAATGATTATGTATGCAATCAGCTCAAATCAAATCGAATGTTCAATAATGTTCAGATTTAAGCATAATTGGATTAATCAGTACATTTTTAACCAACCTGATTCAAGTAATCCATGACTTCTTTCAGAGCTGGTACAACACCTGGTAGAGGTCCAGCTTCAGACTCCAGTCTTAGTAAATTTCTGACCATATTACCTAGATGTAGGAGCAATGCTTTGTCAAAGGTAAAACCAGGTCATGTTGCTTACCAGCTGAAATATCTGACAGATTGCTATGAACAGTGACCAAGTATGGCTTGATTGAAGGGTTATCTTTCCGAAGTTGCACCATTTCTGAATAGCCATCCTTCTCTGAAAAGAAAAGGAATATCAATTTTGACAGAATATTTTTGGAGTGGGAATAGCATAGGGTTAGGGGTTGGCAGCTACACTTTTCAATGGTGAAGTATTTGAATCAAGAAATGATGTACCTGTTTTTAATGTTGCATGAAGTTTGCTTTCAGTTAATTCAGGATTATTAACACTCCTTCTGGCCACTGATGCCATTTTCATGCACTTCTCCAACTTTAGTGAGTACTTTCCTGTACCACTGAGCTCATTGCTCCCAAATGATTCATCATATGTGACTGAATCATCATCAACTGATTGATGGCTGATTTTACGTGACTGGACTGGCCCATTCACTGTTATCTTCACAGTACCTCTGGAACCTTGCAGAGTTCCCTGTTTGTATTCAACAACTTCTGATTTTTGGACATTGGCTGGTTGTTCATTTAGCTCATTTGAAGCAAATTGTATAATATTTTTAGAGTCAACAGTTCGATACATTATCAAGTGATCCTCATCAATTGTTTGATATCTGTAGCAGGTTGTCACAAATATATTGTACATGTTAAATGTAGGTAGTAATGTCAGTATACTGTTCTTAAAATTAGAAACACTCATGAATTTCACTGCTATGTTTATTGTTTGTTGTTCAATATTAACTATTATAATTCAATCAAGGTATGTGCAGATATGATTATAGGTTCAGTGTCATGGCTACCATGCAACATGTGATGGGGTCAGCATTAGCTAAGACGTTTGATTTGCAGCATGCAACTATGAGAAGTGCACTTGCAATGAATTGAACTGATTAAAATTTTATATGCCCTATGTTTTTGTAGCTGTACATGTACTTGGTTGATCCATAGGTTCACAATGGAAAAATGTTGGGGTTTTTTTTTTGGTAACTTCACAACTGAATGGCATGTATAAATATAAGCAATCAGCTGAGCTTAATAAATAAACAATTATCCGATTTTTTTAGTTGTAACAATTTTGACAAATAGCAAAATTTCGGGTAAAAACTTTTAAAACCATAGGTTGATAGATTTTTTTTTTAATCACTATGATCATGATGAGAATTGTATAGTATAAAGAGCCAACCTGTAATGTGAGACATGCTTGGATTGAGTATCTTCTTCAACCTCTTGAGCTGTTCTCTTAAAGTTCCCTTGAAAAGCAGCTGCTATTCCCTTCTTCAGGTTGACTATTGATGCCCTCTCATCGGGATTATGTTGAACTGACACAACTTTGCCATCTGATGTTTGAATGAAGCAAAATGGCTTCTTCAGAAGGTCATTAGCTGCTTGATTGATCTCCTCTTGCCTGAAATTGCGAAATGCTCCACTTAAAAATAATGCAGGTTATGTATTATTAGTAATTATGATAATGACATAAATTCAAATAAAGAAATATCGTATGATGGCCAACATAAAACAACCTTCACATATAGTAACATTACATTTGATTTTCATTGAGTTAGTGCACATTCTACATCAGCAAATACAACAAGACAAAATATCAGAGCATGCCATCAGTTATAATAATTGTCTCACAAAGGCAAGTAATTTCGTGTTGAGTGTGAGATTTTATATATGAATGTATGCTTTGAAATGCATACGGCCTGGTTTGACAATACTTTGTAAGAAGGAGGGGGTTTATTCACTATCTCAAAGGTGGAGGCGGAGTTCTTATCCACTTAGAATAGAAAACTTTTGGTCAACAATCTGCAAAGCAATGATGATGAAATATTTTGGTGTTTGGGGAGATAAGTACATTTTATCACTTAGTCTCTAGATTGGCTGCACAAATAGCATCATGCAAGGCAGCAGTTAATCAAATTATTCCTTTAGGTAGGTCAAGCTGCTCTTTGGTTCCCTCAAATCTAACACTTTTGGATTAACCTGTCCTAATATTTAGTACAGATCCTTTAATTTATCATGACAGGTAGGACAGAGGTATCTCACCTGTCAGTGTCCAATCCCTGTTGGAGGGAAATGACGGTGTTTTCCAGATCAATGCAGAATTTGGATGCCCTTAAATCTCCGAAAGTGCCCACTGGAAAAAAAGAAAGAAAGAGACAGATTTTACAAACAGCTAATGAAACTGAAATAAAAAGCATTCTGGCAATGCAAGAGCCCTTTATAACTCTTTGTACACTTAGACTGACGTTACCCTGGCTCACTTAGGAAGCTGTTTACATTATGGAGTTTTTATGGGTATTATTGGACATGCATGTATTCTGGTATTCAAAGTGATTTTTTTCTTACTAACGTAAATCACATTTCTGTGTTAGTTCCACATTACTTTTAGAGAAGTCATCAAATCAATACTGAGCCAGAATTTATTACCATGATTTTGGAGAATAAACTTACTGTACCCAAATATGTACATATAAGGTTGCAAGTGCAGCTCTTGCATGGAGTTGTGATCAACACGCGACTTTAAAGATAATTTAATTACCTAGAGCTATTGAAATACGTTTTCGGTTTTCAAGAAATTTAATTGTAATTACCCAATGAAGCTACCATACATTTTTGTCAACGTACGCAACCAATTAAAGACTAAGTTATCCAACATATCGCTAGAAATAGTAATTTTAAAATCCCTAGGTCTGATAAATGGGTCTATATAATTATACTACAAACAAAGGTCAGTCTTACCTGACGCGCAATGCGCTTTCAAGTTTGTGCGGACACTAAGTTGTGATTCAGTTCCTCCCATCACTTTCACCAATGTTGCAGAGTACGAGTAAAGGCAACTTTCATCCTAGATGTGACGGATCAAATGAAGCAACATCCAATCCATACACCTGTATACATATCTCATTATAATTGACACCGCGTTATTGACCTTTTGTGACTAACTTATATATGTATATGTAATAGGCGCTAGCAGCACTTAATCTGTACATGTATATGCAGCTGTTATTCTAAGAAGTTATTGGCATGCAAGTCGTACAAACTGGCGGAAGTACTCGCATCACGTGATGAACGTAGAAATGTATTTTGTCCTAGGCCTTACCTACTTGCTCATTTAATTCACACAATTTTGTGTACAAATGCTTTTTTTTAATGCAATGCGGTTAACTATTACTTATTAAGTGCTCGGAGTGCGGGTACTCACGTAACGAACTGACCGGAGGGTCAGGAGCATATATTCATGTATACCTTGCTTACCGAACACGTTCCCGTCGCAATGAATTTTCCTTCCGTCCCGCGTTGGTAGATCATCAGCATTGCCAGAACGAAAACACCACGAGAAGTGGCCATTTTGGAGCTTGAAGTAGTTGCCGATGTATAGTACGTTATACCCGGTGCGCTACTAGCAGATTTTAGGGAGGCTGTAGAGCCGTAAATTGTGCGATCCCAACAGCGCAGGCATGTTTTATATACTCCCCTGCATGCATCGAACGGAAATAACTATATGGCCTCTGTTTAACCATGCATTACACCGTTTGCTACTAACGTGCGCGGAAGCGCCAAAGGTGTCGATTATTTATTATTTCAATGGGTGCGGAGCTAGGATTACATGGTACAAATTTCTTTGGTAAGAGGGACGTCCCAACAGCTACGCGTGTCTGCATGGGGGTTATCAGTGCATGTAACAAAATATAGGAGAGATAGTGAATATAGAATATAGAGAGAAATCAAAATACGATGACAAGTGGCTAGTGCAACACTGCTGCAGCTTAGCCACACACCAAGCAGAACTACATAATGGTCCCGGGCTATTCATGATCAGTAGTAAAATTAGTATAGGTATGCTGCAGGTGAAGTTATTTGCTTTGCGTCATAGTTCGAAAGTTCGTTTTCATCCTGTTATGATGATTTCATTTTTTTTTAACTTACTTTTCCTGGTGCCATTAACTATTTTTAAAAAGTGCTGTAATTTTATCGTGCAAAAACACTAGATCGGGATAGCGGACATCTTCAGTTGAAAGGTCAGTGTTTGGACATTCAATGTAGTATACAATACAACCTTGTATTCTACATACAAATCTGACGATGCGAAAGTATACTCTTTTTTTCGCCCGGAATTTGGTAGGCCGCACATGTAGTGGGTTTATATGACATTAGCAAAGGATATTAATTTTATTCCTCACACTCAGAGAGTAAAATGAAGCACAGAGTAAAATGAAGCACAATTCAAGCTGAGGCTCTCACATTGTTGCATTAGGACAATCCTTTGATAATTAATACTAATATGCGCTAACTAAATGCATTTTATATGTTGTTATTTTGAAGTAAAGTTACAGAGCAAAAATGAACCATATCGCCTGCATAGTAAATAATTTGAACTATTACAGCCTGCCTTTACTGAAACTTCTATCCTGATATGGTATATGTTCAGTGCAAAAGTTACATGGGATTTAAGAGAACATATACTTATACGGACGCACGTTTTAATGAAATCCCATACTAAAAATTTCAGTAATGCTCTTTAAAACGCTATATCTTCCGTATTCTAAATCACAAACTTATGATTTAAGTTTGGTTTTAGGGTGTTATATTTGTAAAAGTGTATTTCTCTCATCCAGATTCATAATACTATGCTCTATAATACGCAACTTTTTATCCAAGCTGGTCAATTTTGCACCCTCAGCTATGTTTACAAAATTTCTTTAGCGGTGTAAACTGCAAGCCAAACGCCCTATTTAAATGCACCGCTGGAGACATACAAATTGTGTTCTATGATGTTTTTGCAATGCCAACAGTCATAGATCCAAACAGGTAAGTGAACTGGAACATGGAACTTGAGTGCATGCGTGCGCTAGTGCATGGTGTCATACCGACCATTCGACAGGGGGGGGGGGGGGGGGGGGGGGGGGGGGGGGAGGGATTACATGCGGTATACAATTTCTTTAACCTCATTTTTATACTTTGGTATAAAAGGTTCCAGCAGGTCGTATACAGTAAGCCTATGAATAACATGACTCCTAGAATATACATGTAGAGGGAAATCAAAATATGATGTCAAGTGGCAAGTGTAATCCAGCTTCAGTTCACGTCTTAATACCAGCCTGAGTCATAGCCTACCCTATCCATATTAGCAGTCACTTCTCCTACTGCTCTGGACCCTAGAGATGGTCAGCACAAACATGTTATTTCACACAGTATAGATGTGTTTCGTCAACAAAGAGATCACACTTACTGTACATGTAGAGTTCCCCATGCCAAGAACTCAACCATGACAGAGTGATACAAGGACATTGCAGAGGTGATCTGCATGGAGTATGTTTCAACTGTTCCCATGCATATTGTCTGCATATATCTCATGCTACCCTCTGTTCGCTCGAGTAGGTACAGGTTACCAAGCATATAGTGATAAACGTTAACATTTGTGCCATATCCCACATGATGTCTGCGCACAAATCAATTATGTCAAACATCTAATTATGGTCAATACAGGTAGTATGGTCAGTAAGTGTGTGCACGGTGACTTGGTAAGATAAGTATGTCAGTACGTGTGTGACAGGTGTGCATATAATGCCATATATATATATATATAATATATATAATTATATATATATGAAAAACAAGAAATGTGTCAGACATTTGCTTCTAAGCCAATGACAACATGTATAGCAAATACTCATACAACTTAGCAGTGGACCCAGTGTGTTCTATACACTTATGCGAGGAGAAACTGCATAAACCAGTATATTATACCATACTTGTTTACTACTTTTTACACCACATCAGAATAATCACAGTGTAACATCAACATGGTTTTACTGCCATTATTTCATAAATTACGGGCCAAATGCTACATAATATATAGTGCGATGAGGTCTGTAAGAAGGAAGAACACATGTTGATGTCCCCCCCCCCCCCCGGGGACGGGTCAAATCCTATACAATGCAATATTGCATGTGATTAGGTGTGAACTGCATGATGTAAGTTATCTTTCAGAGCATGTCTCACCATGCATGCAGAGGTTTTAATTCCAAATTAGGTATCAGCCCAAAGCAGAGGTGTACGAGAAAAAACTTCCCTATATATAACTGATTCACCAGCCAAGGGAATGTACATATGGTGAACAAGAGATGATAGTGGTGAAGATTATGCAAGGCTCCAGAATATGCTTTAGAAGGTGGTATAGAATGCCTTTTTGACTGTGATAGAGAGCGCTGGATAATGTCCCAAGTGTGATGTTTGCACATTTTACCATGACATCAACATGTGTACTTCCTTCTTACACCAGATCCTTGTCATCAACATGTTTTACGTGACATTATTTCAGTCTACCATCAACATGTTTTCTTCTTGTTTGGCAGATCCAGGAAATAATGGTTGGTTCACCAATGCAAGGAAGGAGTACCATGACCCTCGTGGCCACATGGGGAAGAGCTAGAAGTTTGGGATTTATCAAGTCATAAAATAAAAGTTCATAGTTTATCTTTTTGACCCTTTATATGTTCTTAATACCAATTTATTTACATGACAAAACAAGATTGTTAGAGCAGTTCTACACACAAGTCAAAACGGGTCTCAAAACACCGACGTCGATATTTTTTTTTTTGGACCATTCTCTTTACATCAGAAACAAATTCATCGTATGGCGTCCAGAACACTGAGAACTGAATAGGTTTTTTTTTTTTCAACATGCTACCTTGGACTTTCCACTCCCTTAAAGCTGTGCTGCCTATATATGTTGTAGTTTGGCAGTAACACCATCCGGCCAACAGTTAGGATTTTTTTTAAATGTAGCATTGACTTCCACTGAGCATGGTTTACTTTTCATTTAATTTTCAATTGATAGTCTAATAATTCAGTAATAATGCTATCTGATATCGTGTTGGTGGTCATGAGTTTTGTCGAAACTATACTGAATATCCTTACGCGGAACTGACCACACAGGCAACGTGTTATGCTGGCAACAACACAACAACAGGTAACAACGGGAATGTACCTTCTAACGATTTTTTTTTTTTGTCAATAATAAACGAAAATGGTAACAGCGATACGTACGTCTGGGTCTGGGTACGAAACCAGTAAGGCATGAAGAAATTTTTGGCATTTCAACCACCAACAGTTCAGCCCCCTCTCTTGCCCACTCATCGTCGACACAACTGTACCATCCGCGATACAGCTGGTAGCGCACTCCCTCACGAACTACTCCTGCGCCTCTTCGCACACCTAAACAGCCCGAAGGACAGAGCTGCGTGCCGTCAAGTATGCAAGGCATGGCACGATGTGATGGACGACCGCTCCCTATGGGTTGGTCGATCCGTGTGCTTGAAGAGGCTCCACAATGTCCCACAGTACTGCTGGGACCTCCTCAAAAAGAGGAGACCCTCTCATTTCCAAGTTCGGCTTAGCGCGAAGACACCTCAGCAGCTGCAGGTGGCATTTCAGCAGCTCCAGCTACTAATGGCCGATACCCCAAACATGACCTCACTCCACCTTCTAGTCAACTCAAACATCGACTTCACAGAGATAACAGAAGCTATGGCCATAGCTGTGTTTGGTCGTCTTCACACGCTTGCCTTCTCTAACGTATCCAGCGATTCGAAGTCGTTAAAGGGCCTGGAGACAGCATTGGCGCACGCGACAATCTTGGAGGAACTTGAGATATCCGGTTTCCGTAGATTCAACCTCCTGAGTGCCTCGCATCCTGACCTCCTCGCTCTCAAACTGAACCTAAGGGAGGAGATAAGCCCCACCCATCTCTCCGCCCTGTTAAAGCGCTTGCCCCGATTGAAGCAACTAGAACTCTCTGTAGCTACTGCTCCGGATGGCAAGTCCGCCCGCAAGAAGTCCAGACTGGTCCACCCTTGGTTCCTCGCAGATGATGAAGACGTCATGGGCCCATTGGATGCATCCTCCTCGCAGTGTGCCATTGAGACCCTGGTCCTTCGCTGCATTCGTAACGTTCAGAACTCAGAAGTCATAACACACGGCCTGCCTGCAAGGATGGACGGTCTCACGTCTCTGAGCATCTTGGACTGCGACTTCTCAAAGGAGGCGCTGGTCTCCTTGGTAACAGGGCACAGCAGACTTGTGCATTTGGACCTCTCAGGTAATTTAGTCCTTTCACTTGGCCACACCCATCACCACACCTACTGTATCTGTAGTTGTACATGCCCCTCACACTTTCTTGACTACACCCAGCAACATGCCCCTCCCCTTTCCTTCAGGGATGTTCACCCGCTCACAGGTACCCAGTGCTCAGACGATGTCCTCCTCTCCCTCAACTGTCCCCTTCAGTCCCTGGAGCTGAGGATGTGTGTGCATATCACCGTTGATGGTCTAAGGCACGTCAGCAAGATGGTGGACAGTGACCTCACCCACCTGGGGATGTCCCACTGTTCCAGGGTGGACCCGGACGTTGCCCCACAGCTGCCCTCCATGTTCCCCTCCCTCACCTCCCTGGACCTTAGGTGTGTGCACAAATGTTATAACTTCAGCTGGTCATATTGTGCGGACCCATCGTCTGGTTGTTTGGAGGTTTTGATTGTCATGTTCTCTGACACTCTGACACAACAATCAATATATCTTTTTGCTTGCTCCCACACTTTTCTCCTCTCCAACCTCTCCCTCCTCCCTCCCTCTCCCTCTCCTCCCTTTCTCCCTCCCTCCTCTCATCACTATCACCACCATTCCTTTATATTCAGTGGTTGGGACCTTTCCTTGGAAGCCCTGAACACTATCACACACCACACCCAACTGAGGACTCTGATACTTCGTGATGTGAACACACACAACCTCAAGGAGGGTCTTCAGGTCACCAAACAGTGTTCAATCATAACATGACCCAACCACACAGCTGTTGTGTAGCCATAGTGAGCAAGGGTGTGCATGTTGTTATGGCAACAAAGCAAAATTCAACATTATAATTCAGTGTGCACTGCTAGGAGGTAGAGATCAGCAAAGTGGGTGTGGCTGCTTGCAAGGGGTGGGGCTGTTTTGTTACCTGCACTCCAGGATATGGCTGACCACCAGTTCTTGCAGGAGCACGGCTTCCTGCCTCTGGCTGAGTGCACAGTCCTTGTGTGTGTGGATGCAAACAGCTCAAGAAATATACATAATACATGCCACTGTGCAGCATTTATAAAGCCTACCAGGGTCACATGACTTTGACCACTGTGAGAGGGTTCAACACAAAGGGCAACACAATCACACCTCACACACCAAATAGAATATACTCCGCAACAGACATCTCTGTACAATAGTTCTAAAAATTAGCGATGTAGTCCTTTTCAACAGCGAACAGTCCTGTCTCAATCGATGATCCAAGAAGAATGCCTGCAAAAGATGAGGTGTGAGCATGTGAGCAACAGTAGGGGGAGGGGAGGAGGGAGTGGGCACCTATGGTCACCCCAAGAGCAGCAATGTTGATGCAAAGCTCCCTGTCTTCTTCAAATTCCTCATCAGATCTCAGCCGGTAGAATATATTGACATATGAGGCTCCTATAAATATAAAAAAGTCTCACAATGAAGAATGCCTCCCTCCCTCTTTACACACACCTCCCTCCCTCTTCACACACCTCCCTCCCTCTTTAAACACACCTCCCTCCCTCTTTACACCACCTCCATCCCTCTTCACACCCATAACACACCTTCCTCTCTTCACACACACACACACGTTCCTCCCTCTTCACACACCATAACACACCTCCCAGTAGTCCTACAAAGATCATGTAGGCTGGGAGCACCCAGGTTGGTAGAAACTTGAACTACGAGGTGGGAGGGTCAAATAGTCACGTGACATTAAACGTGGATCATGTGACTATGAATGTGCTCACAGCAGTTTGGAGGACCCACACCACCATGTTGACAAACTGCAGTATGGTGAGTATCTCTACCCTCTTTATCTTAACCAGTCCAATGGATGAGCGCGACACAAACACCCCTGCCTAAAAATTTCAGGGAGAGGAAAAGGTTAATGGAAGCAGTTTGTGCAAGTGGGTGCATCTTAATAACCCCTCCACCCCCTCACCTCCACCCCCTCACCTTCACCTCCCCCACATGGTCCCTCTCACCTGGTAGCAAAGTTGAAGGGAAGCATAGAGCTCGGGACATGATGTTTCTTGGTATTCACTCTGCACATGGGAGAAACAAAAGCTTACGATTCCAAATTGTGCCCTGTCACATGAGGTTTTGCCTTACCCCTCCCCCTACACCCCACCCACCCCTACACCCCACCCTCCCCTCCACCCCACCCTCCCCTCCACATACCTGAGGTCTTGCTTTACCTCCACAGCCTTGGGCTATGTACTCAAAGGCATAGACAGCCAACATCTATGGGTGATGGGTAAGATGGGCATAGTAAACTGTAACACACATGCAAGCACACACACATTCACATTAACACACACACTCACACACATGCACAAAAACACACACACATGCACACATGCACACAAACAAACACTCACACACATGCACATAACCACACACACTCACACACATGCACATAAACACACACACTCACACACATGCACACAAACAAACACTCACACACATGCACATAACCACACACACTCACACACATGCACATAACCACACACACTCACACATACACACATTGAACGTCAGCCAAAGGACTAGCTTGGTACAACGAAGTATCCGACGCATTTGTAACGTGTAGTAGCTAAGAGGCTTGATACAGCCCCTCTCCTTGTGAGGCTTGTCATCATCTGAAGGAAGGAGAGAGAAGCAAATAATGAGACATCGCCCAACACCAGGTGGATGAAGGCATATTCTTGAAAGTGAAAGTATGAGTGTGGCTTGTATTTCAACAGGACACATCAAGTACCTATTGATGATGGTGAGGTGACGAATTCCTTGCACCATGATTAGCACTACAGTGAACTAAGCTCAACAATGAGGCAGTGGTGGTGGTGGTAGTGGTGTGTGTGCATGTGTGTGTGTGCATGTGTGTGTGCATGTGTGTGTGTGCATGTATGTGTGCATGTGTGTGTGTGTGCGTGCGTGTGTGTGTGTGTGTGTGTGTGTGTATGTGTGTGTGTGTGTGTTTCTGTTGTGTGTGTTTGTTGGTGGTGGTGTGTGTGTGCGTGTTTGTTAGTGTGTGTACTTAGTGCAAAGTGTGTGTGCATGTTGACTTAACCCTCTTGCACACCATTCAGTAAGGGCTCGTGTTCCCCAGACCACACCTCCTTCACCGGACTCCTCAGGAGGACGAAGTATGCAAACCAGTACACCAGGACTGAGGGGAGGGTGCAGAAGTAGGCAATCCTGGGGAGGAGGGAGATCGAGAGAGCAGTTGGAGAGGGCATAGGCTGGCGTGGGAGAGGCTACTATAGGCTAAGATTACTACCGGAAAGGGTTAATATGGAGAAGGGTAGTGACCATGATTGAGGGTTATGTTACCATGGAGACCAGACAGAAAAGGGTCCAACACCAGCTTTGCACACATGTAAGGGTACATGTACGTGACAATTTGGACCATTCGGTTTGCAAACCAGCCAAAGGATTGTGCCTATTTTACAGATAGACTAGAGGGGCCCGTACTTGTGGGATAATTCTATTTGCTGTTATATTTATGTGTACATGTATGCGCGCGCATGCGTGAAGATAACATTCAATTATTGGACAGGGCTCTCACTACATGTACATCACGTACTGGTTGATGGCCTTCAGCTCAGCATTGATGCTGCCTGCAGACACCTCCTTAGTGGCCACACAAGCTGAGGGAAGGTAAGTGTCGGGAGTGACAGGCTTTGCGAAGATAGAGAGGGCTCTGCATTACTGAACATGATGTAGAGGGCTGCCCCCAGGATGCCTGCAAACCCCGTGCCACTGGACCAGGCACTGACAAGCTCCTTTGGGTAGTACCGGAGGTAACCAAGGGTAACACTGGAAGTAAACAATGGATCGTGAGGGGGAGGGGCTATTCTGGAAAGAGAACACACCTCTCTCCAAAAGATGAACTGCACCCTACTACCAGCTTAAAGGAGGGTGGAGTGAGAGTGTGGATGGTGGGAGGGAGAATGGTGCATGTGAAAGTCAGGTCTATACAATGGGGTCAGGTGTATACATTTCATTTCATTTGAACGTGTGCATGTGATAGGGGTGCATGCATCTAACTTACGATAGCCATAAGTGCAATCCAAAACTGTGGTGCAAAGGCCACCCCCACTAGACCTGGTTGGACAATTTGTAAAATGAGGCGTGGTCACCCTTAGCCACGCCCACCAATGATCATCAGAAGGCCGTTGAGGTAAAACCGCTCCCAGTAGCGAGGGAAGTTCACTGCAGCCATTACGGCACTGCCACCTGTGTGTGCAAGTCATCACGTGATTATTATTATTATTTTTTAACCCTGCTATGGTAATATATAACCTTTGGCAAACAGTCCAAGTGCTACATTTGCAAATGTTACGAGAGGGAATAGGTTAGCAGCGTTCAGACTGGGGAGGGTGCGTGGAGGGGAGAGGTGCAAGCATGAGAAGCACGAAGAAAGAATCGCAAACTCACCTTGTAGCCAAGATTTTGGCGGACGAGTTTACGATTACGTAAGGCAAGTTGTTGATGGTACCCAGGAGAAAGAAGGCCACCTGGGTGGAGCCCGCGCGCCCGATGGGGAAACGGTCAGCAAGGGAGTACGTATAACGAGTACGTGCAGGCAGCTAGAGGACGCTATGATACACAAACAAAATGGTTCTGCGACTGCAAATGTGGTACTGCTGTGCGCCATCCAATATAGATTAACTAATCATTAAGTCTTTTAATTTAATTTCGGCTCTTTTAGGCCTTACAGCGCTATAGCGACCTTTGCCCCGCTATAGCAGGCACCATCGCCATCACTCACCCAGTTGGCGTAGAACGTGAGTTCTCTATCGCTCTTCTTCATTCCCTTAGCAGTTTAATATAATAATAGTGAATGGATCTCCCTCCGCCCACCATACTATGCACAACACAAGTCACGGCGTATCGGGTTAAAACAGAAAATGGAAAAGAATTTTTTAATTTTTTTAAAGCCATTGACAAACACAAAAAAGAGCGATACGAAAAGGGGAAAAAAAGGAGAGATGGGAATAAATGACTTTGGTGGGGGTACAAAACAAGAGGTCAAATACATTTCACAACTGCATGTCATCCAATGACGGCTTGTGGGGTAGTGGAGCCAGTGCCTCTAGGTCAGCGTGTAGATTTGGTTCGCCATCATGTGTTCTTACCAGGCCATCTGTATGCAGACCCTGGTCCCCTGCGACCAGGGTGGGGTAGGAGGGACTGGGGAAGAGGTCGGGATAAGGCGAGGGGGCGTGGCCACGGGTTCCCTCTTCGGTGGAGAAACTAGACATTTGCTGGGTGAGGTCCATTATGCCGCTGTCATCAACGCTTATGATCACCCAGATGACCTCTTGAGTATACATGTGTGTGTGAGTGCATTTTGTAGGCGTATGCATATGTGCATGTGCATGTTGGTAATATGAGGCACATCTCTCAATGCTAATGCACACACCCACAACCTAAGCCTCCCTCCCCACCTTCACCTATCCTCACCCTAACACCTCACCATCCTCACCCTCACCTCCCCATCCTCACCCTAACACCTCACCTCACCATGATGGCCTCACCCTAACACCTCACCTCCCATCCTCACCCTAACACATGCCTCCACATGCCCACTCACCCTAACACCTCCCCTCCCCATCCTCACCCCCACCCTAACACCTCCCTTCCCCACCCTCATCCCCACCCTAACACCTCCCCTCCCCATCCTCACCCCCACCCTAACACCTCCCCTCCCCATCCTCACCTCCACACACGTTCCCACTGATGGTACACATCTGCCACTGGCTCTGGTACAGTCCTGCCTGCGCTGGACTCCTCAGCCTTAACTCCACGTCCACCTCACCTCCCGCTTGGAGCACCGGCAGTGGGACAACGCTGGGACCCTCCAACCTGTCCCCACCACGAAAGCTCAGGTAAACACCCCCTGGCCAAGGCTCAGGTCCTGTGGGTGGAAGGGAGGAGGAGGGAATGGGAAATAAACATTTAGCCAGAGCTGTAGGAACAACAACAAAACAAAAACACAAAACCTGTACAGCAAAATATTTATTGATGTGGGGGCATGGCCAAGATGGTAGGTGTAGTTGAGGTGGGTGCAGGAGGGGTACATGTAAGTGGGGAGCGCTGATTGCTCCCCATCGGGGTCTGGGACGGAGACCCAGAAGTGCCGCAACTTCAATATTTTGAACTCATGAAAACCCTCTGAAATAGCTAATCATTTTGATTTTTTGTGCTGTGAGCTATCATAATGAGCGCCAGTTGAAAAACCACTTAGGGTTAAAGGCACGTTTTCCCGTACAAACTGGTGCATTGGAAAGACAGTATTCGATGGCTGATTTGGAGCATCGCCTGGACTGCTGGTTTTAAACAGGATTCATATGATTTGGCGTACACACTTCACATGCACGGTGAGTTTATCAAATTGATAACTGAATAACTTATGCCCTGGCCAAAACCCTGTACGGCTTAGGCCGTAGCAGTTGCTGCGGTCCTGTTTGCCACACATACATACCACTATGTTACACACACTCTCATTACCCATCTGAAAGTCATGCACATCAACTGCTCATTAAACTATTGTTTGTGTACAAGCTCACACACACACTAACCACACACACACACACACACACACACACACACACACACACACACACACACACACACACACAATTAACTAACCTGTGTTCTTGACCCTCCATGTCTTGGTAAATACCGTGCCCGGGGGAACAGCCTCTCCCTCACCAATAGTGATGTCACGAACCAGAGATAGCTCTGGGAGGGTATTGGCGTTGTAGTAATCGAAGTAGGCGCCAATGGCACCCTGGTGGGTGCGACGGTGTAACGTGGGTAAAAGAACAAAAAACAAAAACAAGAAACATAAACAAGGTACGATTCTATCTCGTGCTCACCTGCAGGTTCCTGTAGTAATTAGCGGCAGCGACGGCAAATAAACACACAAAAACACGAGCTCGTCAACACAAGTCACGTGCTTTAATACGCTTGCTATAAAAAAAGTTACAAAAATTATTACGCACCAGTTGCTCATTTCGAGGAAGAAGGCGCACGCTTCCCTGGAGAGATGGACACCAACGAGACCCTGAAGTTCATTGATTAGTACCTCTCTGTCGTTCGTGCCCATGCAGCTAAACCTCGTCAGTAATTCCTGGTCGAAGTCTCCCTCTGCCATCGCCCCGTCTATTCCAGAGTTTTAATTAGCTTGCCAAAGTCGCTTTTTTGGTTGTAGACGCTATCATCGCGTGACACAAATTCAACATGCAGCTACTAAAGGGTTAACCGGGAAAAAAAAATCCATTTTCTTTCGGAAGAGGTAATCATCAGCAGCAGCCGCCGAGCTTAGGACGCACTCAGCCAACGATGCTAAATGCTCCGAGCTGGGGTGGACTTGTATTTCCTTGGCGGTAGATAGAGCCGAGAGGTTTTCTCGCTCCTGGCATCTGGCCTTGCCACCAGCTGCAGATGGCAACGAAACAAAGACGGTCATAGTGACCGTCATACTATCGGCTCTTAATAGCGTGTATCCGGCTAGTTGGGCGCAATAGTTGAAGTCTAGGTCCCAGACCCTGATTCCCACAACTGCGAAATCAGGGTCTGGGGCCGAGACTATAGTTTCGTACGTATCCGGCGCCATATTAAGCTATTTGAATAAATTAACATGAGATTTGATGACGAGTAAGATGATTAAAAACATCAACCTACTCTGGACATGTGTTAGTTTTGTACGTACTTTGAAAAAGATGGCATCGTTAAATATCCAGCAAAGCTATACCACATGTCTAGAGTAGGTCGATGTTTTAATGTTTTTAATACTAGGTCATGTTATTTACTCGCCATTTCACTCATGACATCGAGCCGTACCGTACGTAGGTATATTATGGTCTAATACACACTCATATTGTGCACGGGTTCAAGCTGAGACTTTATCTGTCGATAACCTGGCAGTCCTGGCTATGTAGATTTTATATGAGTATTGGATTGTGATATGCTTGTTTCGATACGTTGTTTACCATCGCAATACTATCAGAAAATAATCTAGCTAAAGAACCCACACATGCACACACCATTGTATCTACGTAACCAAATGATGAAATCAATACACCATTAATTCCACTGTCATGTAAAAAAAAAAAAAAAAAAAAAAAAAGTTGGGCTTCGGGCTTTAACTCGAGCAAAGGCTTCGACTGCGCATTGTCCAATTCCCATCATATTTAGATCACTAATGCATCTCAGTAGGTGTCCTTAAAGTCTCTAAAAGCCTTTCATGCAACCCATTCAGTGATTTAAAGACCGCGGAATTCAGTCTGTAACTTTCAAAACGCACCCTTTTTGACTGATGCGCCCACTGTTTATTAATGCGAATCGGTGAACTGTTGAAACCAATACTGAGCAAATGCTAAATGAAACCAATCTTGCGCTACCTTGAAAGTATATCAATTCACAGGTTAAAAAAAAGGGAACATCCAACACAAACAATGCTCTCGATCCGGCATTCAAAAATTGCGTATCAATCAATATTTACGTTACTTTTTAGAACCACGGTAGTTACGTGATTTGTGGAAGTACCTACCTTAGTCATATTATGCGGCGATTGCCTCATGCAATTTAACACTCTCTCGCAACTTCACGATGTGAATACACGCGATCAGGTCGTTAAATCATGACAATTCAATCAGATAGATGCCTAATGGGCACTGCATGTACATTCCATGGTAATATAGTGAGCAAGCTATCACAGCGTTCATAATAATGGCAACACAAAATGTTCATCGTTGTGATGGCATGGGGACCGGAGTGGCTTTTTTGGACCGAGGCAACGCTCCCACCTGGTCCCCGCACTTGGGACAGTGGGAGGTGTTACCCCAACACGTTAGGCACAGATTGCCGTGTGCTACCTTGCACTGCCAGAACTTGCGGTCAGCCTGGTACAGTGTGGGTGTGGTCCCGTGGCAGGCATCACACTGCGTAAGGAAGGAGTTAGGATCAACGAAGGAGAAGGAGCGTGACAGCGAGGGTGATAGGGGGAGGCTGCTTACCGTATACGTATGTTTACTCGCAGAATTTGCGGTGTCCCCGTCTGACATTCTGGCTGAATTTATTGGAGAAAGGCGGATCATTTTTACCGTCAGTGCATGTTCTAGCGCTTACCTATTCAGTAATGAGTTCGTATATATACAGTTCTTCTTGCGTTGATTGCACACTGCACTGGCCGATAATTAGTACAATGCTGGTACATTCATACATATATGTGAACAAAAGATTAATATATTCTTAGCTTCATGCTAATATAAAAGCCGAACCGCAAGCAAAACGGAAGGAGGAAAAATCAATAATCATCTTAAGCTTCCATCCTCGTATTAACAAAACTGGCAATAAGTGCGCACACCCGTGACCAAGCTAAAGAGCTATGGGCTTGTGCCCTAATCACTTGAGGAAGCCTGTATAAAGCAAGTTGCAAGATTTACGTATAGGAGATGAAACACATGCAGCCTACGGTCAGATGGCCATGAATATCGGATTTCATCCATGTATGCATGCACTCAGGCTTTTGCACTCTACAATATCAGGTTTCAAAATTCCAAAACAATTTACATACGAAGAAAAATGGATTAGGCTGACCAGCAAACAAGCAATATATCTCATCAACTTGATGTAGGCTTCCTTATACAAGGACAAAGGATGCATGTAGCTGATTATATTAGGACACAAGCCATCTCCATGTCTATGAATTAAGCCTTTTATCAAATAACAGCTATATATAGTCCTGCATTTTAAATAGACCACGCGAGATCCTTACAACAGCTGCAGGATTATTATACTTGCTCACTGCCCCATCAGCACTGATTGCCAAACAAGACCATCAATCTGGTGATGTGGAATAGTGCCGTGCTAAAGAAGGTGACGTCATGTGGCCTCAGCTTGGTCAGGCATCTAGTTCTTAGTGGCTTCCTTCCTAAAAAAGAGAGATTGACCTTTCAGTTCTAGCTTGATGTTCCGAGAAACCCCAAGTACTCTTTATAACTATTCCTCTGAAAGGATACATGTTCATGCATGAAAAGTCCTTTCACTGAATAAGGGGGAAACGTTTTGTACTGAAAAGGGCCATACAACTGTATTGAAAAAAAATTGAGGCTTTCACATAGCTATAACAAGTGATTTTAGGTCACATGCAGCTGATACCCATCACACTCAGACCTTCACACTGAAATGCTTGGAGAAAAGATATCAGTTGTAGTGTGTGTATGTGTGTTTGTGTTTGCGTGTGTGTGCGTGTGTGTGCATGTGTGTGTGTGTGCATGTGTGTGTGTGTGTGTGTGTGTTTGTGTGTGTTTGTGTTTGTTTGCATGTGTTTGTGTGCATGCTTGTTGTATGTTTTCATAACCACATGCACATATACATCATCTTGCATTGTGAGTATATCTTTGCAAGCACACATATGAGTTACGATTAAGCCAGTATACATGTTATTCTTTCTACCTTTTTCTGCACACATGCAAATCAACGTGCAGTGTGAGACAAAAGAAGAAGAAAATACTTTCCATCTACTGACTCAGGCACCCATGCACACAATATCCAAGTACTGTGAGATGATTTCGACTTTGGAATTGCAAAATGCATGGGCAAATGCCACCTCGTTATAGCTCTTTCCTCATGTCAGTTTAAAACTTTATAATGTAAATTAACATATAAATATATTATACATACACAAACATTAGGGCATACAAACAAAACATAAAGCATTCTTGCCTGCTGAGCAGGACATGCAGATCGATGGCTGAGCATGCGCCTTGATCGTGTGACGCACTAAGACACATGATTGCAGAAAGTACGAAAAGCTCAATTTGGTACGAAGCCAAAAAGGTATGGCTGATCGTGCTTTTCTAACTGCACATATCATATGTGCATTGTACATGCACTCTACGTCTGCAACGTATGTAATGTGAATGACATAATTACATTCCAAACCGTATAAATGGACAAGTATTGCGAGTCAGTAAGTTAAAGATGGAAGGCAAAGAGTTTATAATGAGTGAAATTTGTTGCTATTTATTTATTGACCATTCAAATCTGTGGATCGAAGGACAAAAATTTTCTGCTCGCAAACTTGGGTTGAATGATGCTGTACACTGAAGATCTCCGATACAGAATCGACCTTGGGTCATTTTTGCGTCTGGTTGTAGGAAAGAGAAGTATTGCTCAAGCATTTCTGTTCGGATCAACATGCACCACCTCCAAACGATTCTGTATGGAAAGCTGCTGGAGAGAAGAATTTCACAGTAAAGACCTATGAACGAGCCATGGGTGTACCATATGGACGAGAGAAGGAAGTTGACGTAGCCATGGCAACTCAAATCTCTTCATCATAGTGACAGGCGACCGTGACTTTAAAGCACCCGTGGAATACGCCATTGAGGAAAAGATTCGCGTTGAAATGTGGGCCTGGAAGAGCGGAATGAATATTATTTATCGCCAAATGGCCAACGGAACGCAACTGCTTAAACTATAGTGATGATGTGGCAGATAAAGTTTGGTTTACTTCGTATAATGGATGCCGCTCCTGATCATTCAATCGTACTAAAGGGCATTCCTCAGACGAAAGCAGACAAGCAGATGGTGGTAGACGGTCTGTTTCGTCTATTGCGGTTGTTTTACATCACTTAGATGCCATCGCAAATAGAAGACCTGCTAGACTTCATGGTGGAATTTCCCAAATCAAAGCCCGACGTTGTTTTGAAGCAGATGAGTATACATCTGGACTGAAGTATGCTCTCTCAGCTGGCTGTAAGCTACCCACAGTACATTACTGAACAAAGAGGTCTATTGACACAAGACTTGTAAGTCTTGTTGTTCACTAATCAATATCAGACTATAAACCACGATGACGCGGCATCGGATTATGAGACAGCTGTCGAGGCTGTCACATACACATCCACACACACATACACACATACACACACTCACATCCACACAATGTGGTTCGTTGAGTAGTTCCATGGATGAGTTACCTGAACTAATAGATGATGATGAAGACGACGGATGGATGACTTACATTACTAGGCGAGCGGGGACGTGGACTCAGCGTAAGAAACAAAAAGAAATACCATGCAGGTGGGGCGTGCACTAGCTGCGCTAAGGCTTCTGAATGCGAATATCAACACGACGAAAGAGAAAGAAAACTTTTTGCTAAATTTCCGAATGTTCAATTTCAGTTTTGGAAAGTAAAACCTTGCAAAAAAGAGAAACCCCACTGTCCGGACGACTGTCTATATGCTCACAGCGCGGGTGACGCGTGGTGTTTGTGCTGCAAGAGCTCCGGTCATTATACGAACTCGTGCGCTGGAAGCAGCGCCTCTAACAAATGAATGACTAAGCCGGACCACGTGCAAGTGAATCAGTGCACATGCGTGTTTTAAAACCGAGATTTTTTTTTCTGACTGCTTTCCGTTATATCATGATAATGTCACTACAACGATTAGTATATTATGTCACAAATGTTATTGTTTAAGGTCACCTATTAATAAAATTCGATAGCAGCTGGAGTAGCTGCAGTAGCCGCAGAGTCCCGCAAACATGTTGCTAACGACCCTAAGTGCTTCGGGCTGGGGTTGACCTGTGTTCCATTGGCTGTAGAAACCTATGGGAAATGGGGGTTGGAGGCCCAAGTAACATTTTCCCGCTTAGCCTCCCTACTTGCTGCAAGCCACAGTGTGTCAAAATCAAAGGCAACAGCTGACATTTATGGTCGCTTAAACCTGACCCTGACCAGGTCTGTGGCCAGGGCTATCCTGGCCAGGGGTCTAAGGCCAAAATAGATGTTACATATACAGTGCTCATATTGAACTCTTGTGTGGTGTATACATTATTATTATCATTATTATTATTACTATGAATAGCACAGAAAGAATTTAATTTAATCACTCACATCACGTAAAACCACACCCACTGGTTGGAAAGATAATCGCTGGAGTGCCAAATGGCAATGGTAATAACACGTGGATCAATGTTTATTAAACATAGTAGAATTAAACAAAGTAGCGCTCTTTCGTGGTAGAATTAAACAAAGTAGAGCTCTTTCGTGGTAGAATTAAACGAAGTAGCGCTCTTTCGTGACATAACAGTGTTATGTCACGAAAGAGCGCTACTTTTCTTCTTTGGATGCTTCTGGACGTCAAAGGTACCTGGATACGTTATGCCTGCTGGGACGTTCAGTGGACAACGACCCGTATGCAGCAATAAGTTCCTAGAACTTTATAAGCGATATGTCACCCTGGCCCCCAGTTGAGTTTGGGCACATCTTCTGCTATTTTATTGATCGCCCTGGAGTTTATACACGCCAACAATTGCTGCAATTGGAGCAGCTGAATATATAACTTCTTTACAAGTGAACCGTTGAAATTTGGGGTCTAAATAACGCGAGCCTGCTCCTTATATCTTTTAGCTTGATTGAAGGCTGCTCTCAATTCTGTTTAAGATATAGGAGCTGCCAATGCTAGCTAATATACTTCAAGTACCTATCGATGGAATGAAGTGTTCACAACAAAGGTAGGTTATATAGTATATGCTTCATTCATGCAGTTTATTTGTAGCTGACCAGTGTATTGTACATGTATACTATTAGTGTACTTGGTGTTGGGTTTGCACTCAGTGCATGGTGTTAGTTGGTGTATTTAGTGCTTTATGTGGTGCTGTTTTGTGGTGTCAGGTGGTGTACATGGTGCTAGGTGGCGTAAGGTGTAATGCATGTATTGTGTGTTTTGTAACAACATTGCAGGCTCTTAGAAAACTTAGAGAATAAATATACTGGGTATGCGAAACCGGTTTCGTTGGATAGCGTTCTTGCTATTCAGTAAAAGCTTGTATAATATTCTAATTACAGTGTGTATACCTTCCACTCAGTTGCAGGTGGAGGGGAGGGGCACTAAGAAAGAGACTATGTCATTAAAAATATAACATTGTATGTATAAGCTTGTTGCATTAGTTGAAGTTGTTCTGTGTGATTAATGGTATAATTGCAAGAGCCAAGTGCTGAGCATAGCAGTGGATTTCCTTCATGCACTTATATCTGACATGCTAAGCTAGCTGACATGCAGTATAAAATTTTAAGTGAAATCCACCAAACTGTTTTTGCTGTGAAGGGATCAGTGATTATACCAGGACATAACTTGCCAGAAATCATTATTACTTGACAATTCATAACCATAGCAACCAAATATAAGCCATTGCCTTTTTTATAAATTCTATAACATATATAGAAAAAATGGCTTTTTTTTGTGACTGGCAGTATATAGCTGCGAAGTGGGTCTGGGTAACAAGACTAGTTTTATAATTGTTTCATCAGCTTAGAATAAATTGCCCATAGATATTGAAATGTATGATCGAACATATCGTAGTATGCCTATTGTGTGGTTAGCGAGTCTTGGCAAGACCTGCATGAGAGCAATTTCATGGTGGAGGAGAGGAGACAGAGAGAAGTTGTGCTCTATATGGAGGAGAGAATTGCTCATGGTGTATATTAAACAGATGGTTGTCAACCTATATTTGCCTTCTTATGGATAGATGTCCCGGCCGCAACACCTCAACGCTTACCGCCTCAAGGGAGTAAACAGCTCTATTGCATGCTTATGGTGTACTTGGGAAGAGGAGCTCAGAGAGGCAATGTATGGTGCTGGTGAGTGCTGACTGAGGGTGCCCAGGCCACCCCTTAGGTAGCTGAGCTCTATCTGCCCATAGAAATCAATCATGTATGATTCATGCAGGTTTTTCGGACAATCCGTACTCTATCCGTAAATCAAAACTTCTATATTGAGAAAGTGATTGGTCTTCACAGGAAAAAGTAATAAACGTTCAGCCTGGATTTTTTTGGAAGCATGGTTTTTAACAAAACCATATCGTAATAGCGTAATAGCGAAAAAACCATCCTGGGATTGAGCGTACAGGGTGGGAATAGTATGTGGTTCTACCCAGGTTTTGTCGAACAAAACCCATGTTAACTTTAATATATTGCTTCAACATGGTTTTTGTTCGGCAGAACCAGGGTTTAACCATATTTATTCCCACCCTGGACAGGGTGGTTTTTATACTATTTCCACCCTGGACGCTAAGTCCGGGCTGGACGTTAATAACTTTTCCCGGTGTTACTTAATAGGACTGCCATTGCGGGACTCTCAATAATAACTATAATAACTATATAATAGGTGATTGACATGCATGCATATCGCATGCGCATGCATGGTGTCACAATTGGTATAGTTGCATGTAGGGCCTTCATGAAATTGAAGGATAGTCATAGCACCTTCCAACAGTTTTATACCACTCTCCAATACTCCTGTAACTCTGGGCCAGCTTGTCTCCTCGATGTAGGGCCGTGCACACTTGACACAGTGCAGGATCCTGACCATTCCAAAGATCAATAGTGTACTTCGAATACCATTCAAAATATTTGTTATAGTACTGTGGGTCCGACCCTTCCTTTATCAGAAAATCTGCAAGCTCTTTAGCACTGCTGTACTTGGTGGCATCGATGAAAGATCCGGGAGCGGCCACTGCTGGATTGGAAAGATTGGCACCAGAAATTACCACAGGCACCGTTCCAAGGCTGAGGCCATTCAAGTAGAACTTCTCTGTGATGTAGTCTGTACAATATGCGTTTTCAAAAGCCAAGTAGAACTTGTAGTCTGCGATTCGATCCAAGCGGCCTTCACACCTTCCTTTCCCGCAGAGCCCAAGTACATCGATGTCAACATACTTGGCGAGGGTATTGACGTACTTGAGCAGGGCCTGCGCAGAGGCAGCGTAGCAATCGCTGATCACGGCCACTACGGTTTTGTCCTTGCCCTCCAAGTAGTTCTTGCTTGGATCGAAGCCTCCACGGTATTGCCCGCCAACCATGCGTCCGTACATCCAATGAAAATCGGACGACCTGTGGTAAGTCATCGTCCAGTTGATGACGTCGGGAGAGCATGGGTAGTCGAAAGTTTCCTGCGGGGACTCCTGGTTGAAGTAGATCCAAACCTGATGCGGGGGTCGGTGCTCTAATGGGGCAATGGACTTAGTTTCGCTACGTCCGTGGTACAGGACAGCATGGCTGCTTGCGTACTCGCTGAGTTGGCTAGTAAACCTGCACACGTATCTTCCTGAGCAGTTCAACTCGGCCGCAATAATGGTTTTCCAAGGTCGATCGTACCACGTGCCCCATGTGAGTATTTTTTTCACGTTTAGCTCCTTTACGTGTCTTGGGTTGGGATGCGTGGTCACGTCCCGGGTTAGAAATGCAGATTGTAGGGCTAACATCAGCAGTACTAGCACCAGTACCAGCGGCGGTAGGATAGAGCGCATTGAAACCATCGGACTGCAGATCTCAGAGTGGCTATGGCCGGCGTTAAAGCATGCAAGCTACAGCTGCAATATATGTTGACAACACGTTTGTACAGCATTTTTGTTAACTAGTTCCGGTCGGACGGTAGGTTGGATAATTAAGCGATACCGAAATTTAGTATGTCTTATGACATTCCGAGGAGAGAAAATGCTCATGAAAACACTCTGCCACAGCTAAAAAATTATACATAAGCCATAATTGCACAAGGACTACATTTATTATGATGGTTCTGCTCAGCCAGTTTCCACATCAATGTAACTTTGGCGGGAAAAGACGGGGTGTACTTGAGCGGTCTTTGTGGAATAAGACAGGAGTTTTTATGAATAATTTCAGTTTTTTAGAACGGAGATACACGCAGAGAAATTCGAAGAGCGTTGTAGAGTGTGTGGCCGCTTCTTAGTGGAGGCTAAAGCCAAAAAGAAGAGGAAAACATAACTGCATACCGAGGATTTGCACTCCAAATTCCTTATCAACACCTCCCTGGGCACAATTGGCACCCACCCACTATCTTGTGGTGGATAAACACCACAAACATGGGCCAAACAGTATTCCTTTTGAGTGGATCCGGAAGGCCCACACAGAAGTTGACTGCATGCATGTAATATAAAAATACATGAGTAAATGTATATATACATGCACGTATACGTGAATCCTATTTCTTAGCATACTCAGATACAGTGTCGTCCTAAACCAACACCACACAAGACGTCATCCGCAGCAGGCACAATAGTCCTCCTAAGATGATTGCAGCCATATGAACCATGCATGAAATAGCATTTCCCAATCAGACCGGCAGAGACATGCAGGCTTCTTACAAGATGAACACATACTTGCCAGCTAGTTCAAACAATCCTATTTATCCTTGACCAACTTCGGTGTCCCTTGTGCCTGACATTTGTGCACCGGAGCTGCCATGTAGGGCACTGGTCTGCATGCACAAACTGCATCATACACTGGTTCATGGCCTCCAACTGCAGTGAGGTCAAGTGTCCATGCTGCATCATGGACACTCCTCTGGCTCCTTCACAGCTGAAGCCCGCACCACCACTCTTTCAGACACTGTGGATGGATATAGTGGTACAGTGCCAGCAAACCTGTGGGAAGGTACTATAGGCATAGATAATGGAACTACTGGATTGGCAACGCCCGCGTGAAAAATTGGTTCAATGCTCGACACGGTCACGTAATAAAAATTTGTGGCTGAAGCTGATATACTTGAAGATCCCCTGCTCCAGGAAACTTCAGAACGACCTAAGAAAGCTTTAAGGGAGGTGAATAAAGCTCGATGGTTTCAAAACACTGTTTAGACGTTTGTTTTAGGCCTCCACTCGCTTTTTCTTGATGAACAAGACTGTTGAGAGCCTTTCGTTTTTCTTGGCATGTTGCCAAGACGAAACATCTTTCCAGCCATCTAACCACTTCACGACACACAAAGCTTATAGCGAAACATGAAAATAGAAGCGTTAATGCTACACATCGTTCCTGTCAGAAGCTAAAACCCCCACAAAACTGCCTCATAATCATGCTAAAACCGCGACCTACGGCCCACTACTACGGGCCAAGCTTTATTATTTTAAGCTTTAAAACAGGCCTACGACACGCGTAGCATGAGACAGCATCACAAGCAACTTCTTTTTTGCTTCTTACCAACGGCGTATTGCTACTAAAACCCCCAAACCACTCTTATACGCCATAACTTACATGTGGTAACGAAAAGGTTAAGAATTGGAAACAAAGTCACTAGATAAGAAGTCAAGTCAGTAACCTGAATAGGACTTTCGACGATCAAAACTAACAGGCACCAACGGAAACCTCCAGAAAGACGAGAGACCAGAGTTCACGAATAGGGCGTAACGTGTCGTGCATATAGCGTGACGTCAGTATGCAATACGCGTAGCGTTGCCAGTCCAGTAATTCCATTATCTATTTTATTATGCTATAGATATAATTATATAGGGGAGTTATTCTTGACACAAATTTCAATCTCTAGCAAACAGTTTTGTTAGTAATAGCATTTGTCTGATTTGAAGCAGACGAGCACATCTGGAAGTATGCTCTCTCAGCTTGCTGTAAGCTTACCCACAGTACATTACTGAACAAAGAGGTCTATTGACACAAGACTTGCTGTTCACTAATCAATATCAGACTATAAAACACGATGACGCGCGGCATCGGATTATGAGACAGCTGTCGAGGCTGTGTGTGGTTCGTTGAGTAGTTCCATGGATGAGTTACCTGAACTATAATAGATGATGATGAAGACGACGGATGGATGACTTACATTACTAGGCGAGCGGGGACGTGGACTCAGCGTAAGAAACAAAAGGAAATACCATGCAGGTGGGGAGTGCACTGCGCTAAGGCTTCTGAATGCGGATATCAACACGACGAAAGAGAAAGAAAAACTTACAAATGTACTATTTCAGTTTTGGAAAGTAAAACCTTGCAAAAAAGAGAAACCTCATTGTCCGGACGACTGCCTATATGCTCACAGCGCGGGTGACGCGTGGTGTTTGTGCTGCAAGAGCTCTGCATGGTCATTATACCAACTCGTGCGCTGGAAGCAGCGCCTTTAACAAATGAATTTATTTAACTAAGCCGAACCACGTGCAAGTGAATGCACATGCGTGTTTTAAAAACTGATTTCAGTATATTGTATTTGGGACAGTTTCCGCGAAACTTTTATAACATTATAAATAAAAATGCTTCTTGTTTGAATCGCTATATCTTCCGGCCGAACGCTAAACGCTATCGATTTACTATTTTCATACTGCACCATTTCTCTATAATAAATTACATTTTGGAGTCTTGCACTTGCTCCATACCAGTATTGCAATGTTTGATACCCGACTGAGTTCAAACCCGCCATAACTTTATGTATAGGAGTATTCAAATCGCTTCAAATTCGGTTTATAGGTACAAAGGTCCTATACCTATCGATTTGTTCTCTTCGTTAATTTTTATGCCATCCGTTACGGAGATACAGTTGAACAAAGTACGCCCACTTTTCCCGCTCGATTCGCGCCAATTATTTTGGCAAACCACTCAATGTATGGGGCGGTTATTATATCATTGGCGCGAATCGAGCGGGAAAAGTGCAAGTACATGTAGTTGTATCTCCGTGACGGATGGCATAAAAATTAACGAACAGTACAAATCGAAAGGTATAGGACCTCTGTACTAACCTACAAACCCGCTGCCTATACCTAAAGTTATGGCGGGTTTAAACCCGGTCGGGTATCGAACGTTGCAATACTGGCGTGGAGCAAGTGAAAGACTCCACAATGTCATTTGTCATACAGAAATGGTGTAATATGAAAATAGGAAGTCGATAGCGTTTAGCGTTCGGAAGATATAGCGATTCAAACAAGAAGCATTTTTATAACATTATAAAAGGTGACATTTTCGCGGAACTGTCCCATTTTATCATGGAGCAATACATCAGTAATAATTTTGCCCCAAATTTTTTTGTAAGGATTATTAATAGGTCACCTATTAATAAAATTCGAACCCCTGGTGCATGGTATGGAAGTTTTTTTGATTTACTATTATCATATACATATATGCATGTATGGGGCAAATGCAAATGATACTTTGATCAAATATCCGGTTAAAAGGTCGAGATTTGTGTCCGCAAATCATAAATCAAATCAAATTCACGAGCCTTATTAAAATTTTAAAAAAAGCAAGAGAGTGAACCCCTACACCAACTGGCCACACTTACACGAATCACCGTGTTGTGTACTTACACGAATCACCGTGTGTAAACACGCAAGGTGACCAATGGCGTAAGGCATGTAACAGCACTTTCTCCTGTCTGTTGGATGAATCTTGTTGAGTGACACCACCAAGTCAACAAGAAACCAGACCGGAGATTGGTTTCGCGGTTGGTGGCTCGAATGCTGCCATGAGGGCTAATTTCGACTTCGGTATGAGGAACCGGTCTTATTACGTACATGTAAACACGTATGTATCACCGTGTAAACACGTACCACTCTCCGCGAGCTTGGTCATGGGGAGGAAATGGTGAGAACCCCCAAGCCACTGAAACACCATACCTCGACCATAAGGTCTTGCCAAGACTCGCTAACCCCGCAATAGTCATACAACGTTTCGGCTATTTATACCTGATTCCCACGTCAATGAAATGATTGTGGGTTTTCAATTCAAGCATGCATCTCATTATCAACACGAGACGATTAGCAAATAACAGACTCGATTGACCTTTTAGCGAATAGAGCCGGAAACTGCCGATTATTAGAAAGCGCAGATCAATTTACACAGAACTCAGTGTCCCTACATGTACTCTTTGCATGTATATCAATTTGAATTATGTTCGGAAATGAGTCAACAGAAGACAGCCTGGTTGTTCTTTTGTCTCTCCCTATCACGTGAAACCATGCACTTTGCTTTGCTTCCCACAGGTAACTTTGGAAATGAAATATCATCTTGCTATTTCAGTAAATCTTCCATTTTCTGCATTAGCGTTGAAAGCCAAACAGATATATGGCACCACAAGGCAGATAAGCCCCCAAGTAAGTCACAAGAGTCATCTAATTGATTTCAAACAGGAGCCTAATAATGCATGGTTGCTTTTTGTTAATTAAAGTTGCAATAGTTCCAATGTTCCTTGGCAACAATACGTCTATACCCTATATGCAATCAACACATGCATACCGCAGCATACACATACCGGCGAAATTGGAATAAGCCCCCAGCCTATTGTAAGCACAAACCCCACATTAATCTTTCGAGTGCCAGCTGTGACTCACAGCCATTGGCCACCCACAGAAAATTTGGACACCAAGGTGTACATGATTCCTCCTAGGCATATAGCTAGGAAGTGTTTCAAAGTAGGGATATAGCTATGGCATTTTATAATGTCTTTACATGTACAGGTGTGAGGATACAATCACAACAAGGCAGACTTGGTACCAGCAGGCACGGACAAAGGAAGACGTGGCAAGGGATTTACAGTGAGTAACCAATGACGATGTGCCAGACTAGTGAGAACGGACAAGACATGTAGTTAGGGCAGTTGAACAGAGCATATATAATGAAGCCAGTGTAGAAGAGTGCCTAGACTCAGATGAGAAGGAGGAGGAATTTAAAGCCAGAGCTATATGTGTGATTCAGGCTGAAGCAGATGCATGTTGAGCATGAACTAGTCATCTGTAACAGTATAGCCACTGAAGGATATGGGCATGGTGGAATGACATGATGGAGGTGTGGCCCAACCCCCTTGTGAACCTGGGAAGTCAGAAGGAAGGAAGCTTCTGCACTGTACCTGTGCCCTGATTCAAAGCTTAGGTATCTGATACTTCACTTGGAAGGTTTTTTACATGTACCTGCAAATAAGAAGAGGCAGACAGCTTTGCAGAGATGGAAGAGAAGCAGTGTCAGATCTGCAGCAAATGATTAGCAAGTAGCAACACTACATTGTAAGTACATTTTGGCTTATGCAATTTTCTCCTATATTACGTGGTGCTTCCTTACATAATGATTGACAAACTAACCACTGATACAAATAATCAGTTGTCAGCAATTACCAGTCATCATTGCAGTACCACAAAGTGTGTGCACACTGTACCTTAGCCTCGTCTCCAGGCCCTGTTTATTAGAGTTGCGGGGTTAAAAAACAGGTTTTTGCCCCCCGCAACTCTATAAAAACAGGGCCTGGGGACGAGGCTAACTGTACCTAAAAAGTATCAGTTCTCTGCAAACGCTAATTTAATTAAGATGCCCTCTATCATCATTGTGATTTACTATTTTATATCATGTTCCCTGATGCATAATTCTATTAAAAGTGCCAATAAAAGTAAAGTGTGAACGTGTGTTCACACTTTACTTAAGCCTAATTAAGTTAGTCATAAATAAACTATAAATTAAAACCACATATTACCAATGTTGTCAGGTGATAGTGTAATGCAAGTGTTAACTTGAACTTTAAATTCCATCTGGTAATTACAAACAAGGAGAATTAGGTCTGGTTTTCTGGTTGAAATTCTTCACAAACAACTATTACATGAAGCCTTCAAATCAACATAAGAGCTTAATAATTTCAAATAATGTTAAAGCCATATCAAAACCACCTTTGGGTATGTTGTATATAAACTATGACCTAATCTGATCAGTCTTCCTTGGTGGTGTAACACAATGAGGAAGTTATGCAGTAAAGTGTACACACCTGTTCACAGTTCAGATGCAAATAGACAATATTTCTTAATTGCTCTTTTATGAAGGGACAGCAGCAATGCTAATGGTATACATGTATATGTGCTCAGTGTACTGTGCTTACTGAAGTTTCTGAAGATGCAAATGTATAGTACTTTGTTATTCATAATTTGTCAATACTACGATAGGTTTATTTTATCCGTCCCCCCCGGCAGGGGGCAAGTTGTTAAAAATTGAAATTGATGTGATAGAAGGACCACGAGCTGTAAACATTTAATTAAAGATTATAAATGATGCATGTTTAATTTTTGACGATTTGAAATCATTGGCAGTACATATCGGGCTGTCGGTTTACATAGTAATTGATAGAATCCCTGACCTAAATGTGGGGTCCCTCGAAGAATCCCCAAAAGATGCAAAACATATTTGGGGACCCCAATACTGAAGCCAGCGCTTAAGGGTCCAGAAATGAAGGGGATTTCAAAACGCTTTTACATCGTATTTAGCATGCATGGAACTGTGTAAATTTAACATTGTAATGTTTCCCAATTCAATATATGGGACAGTGTCGAGCAAAATCGGGCTTGTGCCTTGTGGGGTTATAATTTTATCACTATAAAAATTCACGTTGTACTAAACAACACATCTTCGCGACGGTACTACGTTTACCTTTCAAATTTCGTACACTTGTTCCCACACCATTTTTCTGTGTGAAAGTCGATTTTTGTGATCTACACCTTTTCCGTGCCGTGGATACAACAATCGTTAACCCCGCGGATTAGAATTCCTCATTTCTCCACGTACGAGTGTTGAAAACGCGTCAAATTTGGGTTGCACATAGAGGAGTCCTGTAGCTATTGATTTGTTCTGTTCGTTAATTTCTATATCATCTGTTACGGAGATACAGTTGAACAAACTACGAGCACGTTTTCCCGCTTCATTCGCGCCAATGATTTTGGCTCATTGGCGCGAATCAAGCGGGAAAATGTGCTTGCAGTTTGCTCCACTGTATCTCCGTAACGGATGATTCAGAAACTAACGAACAGAACAAATCAATAGCTACAGGACTCCTCTATGCACACTCCGAATTTGACACGTTTTCAACACTCGTACGTGGACAAATGTGGATTTCTAACCCGCGGGGTTAACGATTATTGTATCCACGGCACGGAAAAGGTGTAGATCACAAAAATCGATTTTCACACAGAGAAATGGTGTGGGAACAAGCGTACGAAATTTGAAAGGAAAAGGTAGTACCGTCGCGAAGATGTGTTGTTTAGTACAAGGTGCAATTTTTATAGTGATAAAATTATAACCCCACAAGCTGGACACTGTCCCATATGTATGCATGTCATGCATAAACTGAATCGTAGTGAATTAGAGTGGACAACCATAAACGTTGACGCTTACCATACTAATCAGCCAAATAAACAGCCAATTAACACTGTCTTTTTGCAGTGCAAATTATGTATATGTTTATTGCTGGGGGTGGGCGGGCTTAGGAATAAATGTCGTTTATGCCACGCCCATGCCAGGAGGCAGGAGTCAATTGTGTGTTAAAGTTTTTCTGAACGCAAAATATTGACGCTATAAAGCCAGCTAAGGTAGTGAAAGGAAGTTTGCGCAACTGGTTTTTTTTGCACTTTTTTAAATAAGGAGGTAAGTCAGTCAACGCGCCTTTGATACCATGCCGCTATGCGGGTACTGATGAGTAACACTGTAACCGTTTAAACTATATTAGCGCCACGGGAATATAAGATATAATATACATTTTACGGGTGCAGTTACCCAACCTCATGCATGCACTCTCGATCGATCCGCAGAGCTGAAATTGCATGCAGTTTGGCTTTCCTGTGGAGTATTAACCGGCGTTCTAATCAGTTCACAATTGCACTGTATGCGAACAGTGTATCTAGTAATACCTTCAGAGAGTCAAATTAGCCTTGCAATGAACTACAAGCACATATTAACGAATAATAGCCTCATTTTGCTATACTGTTATACTTTATCACGTACTACTGAGTACTGACATGTATACCAGTGTTTTTTTTTTTTTTTTTTTTTGTTTTTTTGTTTTTTTTTTAACTCTACCGGCTTTTTATGTATACTAGTACTTTGGGTGCATGATGCATGCATCTGAAAGTGGTGTAGGAACGTATTAAAGATTGGGGGGGGGGGGGGGGGGGGGGGTAATAAAAATGTATATATATCGGCGAAATAGCCGGCGGAAGGTCGCAGACGCTTGTGCATATACACAGTACAATTTACAGAATATGTTTGTATGTCACTCAAGTACTGCACATGTATTCAGATTTACTCCAAAAGTTGTCAATTGCTGATTATACTACTTTATTGCGTTAGAATTTCTCCCACATCAAAAATGTGCACACCTAAACATATGACCTCGGTAACAGTTGATGTAGTAACACTGTCTCAACAACAGCCGGAAATTTCTGAGTCCGGATTATGACAAAATTAGCAGTACGCTGAACATGGCGAGTGTTTAGGTCCTAAACACTTTCTTTAGGTCCTAAACGTCCTAAACTGTAAGTCCGTGCCCATACATGGGTGCGTTCACACGACTTTACGACATATGTTTTATTGTACCGTAACCCTAGCAATTTATGTCCGCCCTTCTCTCGTTTCCATGCCCTCGCATCAGCTGCCTGCGAATAGCCATGCGGTGCGCGTCTGAATAACTTTTCAACAGTCCCGAGTGCAACGATCTAAGAGATCGCGGCAATGACATGTTGGTGAGTCTCAGTGTCCGATCGTTTTATTATAGTACTGACTTCATATTCCGATTGAGTACATAGGCGCGAGTATTCTATAAACACTTTAAGGCTGCTTGTATTCCACTAAGCCTATGTCAATTGCGCTCACGTAGTATTATACCATACCACAGCACTTGAATGAAGAGGTATGCCTGTATTGTGTGTGTGTGTGTGTGTGTGTGTGTGTGTGTGTGTGTGTGTGTGTGTGTGTGTGTGTATGTGTGTGTGTGTGTGTGTGTGTGTGTGTGTATGTGCATGTGTGTGTATGTGTGTGTGTGTGTGTGTGTGTGTGTGTGTGTGTGTGTGTGTGTCTGTAATGACATTTGTCTGTGTAATTGGTGTAAGACTCCATTAGAAGTGTGCAAGTAGGCTGGCATCTCCACTGGCATTATTATGGGGGTTACATTGACCCCTGGTTATGTGGCAGCTGGTAGCTCTCCTGCTGGCAGTGAGGGGTCTGGATAACTCCATCTAGAACCACTGGTTGTGCAAGGCTGCTGACTGGACTTGCAGTGTGAGTGAGGGCTGGCATCTCCACTGTCATTGTACATGTATATAAATGTAGTGGGGTCCCATTGACACATGCATTGGTTGTGTGTGGCTATTGTGGGGTTTAACGATTCCACACATTGTGTCTAGTAGCTCCAAGTGTGGGGCTGGGACCAATGTTGACCCCTATTTTTGTGGGGGCTGGCTGCTGGCTCAACGTGCAGTGAGAGGGCTGGCGTCTTCACAGTTATCAGACCCCTGGTGGCTTCCCTGCTGGCAGTGTGGGGGGGTCTGATAACTCCATCATTCCATAGGTAGTGTTTGGAGGGGGTGGGGCATGTGTGGCTCCCTAAGAGTTGGGGCTGCCAACTCCTCTTGCAGTGAATAGAGGGGAGTGGGAAGTACATGCAAAAGAGTGTACAGATGGAGGTTGTAGAGAAATGTTATACAATTTCAAATATTTATGCTGTGCTCGCCGGAACTAGTGTCTGAAGAATTTAAGGACATGGCTGGCATCACTAAATCACAGTTATTGTTTTACTGCAATGCACGAGCAAAGAAAGGACAAGTTTAATGCATGCACAGTATAATGTACATGTACTTCATACTTAAATAGGTATGTGTGAGAGCATACAACAAAACACGTCAGTAGCAATTATTCATTGGGCACATGGATCATGATGTATCATTCAACACACACACCTCAGATACAACTACATGAGACACTGTACTAAGAATTTTTCGCTGCATGGATTTAGCAAAGATGGCAACTGGGTTTGCCTGTACACTTCAAGTGCAAGTACACCTGATATCAAATGCATCATAATGAATATTTGTATGAAGCATGAACAGAAATGTGCAAAGAAATTGCTGATGCAAGAAACAACATATGCATGTGTATGAATCCAAAAGATCCACAAGATAACACTTTATACTGTCTAGCCAGCACTAATATTATTCAAGTTTGGCTTCAAATAGTTGCAGCAGACTAGATCTGAAATGCAAGAGACTGAGCATTAAAAAAATTCACATGAGGTATGCACGTGCAATGAAAGAAAAATATATACATGATACATATTGTTGCAACTACCAACCATTTTAATGGGTGGGAGGGGATGTAGGGGGGGGGGGGGGGGGGGGGGGGGGGGGCAAGGAACTGGCCGGCAATTCTCAACCCTTTTAGATGTGCTTCAAATGTTGTGGGTGACAAATTACTGTTCCAAGTGATTAACATGTATATGTACCATTAGTGAAGTCATGCGAATCTAATGCAGTTCTTTAGCATGGTCAATTGTGCTCGGGACTCATTTTGTAGTAACCAAATATGTACTTATAAGGCTGCAAGCGCAGCTCTTGCATGGAGTTCTGATCAACACTTTACCTTAAAGATCCAGATTATGAGTGGTAGTGACACAGATAATCACATGTATGGCACTCTTGACGCTGTAAGCGCATGGAGCCTTTTTAGCTTTTAGAGTGCTTTGTTGCTCGTTGTGGGTGAAAGCAATAAATTTATTTATATTGAATAAATAAAACACAATACAAAACATGCCTGTGTTGGAGGGAAGAACTTGTCTGATGTCTCAAATTATATTTAGTATTGCCGCAACTTCTCTAATTGTGATTATTTTTCTATGGTTTTTTGTTTTCCTGCAATCCACTACATTTGGGATACGTATAATACATGCACATGCAACATGTCGACAGTAACCTTTTCCCTTGAGTCTTTTGATGAGATTGCACCACCATCATTAGTCTGAACAATAAAATTATGTGCATGTGTATTTTTTCTTTCATCGCACGTGCGGAACTGGTCAGCTGCAATTATGTGAAGCCAGACTTGAATAATATTAGTGTTGGCTGGAGAGTATAAAGTGTTACCTTGTGGACCTTTTGGATTCATACACACGTTTCTTGCATCAGCAATGTCTTTGCATATTTCTGTTCATGCATCATACATGATGCATACTGAACATGATCAGGTGTACCTGCACTTGTTGTATTTATTCAATATAATTAAAATTATTGCTTTCACCCACAACGAGCAACAAAGCACACTAAAAGCTAAAAAGGCTCCATGCGCTTACAACATCAAGAGTGCCATACATGTGATTATCGGTGTCACCACCACTCATAATCTGGATCTTTAAAGTAAAGTTTTGATCAGAATTCCATGCAAGAGCTGCACTTGCAGCCTTATAAGTACATATTTGGTTACTACAAAATGAGTCCCGAGCACAATTGACCATGCTAAAGAACTGCATTAGATTCGCATGACTTCACTAATGGTACATATACATGTTAATCACTTGGAACAGTAATTTGTCACCCACAACATTTGAAGCGCATCTAAAAGGGTTGAGAATTGCCGGCCAGTTCCTTGCCCCCCCCCCCCCCCCTACATCCCCTCCCACCCATTAAAATGGTCAGTTGGTAGTTGCAACAATATGTATCATGTATATATTTTTCTTTCATTGCACGTGCATACCTCATGTGAATTTTTTTAATGCTCAGTCTCTTGCACTTGTGAACGCACCCATATATGGGCATGGACCTACAGTTTAGGACGTTTAGGACCTAAAGAAAGTGTTTAGGACCTAAACACTCGCCATGTTCAGCGTACTGCTAATTTTGTCATAATCCGGACTCAGAAATTTCCGGCTGTTGTTGAGACAGTGTTTAATAAGTGTAGAAAAGTTGTACTACTTCCTATAATTAGTTTATGTACCATACTCCGATCCTCCTCCTTAACGCATTCATTGTACCTCCATTTAATGTATGTGCGTGCTATCATCGACAAAAGGTTCATTTACACTGCTGTCGTACCAACGATCGATGTGTCGTGTAAACATGGAAGTATATACTACTTTGTGTTTATGTAGTAAACCAAATGTTCTTCCTTAAGGCTATTGCATCTTTTGCCCATTTTGTGCACTGATATATATGGATCAGTAGTACTGTGTGATGTTGCCTACTGCATGGTACATTTTAAATATATATTATAATTATAATATTATAATTATATATTTTACACAGTCATTCTGAGCATAACTGTAATTTCCAACATGACTACAATGCTTTGTATTTGGCATATTGTGATTTTCATCATGGTCTCCAAGGTTGCTGGCATACACCAGGAGAGATATGTGTTTTATGTATTACCACGTGGTACCTCAAACAGTTCATGTCCTGGTAACCCATGTTTGGACATCAATACATATATCCAAGATGTTTCAAAGTATTTCGTATCAAATACTACTTTTATCTTTCTACCTGGAATTCACTTTATTGATATTGAAGGGCTTTTCAGTATTCAAGATGTAAACACAATGTTATTGATTGGTAACAGCACCTCAAAGCAGTCTTCAATAGCCGATGATAGTGCCATGTACAAATTCACCCAATATGATGATGATAGCACTGTCACCTACTTGGAGTCACTAGCAAACATCACATGCACTGGTTCATCTGGATTATCATTTTCCAATGTTACAAATCTACAGTTAATAAACCTTACGATAACCAACTGTGGAGTATATTCATTGCAGACCTCACTCAATGCCAGCATCCACCTAGTGAATGTTTCTGACCTCATGATAGAGGGTGTGATTATAAAGAACAGTTCGGGGTATGGTTTGCTCGGAGTTAATGTGCTGGGCCATTCAGCAATAGCAAGATCATCCTTTATAGGAAACAATCAGTTTGTTAAAAATATGTTTATTAATGAAACCATTACTAATAAGTGCAATAATCAACAATCCAAAGGTACTGTTTACATGAACAATGATTTTTCCAGTTGCTCATTAAATGGAGGTAATTTATATCTTCAGTTTAAGGACCCAATCATACATCCTTTGGAAAGCAATGAGTTGCTTCTATCCCAACTTGTGTTAAGTTTTGGAGTCGATGGCTCTTACCCAAATTGTCCATCTCCTATTCCTGGAACTGGTCTAGCACTCTTGATACACCAGCAGTCTTATGATGTTCATGTAGCAATCAGTAACACTGTATCCTACAGAAATCAGGGACAATTTGGTGCCAATTTTTATTTTGAAGCCATTTCTGGTTCAAATATTACCATCTATAATGTTACCAGCAAATATGGAGTGTCCAGTTATGGAAGCATGTATTACTGTTCTGTACCTTCATCATTTAAGCACAACAGCACATCAGTGCTCAGGGTTAATAACTCGACTTTGGAGTGCAACTATGCTAATTCATGTGGTTCTCTAAATGTTAATATTCCTAAAGGTAGTGTTCAATACATGTATATTTATCTTGAACATTCTAAAATTGTGGATGACACATCTTTGACTACAACATTTCTTTTAGTAGAGAATGGTATACAAAACATGTATATCAATGTTTTATGCAGCTACTTTAAAAACATACACCCTGTTACAGATAATTATGAAAGGCTTAAGATTGTTAGTAAAGGCAAAACCCAACTATGGGTGAACAACTCATATTTTATGTACACTGAACTACTTAGTGAGTCAGCAGATGTTTATATTTCAAATAGTGTTTTCTATATTGCTCGTGCAACTGCTATAAAGTCGTCCGTTTTTTTGAATGGAAATGTAATGTTTTCAAATTCTACAACATCAAGAGATGGAGGAGCAGTGCTACTAGTTTCTTCCTCACTAGTTATTCAAAAAATTTCTGTCATCACATTTGCTGGTAATAGTGCTACCTATGGAGGAGCTATATTTATCGATCAATCATCCTCCGTTAACTTCATCTCTCCATCCAATGTGTCATTTATAAGGAACTCTGCTTCCCTTAGTGGTGGAGCCATATATGTACAAAGTGCTATTCCTTCACAATATATACAAGCAAACTGTTTCTTTCAAATTAATGCAACGGTTGGTTCTATAAGTGATGTGCACGTATACTTTGAAGGCAACGTTGCTGGGGAGGCAGGTAGTGTGCTGTACGGAGGGAACATAGATAATTGTAGTCTTGAGTGTGGCACCATGCCGCATCACTATCAAGACATATGCATCACTTCCTCGGGGAAAGTATTTGACATGATAATGAATATAGGCCCTCATGACAACTCTATATCACACATTTCATCTGACCCTACAAAAGTGTGCCTTTGTAACCAAAGTTATCCATTGAATTGCAGCATACATCCTGATAATGAACATGTGTATGCATATCCAGGGGAAAAACTTAGCTTAGCACTTCTTGCACATGGCCAAAGAGATGGAATTGCTCCAGGAATTATTTATGCTTGGAAAAATCCCATCATCATATTTTCAACATTGAGAACTTCAAATCACTGCAGCATGTATGATATTCCAGTTTTCGATGAGTTAACATTTCTGACAACTCAAGGGTCATTCAGTGGGGCAACTGACAGCTTGCCTAAAATTGTAATTAGTACTACTGTGTTGCCATGTCCCATTGGATTATCTGTACAGAATGAATCATCTGTATGTTATTGCAATGAATTATTACAAAGACATGGATTTACATGCAATATCAGTGATCAGTCCATTTCATGGTCATCAGGTGCAAAGTGGATTGGTAATATCTCACATGATGTTATTGGTAACTTCTCACATGGTAACATCTCACATGATGTTATTGGAATTATAGATGACTGTCCATCTGACTACTGCAATAATTTAACAACAGTTACTTTAAACATATCTGGTTTGCTTTGCCAAAACAGTCGTTCAGGCATTTTGTGTGGTCAGTGTCAAGGTAACCTAAGCATGATGTTTGGATCTTCTCGATGCAGCTCAGGATGTTCTAACTACTACCTCCTACTTCTGATTCCTTTTTCTATCATGGGAGTTGCATTGGTGGGTTTTTTATTGATATTCAATTTCACTGTTACTAGTGGAACAATAAATAGTTTTATTTTATATGCTTTCGTTATCCAATTGAATAAAAACATTTACTTCCCATCCTCCTGCTATGCTGCTATGAAATTTCTTTCTATATTTATTCCTTGGTTAAACCTAGATCTTGGAATTGAGACGTGCTTTTATCAACGCATGGATAGCATTGGCAGAGTGTGGCTACAGTTTGCGTTCTCGGCATATGTATCACTACTTATCGGAGCCATCATATTGGCAGGAAGGATATCATCTAGGATCTCCAGGTTGTACCGCAGTTATTGCATTGTTCCAGTTATTGCAACACTTTTTCTGCTTATTTACTCCAAAATGCTTAGAACAGTATTGATCATATATCATTTCACTCGCATGGATATTTCTGACACCACTTCTCGGTTCGTGTGGATGTACGACGGAAATGAGCAGTTTCTCGGTCCGAAACATATCGGTCTTTTTATCGTTGGTCTATTGGTCACCGTATTTTTCATCATACCGTACACCGCACTGCTCCTATTGACACCATATTTGATGAAAGTGTCTCATTGGAGAGTGTTCTCTTGGATTAACTGGATAAAGCCACTTGTTGATAGCTACGAAGCACCATTCAAGGACCGGTACCGCTTCTGGACAGGAGCAATGCTTATTTATCGAATAGCACTCGTCGTTATGTCCGCATACTTTTCTCAGCAACCGAAAATGATACTTTTAGTGGTCATCATTGTTCATGCTGGAATTGTTTTTTCTGGTTTTGCAATTTACAAAAATTGGACCATCAGTGCAATGGAGACTACACTTCACATCAATATTATCATTACCTCATTGGCTGTCTATTTTTGGAATCCTGATACAAGTTATTGCATTCCTTCATTCCTTGGTACAGGTGTGGGTTTGGTTTGCCTTTTTGTAACACTTCTCCACAACATTCTGAACCCATCACTTGTATGGATTAAGTCGAAAATAAAAATTGTACAAAATGATGTTGTGAATTCTGAGGTGAACCCAATTGACCGCAATGAAAATATACCACACATGTACAGAAATGATGAGTATCGTGAACTACTGTTGAATAGTGACTGATTTGTACAGTGAGTGGCATTAGAAAAAATGAACAACAATGGATATAAGTACAAATAGTTGATTGATGTAACATCTTTTTCTCCACATAATAAATGGTACACACATACAGTTTCAATATTATATTAGCATGCATGCATTCTATAAATTACAATGGTACCCATCAGCTGGGACTGTTAGGGTGTTTTTAAAAAGCATGAAAATAATTATTACAAACAACACAACCTTTCTTAGCGGAATGCCTGGGCGGAAATAGTGAGCATTTTCGTTGATTTTTTTTTTTTTAATAATAAGAGGAAGAGTGGGTCAACTTTGTACACAGCACATGTACATGTAATTAACAAGTAAATAAAAAACATTCTCTATATGAGAAAGTTGCAGGTGATATATAGGATTTGAAAGTAATGGTGGTGTAAAAAGGAAGGAAACAAGGGTCTGATAACAAGGGAAAATGGAATAGTCCTATATTTAGCACATTTCTACATGTAGGATAGTATGTTGTTTTGTGTGCTAAATATAGGACTACTGATTCCATTTTCCCTTATTATCAGACCCTTGTTTCCTTCCTTTTTACACCACCATTACTTTCAAATCCTATATATCACCAACTTTCTCATGTAGAGAATGTTTTTTATTTACTTGTTTTATTCATTTTTGTTCATATATGTACTCCGATGCGCAATTGATCAGTTGGATACCCAGACTGAAAAGAAATGGGCCTCTCAACATGAAAACTATCAAGCAGGGCCTGAAAAGAAACGGGCATCTCAACACGCAAGGTATCGAGCAGATCCTGAAAAGGAACGGGCTGCTAAAAGACAACGATATTGGCAGAGTCCTGAATGTGCTCGCTCGGCGAAGAGTTAAGGTCACTCAAAGGTATGTCGTACCTGTACATATACACGTAGCTTAGTAACCTACTGTAACTACATTTGTACGTAGTGCGTGCATTTCTGCGACTACATGTACATGTACATGTACACTAATTTACCGGTACTTACTTACTGCACTCACTTTCTTTGTGAGGTCAGATGTGTATATGTATTGATGCTTTAATAGGTTCACTATAAGTAATTAAAATGTGGTTGTAATGAATAGCATCAACAGTTGTGGATTTATCCTACGTGTGATTGAATGGGGTCTGTTTTTAACACGTAACTAATACAATGTGTAATGTTAACTGCTGCTAATTTCAGTATTTATTTTGTTTACCACTGTAGCTACTCCCTGTATGAACCAAACCATACTGTACTAAGGGAGTATAAAGGTGGCCTAGAAAAGGCTATTCTAAGGAATAGCATACTGTTAGATGAGTTAAATGATGCCTTTTGCAAAACCCATCCACAGTTAGCACAAAAGATCTGTACTAGATCTGCACATGCAGCTGTTAGAGTGAGGTTTGTGCAGGTGCATTGCTTAACAAGGCACAGAGCATGTGTAGAAAATAAGCAGGTGAATTTCTACATGATGTTCGTGCTATTAATGCAATAAAAGTACATGCAGTGACCATCTTTCTCACCAAAATGGCAAATATTCCTGTGTTAAAAAAAACCCCTGTGCATGTTCATTAGCGGGGTTGGTAGAACAGGAAATTCATACCATCAGAGCCATGGTAAATGAATTGTGGAAGGATAATAATGACTCTGTACGGTGTGCCCTAACTGCCCCCACTGAGTCAGCTGCATTTAATATAGATGGTGTCACCGTTCACAGGCTTTTCCAATTGCCAATAGAACATGATTCTAAAACATCAAGTTATTGGCCACTTCCAAAAGAATCATTGAAAATGATGAGAAACGGTTTCAAACATCTTAAGCTAATCATTATTGATGAGGTCAGCACGCTTAGCAGCCTCTGTTTAGCTTATGTACACCTTAGACTTGAAGAAGTGTTTGGAAGTAGCCAATGGTTTGGGGCAATGAATGTCCTGTTTGTTGGGGACATACTACAGCTCCCTCCAGTGAATGGTTCAATGGTGTTTCAGAATATCTTTTGCAACAATGAAAGTAATTGCCGCAAGGCTAGGCTGCATGACATCAGTGAACATCTGGAGGGAAACTGTAGAGTATGATGAACTGACTATTAATGAGAGACAAAAACAAGACCCTGAATTTGGTCACTTGTTAAACGAGGTCATGGTTAATTGTATTTCAGATAAAACAATTACTCAGTTGCACAAAGCCGCTGTTATTACATGCACAGCGGTTGAAAAGTTCCAAGAACTTTTAGGTCAGGGTTTGTCTTCTGTGTGCCTATTTGCAACAAGAAAGGCATGTGACCAGTTTAACATAGACATGCTCTCTAAAGTGGGTTCAGAGGTTGTAAAGATACACTGTATGGATGAATTTGATGAAACAGCAGGGACAGTAAAATGGACCAAGAGGGCAGCATCTGAACTAGAAAGCTAAATAAAGATTGTAACACAACTGCTGGTTTGGAGGCAGAATTAAAACTAGCCGTAGGGGCTAGGGTCATGCTAAGCAGTATGGTACCATACCCGCAAGAATGTCACTATCAGCTACTTTTATTGCATTAATAGCACGAACATCATGTAGAAATTCACCTGCTTTTTTTCTACACATGCTCAGTGCCTTCTTAAGTACTGCACCTTCACTAACAGCTGCATGTGCAGATCTAGTAACAGACCTTTTGTGCTAACCATGGATGGGTTATGCAAAAGGCATCATTTAACTCATCTAACAGTATTCTATTCTTTAGAATAGCCATTTCTAGGCCACCTTTATATACTCCCTTAGTACGGTATGGTTTGGTTCATACAGGGAGTAGCTACAGTGGTAAACAAAATAATTAGCAGCAGTTAACATTACATATACACGTTGTATTAGTTACGTGTTAAAAACAGACCCCATTCAATCACGCGTAGGATAAATCCACAACTGTTGATATTATTCATTACACCCACGTTTTAATTACATGTACATATAATGAAGCATCAACATCTGACCTCATAAAAAAAAGTGCCAGTACCGGTAAATGAGTGTACATGTACATGTAGTCGCAGAAACGCACGCACTACGTACAAATGTAGTAAGAGTACATGTAGGTAGCTACGTGTATATGTACAGGTACGACATACCTTTGAGTGACCTTAACTCTTTTCGCCGAGCGAGCACATTCAGAACTCTGCCAATATCGTTGCCTTTTAGCAGCCCGCTCCTTCCTTTTCAGGCTCTGCTCGATACCTTGCGCGTCGAGAGGTTTGTTTCTTTTCAGGCTCTGCTTTGTAGCTCGCTCAGGCAGAATCGAATAAGTCGTCTCGAGTTTTGAGGTACTTTGCTCGTCATTTAGCTCTTATCTTTTCCGGACGTGAGCCATTTTGAGAAAAACAACTTCACTATATAAGTTACAAGTCTATTGGCAAAGCGAATGACGTGCGCGTGCACGTGCCCAAACCAGTGGCGGATCCAGGGGGGGGATACCCCCCCCCCCCCCCCCCCCCCCGCAAAACCTGTTATTAAAAATTCATGACTTCTTACGGTACGCACGACGATACTGAAAGCGCAACGGCGCAACGATCCTTCCTATAGTGGTAGGTGGAGTGATTGTTATAAATGTCCCAGCCCACAGGATGTAGTTAAATATTCCGATCTATATCTGTTGTACTTCGGAATATTTAACTATGGCGGATCGTTGAGCGGGTACCGTATATCGATCGTTATGCCGTTCAATACTACAGGAGAGTCTCGAAGCAAGTAATTTACTATTCTATACCATGTTTCTACGCAATTATGCTATGTTTTGTGACATTAAAAGTGCAAAATTTGCAAAGCGGCTGGGGCTCCCCCGCTCCTAAATCCTGGATCCGCCCCTGCAAACCGGATACGTGCCACATAGGATTGGATTATACTCATCATTATAGTATACAACTACTTGACCAAAATATGACCAAGTTCTAATCGTTTTGAGTACAGGATCATAGGGCACAACTACTCTCTGTATCTACCCACCCACACATGCACACGCACGCACACACGCACACACACACACACGCACACACACACACGCACACACACACACACACACACACACACACACACACACACACACACACACACACACACACGCTTGGTTGACGGTCACACCATCTGTCAGTTTGGATCTTCATTTTGACAATGACGAGTTACGTACTTTCATACATGTATAAATGTGGAAGTTGGAGTATACCGTCATCCCGTGGAATGTTATTGTTTCAGAGGATAGTATATTGACCATGGTAGGAGAGCGTTTGTGTCATTAAAATACATGACCTTAATTACTCCGGGAGTAATTTTTGGATATCATTTATATAATGATATCGGCATGTACATGCATGGTGTTAGCTGAAAATGGGGGGCGTGGGATATCTAATTCTTGCACACTGAAGCACTGCATGGTGAAGATGATTCCTGCAGTATGACCGAAGTAAGTCGTACAACGTGACAAGCCAGCGGCTAGCAAAAACATCATATATGTACGACAGGAGCTGTTCCTACAAATAAAAAATGATGTGTGGTGTTGCTGAACACTAAGCTAAACATGCCAGACACATAAGAAGCTACTGACGTTCCCGACTCTCCATTGTCGGAAATCATATATACTCCCTGGAATTCATTCTTATCAACTCTCTTTGTGCCTTCTGAAACTCCATCAGTCAAATATAGATCAGTTTCGTCTTCCATATAGGACCCGAATTTGATGTACAGGACCTGGACCAAAATTCTCAAATTGGTGTTATTCGTTTCAATTGTTTTGTCCGGCGGGTAAGGAAAAATTAGTTCGTCCGGCCAAAGTTATACGTATGCCAATGCATTTATTTCTGCCATGGAGCGCTGAGAACGAATTAGTAGGTTTACCAATAAAATTACAACAGTATACTATATACAATTACATGTATTGTAGGTACCAAAGTAATGGCTAGCGCATGCGTGCTAGAACCTTGCCAATCGCCACCCTCCAAAAGCAGGAGTCAATAATGCCAAAATTATTTTTCTAAATACAGCGCTAAATTAAAACTATAGCTAAGGTGGTACATGGTGAAAAGCGAGTTTGCGCAACTGCACAGATTTTTCAGTTTTCGCACTTACTAAGGAGGTAAGTCAGTCCGCCTTTGATACTGATACATGTATACCACCCGACTATGCGCGTGTGCATGAGTAACAATTACACTGTAACCGTTTATTGCTTCAAATCATATTAGCAATAGGGCCATCGGGAATAAAATATAATACATATTACGGGTGCAGTTCTGGACCCAATCCCACTCCGGCTAGATCTGCAGAGCAGTTTTGACTTTCCTGTCAGTGGAGTATTAGCCGGCGTGAACACTGTACGTATTATGTGCTAAATAAAACCCTTAGAGCGTTAGAGTCAAATTAGCCTTGCAAATCAACTGCAAGTAAGAAACACCCCCATATTAACAAACACATGAATTCAAACGCTATAAACATACCATACTTCATTACGTACATTACAAGTTGTATACTATGGGTGCATGATGCATTGGAAAAAGTTTACATGTAGACGTGTACACGTTACTACAGACTGTATTAAAAGTGGCAAGTTGTGATTATACGTGCAACCGCGCTATAAGCAAATAACGGAAGTTGTAACCACTATCAGACCGTCAATCTGTAACGGCACTCTTCAGTCTTCAGAGTGCTGCCTTATGCAGACGTTTGCCACACACCTACAATGTTGTACGATAAAGCAACCGCGCGCAAGTTGTATGACTATTAAAAGGGGGCATGCTAGCTGTACCCTGAGTTACGGTAATTAGCTTGAATATATCATAATTGGGTGGCAATTCATAACATGTCCTTATTTGGAGGGCTCGCCCCTTTGAAAATTCGCCGAAACTCGTTTATTCATACCGATTTAGTCCACAGGATTAAAATATGCCAAGGGCTCTGAAGTGCGCTGTCTTTTTGTTCCTGGTCTGCTGGTTAATGGATTAGCGTTTCAAGTGTCCGCTTGTATTAGAAAGAGTCTTGTAGTGCGCCAGGTATGAAATTATTCACTTGATTGTTCAATTCATTGCAGTGCAATCTACACATATCAAGTTAAATGAGAATTGCCAGTTGCATGTAAGACTAGAGCACTGGTACGGGATCAAATACGGGACTGACCGATGAAATGTAGCGTCTGAACAACGCGAGTCGCTGCGAACCACTATGCAGCAATCTCTTCCTAGTCTGACGTAGCCACACGTACTAGACAATGCCATACCAAATCGGTTCTGATTACTTCCAACAAATTAAAAGTTATTAATGTTACCTTACGTTACGAGGAATGCGAGCAATGTAATTAAAAATGTCGACGCTGGAAAGGCCTGGCCCTGCGGCAGATGTGGCTACCTCAAAAAGGTTGTAGTTGCGATAACAGGACTGTCTCATCGTTTCATGTATAGTAGTTTCAGGGACTAAAGCAGTGGCAGCACTCAACTCTGGCGTGTTAGCGTAAGTAATTGCATTCCTCGTAACATAAGGTAACCTAAATAACTTTTAAATTGTTGGAAGTAATCAGAACCGATCTCGTATGGCACTGTCTCCAGACCCTCCGCAAAGTGCGAGGGTGTGGCTACGTCAGACTAATCTCTTCCACAAAGGACAGTTGACATGTCATCAAAATACATGTATAAGCCAGCAGCAGCAGTGAGCACTCGCTGCTGCACTGGGAACTATGAAACCAGTGAGCTTCGATTAGCTCCTAAGAACTGTATAGACCCCTTGCCGTGTCATCCCGGGAAAGATCAAAACATTAGCGGCCATATTGTTTTGACCCTAAATGTGTGCGTTATTTAGAATATGCGTTTTCATTACGTACAATGATGTAATAATAACAATTAGATCATAGGTTGGTGAAAATCACGGCCTAATTAATTGTATTCATAAGTTTAAGCACGAATCATATATTTAGAATCGAATGAAATGGTTATGGGTTGTTGCGGGCGTACAATTATAGTGTTAGATTTACGTCATCGTCGTTGTAGTACACAAATTTCTAAATAACGCACACGTTTTGGTCCAAAACAATATGGCCGCTAATGTTTTGATCCTTCCCGGGATGATACGGCAAGGGGTCTATAGCGTTCGTGTACATAACTTAGTACTTACTATTAAAAATTAATGAACCTCTTCTTCACTCACGATCATGCACTTGGCTGAATGCTTTCAGTTCATCGTTAGCATCAGAGCTGGTTCAATATTCACAACTGTAATGTATTCTAAGCATAAAGCAATCATGCAACCTGTCTGGAATAAAATATTTACCAAGGAGACCTTGAACCTGTGGAGCCGGTTGGAACTAACGCGATGGACAGTGATGTAGGGCCAAAATTCAGTTTTGAAAACTTACTTTCATCACCAAACAGGATTTTAATGCTGCATGTATTGTAACCAATATTAGAGTTTCGATCCCAATGTAAACAAAACTTTACACCAGTGGGATTTAAGCATCTCACAGATGATCAGTGCATGGAAATAATTCATATGCACTAACATTTTTATAGTGCTATGCATCAAAAAAGCGTTGCCTCCTGATAGGACGCTTTCAACACTCCCTCATACCCCATAGCTGGGCGGGAGGGGTGCCCTCCTCCTGCATCTTCCCAGGGGCTTTCATGATTTCATACATCTGGCAGTGTGTGCCCTACCATGCATATACATACATGCATTATCCTGGCTATGCCACTGGTTGAGTCCACTTATAACATACTTTGCATACACTCACACACACACACACACTCACACACACACACACACACACACACACACACACACACACACACACACCCAATGCACAACCTGATTACGGACCTGTTTTCTTTGCCATTTACAACCAAATGTTGAAGCAGACAAAGCTTTAATATTGGAGACTATACCCATGCAGCCAAATAAAGACCTTGTGCCTTCACCTCCATCACTAGAATGGAGACAAGCACTGTTTGAGCGATATTTGTTTCGCGGTCTTGTACTAGGAGTGCAACTAGCTTATAAAAGCTTCAAATATCCTTCCTCACTTCTACAACTGACGTCACAAGTGATTCAGCTAGTGCTCTGAGAAGTATTTGAGCAGTAATCACCAAACACGCAGTAGTCATGCGGCTCGTGCCACGCCTCACTAGTGATGAAAACCATCGCTAACGGGTTTTTTTACATGCTAAATAGAACAGAAAGACAATATTTGGACTAGTTGACTGTAGCTTGCGACAATAACATTTTCGGGCCACGCCCACTCACTATGTATTCATAGTTTTACCCCCTGACTATAAAACAATTCTTCGCCGTCCCTGTTTTACAATAACGTTGGAACATTTGGACATGCACACACCGTTAATTAATGTTCTAATTACAAACCTAGTTTCCAGCTGCAAAATGCCATGCGTAAGTACTTGTAACTACATTGGGCCGGGGAACAGAAATTTTACCCTTGAGCATGCTATTTGCAAGCATGTATTATATATTATTTCAGGGTGAAAAATAAAAATAAATGCTTTAGGTGAGTGTTGCATATTGCATATTTCCGTTCCTTCTAGTGACATTGTGTCACCAGATTTTGGGAGATATGATTTTCTCCCCCCTGTGACCATGGCAATTTACATATACACACTACTTTGTGTTCATGTTGAGAACCAAAACAAATGTTCTTCCTTAAAGCTTGCATCATTTGCCCATTTGGTTGTATGTGTGGATCAATAGTATTGTGTGATGTTGCCTACTGGTGCATCTAAAATTTTTCTTTTTTTTTTTACACAGTCATTCTGAGCATAACTATAATTTCCAACATGACTGCAATGCTTTGTATTTGGCATATTGTGATTTTCATCATGATCTCCAAGGCTGCTGGCATACAGCAGGAGGGACATGTGTTTTATGTATTACCACGTGGTACCTCAAACAGTTCATGTCCTGGTAACCCATGTTTAGATATCAATACATATATCCAAGATCTTTTAAAGTATTTCGTATCAAATACTACTTTTATCCTTTTACCTGGAATTCACTTTCTTGATATTGAAGGGCTTTTTAGTATTCAAGATGTAAACACAATGTTATTGATTGGTAACAGCACCTCAAAGCAGTCTTCAATAGCCGATGATAGTGCCATGTACAAATTCACCCAATATGATGATGATAGCACTGTCACCTACTTGGAGTCACTAGCAAACATCACATGCACTGGTTCATCTGGATTATCATTTTCCAATGTTACAAATCTACAGTTAATAAACCTTACGATAACCAACTGTGGAGTAAATTCATTGCAGACCTCACTCAATGCCAGCATCCACCTAGTGAATGTCTCCGACCTCATGATAGAGGGTGTGGTTATAAAGAACAGTTCAGGGTATGGTTTGCTTGGAGTTAATGTGCTAGGACATTCAGTAATAATGAGATCATCATTCATAGGAAATAATCAGTTTGTTAAAAATATGTTTGTTAATGAAACCATTACTAATATATGCAATAATCAACCATCCAAAGGTACTGTTTACATGAACAATGATTTTTCCAGTTGTTCATTAAATGGAGGCAATTTATATCTTCAGTTTAAGGACCCAAGCATACATCCTTTGGAAAGCAATGAGTTGCTTCTATCACAACTTGTGTTAAGTTTTGGAGTTGATGGCTCTTACCCAAATTGTCCATCTCCTATTCCTGGAACTGGTCTAGCACTCTTAATACACTAGCAGTCATATGATGTTCATGTAGCAATCAGTAACACTGTATCCTACAGAAATCAGGGACAATATGGTGCCAATTTTTATTTTGAAGCCATTTCTGGTTCAAATATTACCATCTATAATGTTACCAGTAAATATGGAGTGTCCAGTTGTGGAAGCATGTATTACTGTGCTGTACCTTCAACATTTAAGCATAACAGCACATCAGTGCTCAGGATTAGTAGCTCAACTTTGGAGTGCAACTATGGTGAGTCATGCGGTTCTCTAAATGTTAATAATTCTAAAGGAAGTGTTCATTACATGTATATTTATCTCGAAAATTCTAAAATTGTGGATGACACGTCTTTGACTGCAACATTTCTTGTAGTAGAGAATGGTTAACATAACACTTATATCAGTGTTTTATATAGCTACTTTAAAAACATAAACCCTAGTACAGGTAATGACGAAAGGCTTAAAATCGTTGGTGAAGGCAAAGCCCAACTTTGGGTGGACAACTCATATCTTATGTACACTGAACTATTTTGTGAGACTGTAGATGTTTATATTTCAAATAGCTTTTTCAACTTTGCTCGTGCAACTGCTATAAATTCATCAGTTTATTTGAATGGAAATGTAATGTTTTCAAATTCTAGAACATCAAGAGGTGGAGGAGCAATGCTACTTCTTTCTTCCTCACTAGTTATCCAAGAATTTTCTGTCATCATGTTTGCCAATAATAGTGCTATAGCTATATATATATATACCTATGGAGGTGCTCTTTTTATTGATCAATCATCCTCTGTTAATTTTATCTCTCCAACGAATGTGTCGTTTATGAGGAACTCTGCTGCACTTAGTGGTGGAGCCATATATGTCCAAAGTGCTATCCCTTCACAATATATTCAAGCAAACTGTTTCTTTCAAATTAATGCAACAGTTGGTTCTATAAGTGATGTGTACGTATACTTTGAAGGCAACTTTGCTGGGGAGGCAGGTAGTGTGCTGTATGGAGGGAACATAGATAACTGTAGTCTTGAGTGTGGCACTATGCCACATCACTATCAAGACATATGCATCACATCCTCGGGGGATATATTTGACATGATAATGGATATAGGCCCTCATGACAACTCTACGTCATTCATTTCATCTGACCCCACAAAAGTGTGCCGTTGTAACCTAAGTTATCCATTGAATTGCAGCATACATCCTTATTATGTACATTTATCTGCATATCCAGGGGAAAAGGTTAGCATAGCACTTCTTGCACATGGCCAAAGGGATGGAATTGCTCCAGGAATTATTTATGCTTGGAGTGAGGCTGCCACTATCATTTTTTCAACATTAAGAACTTCAAATCATTGCATCGAGTCATGTACGATATTCCAGTTTTCAATGAATTCCTTCTGACAACTGAAGGGTCATTCAGTGGTGCAACTGACTACTTGCCTAACATTCTAATTCAAATTACTGCATTGAAATCTCCCATTGGATTTTCTGTACAGAATGAATCATCTGCATGTTATTGCAATGAATTATTACAAAGACATGGTGGATTTACATGCAATATCAGTGATCAGTCCATTTCATGGTCATCAGGTGTAAAGTGGATTGGTAACATATCACATGATGTTATTGGAATATTATAGATGACTGTCCATCTGACTACTGCAATAATTTAACAACAGTTACCTTAAACATATCTGATGTGCAGTGCCAAAACAGTCGTTCAGGCATCTTGTGCGGTCAGTGTCAAGGTAACCTAAGCATGATGTTTGGATCTTCTTAATGCAGCTCAGGATGTTCTAACTACTACCTCCTACTTCTGATTCCTTTTTCTATCATGGGAGTTGCATTGGTCGGTTTTTTTATTGCTATGCAATTTCACCGTTACGAATGGAACAATAAATAGTTTTATTTTATATGCTTTCGTTATCCAATTGAACAAAAACATTTATTTCCCATCCTCCTGCTATGCTGCTATGAAATTTCTTTCTTATATTTATTTCTTGGTTAAACCTAGATCTTGGAATAGAGACGTGCTTTTATCAACGCATGGATAGCATTGGTAGAGTGTGGCTACAGTTTTTGTTCTCAGTATATGCATCAGTACTTATTGGAGCCATCATATTGGCAGGTAGGATATCATCTAGGATCTCCAGGTTGTGCCGTTATCGCATTGTGCCAGTTATCGCAACACTTTTTTTGCTTATTTACTCCAAAATGCTTAGAACACTATTGATTATATACGACTTCGCTCATATGGATACGTTTGATGCTTCTACTACTCGGTTCGTGTGGATGTACGACGGAAATGAGCAATTTCTCGGTCCGAAACATATCGGTCTTTTTATCGTTGGTCTATTGGTCATCGCATTTTTCATCATACCATACACCGCATTGCTTCTACATGTATTGACACCATATTTGATGAAAGTGTCTCATTGGAGAGTGTTCTCTTGGATTAACAGGATAAAGCCACTTGTTGATAGCTACGAAGCACCATTCAAGGATCGGTACCGCTTCTGGACAGGAGCAATTTTATCGAATGGCACTCATCGTTATGTCCGCATACTTTTCTCAGCAACCGAAAATGATACTTTTAGTGGTCATCATTGTTCATGCTGGAATTGTTTTTTCTGGTTTTGCAATTTACAAAAATTGGACCATCAGTGCAATTGAGACTACACTCCATATCAATATTATCATTACCTCATTGGCTGTCTATTTTTGGAATCCTGATACAAGTTATTGCATTCCTTCATTCCTTGGTACAGGTGTGGGTTTGGTTTGCCTTTTTGTAACACTTTTCCACAACATTCTGAACCCATCACTTGTATGGATTAAGTCGAAAAAAAAAATTGTACAAAATGATGTTGTAAATTCTGAGGTGAACCCAATTGACTGCAATGAAAATATACCACACATGTACAGAAATGATGAGTATCGTGAACTACTGTTGAATAGTGACTGATTTGTATAGTGGCATTAGAAAATAGGACCAACAATGGATATAAGTACAAATAGTTGATTGATGTAACATCTTTTTCTCCACATAATAAATGGTACACACATACAGTTTCAATATTATATTAGCATGCATGCATTCTATAAATTACAATGCTATCTATCGACTGGGTCTATTAGGGTGTTTCAAAAAGCATGAAAATAATTATTACAAACAACACAATCTTTCTTAGCGGAATGCCTGGGCGGAAATAGTGAGCATTTTCATTGATTTTTTTTTTTAAATAAGAGGGAGAGTGGATCAACTTTGTACACAGCAACATGTACATGTATTTTATATGATTATTACTCGCTAAGCTTATATAGGATTGGCACAAATAAATATATACATGTAAATTGATGTAGTACAAATGAAATTTTTGACATTCAAACTTGCAGCTCATAGAGCATAACTACTCTCTGTACCCTACCCACCCACACATGCACACACATGCACACACACACACACAAACACACACACACAAACACACACACACACACACATACACACACACACACACACACACACACACACACACACACACACGCTTGGCGGTTGACTGTCAGTTTGGGTCTTCATTTTGACAATGACGAGTTACATACTTTGGGTAAGTTGAAGTATACATCCCATGGAATGTTATTGTTTCAGAGGATAGGACCTTAATTACTCCGGGAGTAATTTTTGGATATCATTTATATAATGATATCGGCATGTACATCAGTGGCGTTAGCTGAAAATGGGGGGCGGGGGGTGGGGGATATCTAATTCTTGCACACTGAAGCACTGCATGGTGAAGATGATTCCTGCAGTATGACCGAAGTAAGTCGTACAACGTGACAAGCCTGCGGCTAGTAAAAACATCATATATGTACGACAGGAGCTGTTCCTACAAATAAAAATGATGTGTGGTGTTGCTGAACACTAAGCTAAACATGCAAGGCTAGGTACTGTGACAAATCGCGTAATTGGGTCCGAAAATCGATGATCTAAAACTACGTCGAAAATTGGACCCGTATTTCGTAACATTGAAAAAGTGTATTGCGAAGAGAAGAAAGTTGCTCAATCACCTGCAAGGTTAGTCCGACTGCATGGCTAGATTTAGTGACCCGATTAGTTGTAGAATGAGGCACTATCGTCTAATTTCGAGCTGGTTCTTGTTCTTTTTTTATTTGACACATTGAATTCGTAGCATTTTTTTGGGAACGAACCTTGACTCCGATTGTTAACTAACTATCACATGGTATGTTTTTTTATTTAAGTTAGGCACTGAATCATTATGCTACAAAGTATGAGGCCATTTGCACGATGCCCAAAGGGTGCTTTAACTACCCAGGCGTTTTATGTTGGCATGCATGAAAAAAGAGCACAAATGCTTGTACTAATGTACCTTTGTGTTTGAACTAAGTTGGATAACCTGGATTCTCTGTCTAAAATGCATGAGCTCATTCAAATTCGGTTCAATAACGTTCTTTCTGACTACCCTATTTAGTGCACACCCCAATCTTCAATTAACTACGTTGTAAATAAAATTTCGTTCAAGAGTGAACTAATCACTATATTTCTATTGCTATAACATTGCAATACGATGATGCCCACGCACTGTTCTTTTCAAGCCAAGTATTCATGTTTAATTACTTCATATCACACACGTACATGTATGCACGCAATCATTGCTTTTCGCTGTTTAGAATGAAGACAGTTGCTGATCTCAGAATGCTCATTAATGGTTATAAAAAGGATGTGAGTGAGGATGGATCCCTTCTTGCTCCGGATGTAACAAATGGCTTGGTGTTGTACATCAACTCCAACCTAAAAAATGCCAAACCCGTAGAAATAGCGAGGATAGTGGCAAAACTAGCACCAAGACAAGATGTGAACATTAATGCATTGTGCGCCTCCATTAAGCGTGTGCTTCAAATTATCAATGACATGAAGAAGCATCTTGATAGAGCCTGGGAAGATGTTGTTTGTTTTCTGAAGCTGAAATTTGATTTACCTTTAAATGAATCAGCGACAAAGAAGCAAAATCCACACGCATCAGCTAGTGTTGTCATGCACACTAGCCAAAGTGGCAGTTCTGGTTCAATAACATTGAATTCTACATCTGGCTGCACTAAATGTGGGGAAATAAAAACTTCTTTAAGGAAGTTGATTGCATCAAATAATGTTCTCAAAGTAAAGCTTCGATTGTTTCCAAGTGTCAAAATGAAAAACAAGTATCTTCAAAAAGCATTAAGAAGGAAGTCCAACATTGAAGATACACTACGTTCTAAATTGCTAAGTGCTAAAAGAACAATTAATACAAACAATTCAAAGATTAACAAGTTGAAACTGGAAAACCTCTCATTAAAACAAGGTCAAGGAAGCGAATCAAGACAGCTAAAACGATCACTTGTTGCATTAAGATATAAGTACTACAAATCAAAAATCTCCTATAAGATACATGAGCAGAAATGGAAGAAAGAAAATAAGGAATTAAAAGAAAAAATTCGCCTAATGAAAATTGAAAATGATATGCTAAAAGTGAAAAATCAAAAGAAGGAAGATACCTTCAGGAGAAGCATTGAATAAAAGTTACGCTGTGTTGTAGAGATGGAGCATAACTTGCTGAATGAGTTTCCTGAACTTTCACCTCATCAAGTAAGTATTATATTAAAAGTTTTGTCAGATACATCCTCCATACTTGGTCTCTACTTCGAACACCTTTGGTATGTGAACGAGAAGAATGTACTCTATAATGGACATGTAGTAAGTGTGAAACCTTTAACAAAGTCAAAAGTTCCTAAAGTCATTGTATTCTACTGGAAATCAGATGAAGATGAAGATAATGGGGAGAACGTTACAATGACAGTATATGGGCTGTTAGCAGATTACATTGCTGGTGACCTTAACTTAAGTGAACTTAATACATGAATAATGTTGTATTGTACATAGTGTTGTGTTGTTATAATGGGATATTTGTTTTGCATTGTGTATTATTGTACTATTAGTGTGATTTGTGTATATTTCACCACTTTGTACCATAATTCAGTGCATACAGCTATGATACCAATTTGACAGAATAACCTTCCTTAACTTTAAAACCAATGGTAAGTGTAAATGACTTATAGGAGCAGATTTCAATGCATCTCTCTGTATGTTATGAGTGAGTCATCGTAACTTAACGTTTTGGTTAAGTCTTTGCACTTAGTTGTATCTCTGCACTGATTATAAACTCAACCGGGACAGTTTTTGTTTCGCGGTTCCCATTAACTCACGTACATTCGCGATCATTTCGTATTACATCTTTGGAATAGCGTGGTGCTCGCAACGAAACTAATCACTATAAACATAAGATATCGTTGGAATGTATATTTTTTGCTCTTTCCAATGATGTATATTATGTGCCTTAAATAACGATTTGAAAAAAATGTCACTGTACCTAGCAAGGCCCCTAAGAAGCTACGCGGTTCCCGACTCTCCATTCATATGTACTAGCTCCATGGAATTCTTGCTTATCAACTCTCTTTTTGCCTTCTGAAACTCCATCAGTCAAATAAAGATCAGTTTCGTCTTCCGTATAGGACCCGAATTTGATGTACAGGACCTGGACCAAAATTCTTTGCGAAAATTGGTGTTATTCGTACCAATTATTTGGTCCGGGTAAAGAAAAATTAATTCGTCCGGCCAAATTTATACGTATGCCAATGCATTTATTTCTGCCATGGAGCGCTGAGAACGAATTTGTATACGGAAAGGTCTACAAATACATGTCAGTATTGTACCACTAAAAGTAATGGCTAGCGCATGCGTGCTAGAACCTTCACCCTCCAAAAGCAGGAGTCAATAAAGCGTTTAAAACAAAATGATTTTTCTAATTACAACGCTAAATTAAAGCTAGCTAAGGTGGCACATGGTGAAAAGCGAGTTTGCGCAACTGCACAGATTTTTCAGTTTTCGCACTTACTAAGGAGGTAAGTCAGTCCGCCTTTGATTCTAATACACCCGACTATGCGGGTGTGCATGAGTAACACTGTAACCGTTTATTGCTTCAAATCATATTAGCAATACCAATAGGGCCACCGGGAATATAATATAATACATATTACGGGTGCAGTTCTGGACCCAACCCCACTCCGGCTAGATCTGCAGAGCAGTTTTGTCTTTCCTGTCAGTGGAGTATTAGCCGGCGTAAAGTTTGCGAACACTGTACGTATTATGTGCTAAATAAAACCCTCAGAGCGTTATAGAGTCAAATTAGCCTTGCAAATCCCCATATTAACAAACACATGAATTCAAACGCGATAAACTTACCATACTTCATTACGTACATTACATAATATATCAAGTTTTATAGTTTGGGTGCATGATGCATTGGAAAAAGTCATTTTACTCTACATGTAGATGTGTACAGTTTACTACATACTGTATTAAAAGTGGCTTTAGTTATTATTATACGTGCAACCGCGCTAACCAAATAACGGAAGTTGTAACCACTATCAGGCCGTCAATCAATTGAAGAAGGGCACAAGTGCTTACACACACCTACACTGTTTTGATGGCACTGATCACTCTGTCTAATGCATGTTTGTAACGGGGCACTCTTCAGAGTGCTGCCTTATGCAGATGGTTGCCACACACTTGCAATGTTATACATGTACAATAAAACAACCGCAACTTGTATTACTAGCTGTACCTTAGTTGTGCAGTTACGATGATTAGTTTGAATACAATTATTCATTATTGGTTGGCATTCATAACATGTCCTTATTTGGTGGGCTCGCCCCTTCGAATAATTCGCCGATTTAGTCCACAGGATTAAAATGTGCCGAAGGTTCTGAAGTGCGCTGTCTTTTAGTTCATGGTCTGCTGGTTAATGGGTTAGCGTTCCAAGTGTCCGCTTGTATTAGAAAGAGTCTTGTAGTGCGCCATTTTGTGTTTTCGCATTATATAAACTCGGTGCGCAGTTGCGTTGTATTTTTTTTAGAAAATGCGTACGGAGCATTCAAACATTGTAAAACATATTCTTTTTCAGCGGCGGCAGAACCCACCACCACCAAATTTACCTTGCATGAGAAATCATTGGTTTGATATACTTAATTTACCGGCTGCATGATAACACGCAATATTGGCTATTCACAGGCCCGAGGGGGTGCAAACGGGTGCAATTGCACGCGCGCGCACACACACACACACACACACACACACACACACACACACACACACACACACACACACACACACACACACACACACACACACACACACACACACACACACACACACACACACACACACACACACACACACACACACACACACACACACACACACACACACACACACACACACACACACACACACACACACACTGGATGCAATCATGCAAGGTCCGCTTGGCAGGTTATGAATATTATTCACTTGATTATTCATGGCAGTGCATATCAAGTTAAATGAGAACTGCCATGTAAGAGCACTGGTACGGGATCAAATACGGGGCTGACCGATGAAATGTAACATCTGAACAACGCGAGTCGCTGCGAACCATTATTCTATATGCAGCAATCTCTTCCATCATAGATATTAGTATCAAATATCTATGCTTCCACAAAGGACAGGTGACATGTCATCAAAATATAAGCCAGCAGCAGCAGTAGCACTCGCTGCTGCACTGCCATGCACTGGGAACTATGAAACGAGTGCATGAGCTTGGATTAGCTCCGAAGAACCGTATAGCGTTCGTGCATGTACCACGGCTGTTTCGAGTGGACAAAAGGCTTATAAATAGAACACAGTGACATTATTTACGGTTGAAGTAAAACATGGCTAGCCGTCATCTCATTAAAAGTTCACCCATCAAAAATGCAAAACGAGTAGCTGTAATGCACATCTTGAAACCATTTCCAACTAGTAAAACTAGTTTGGTTTTTATTTTCACTTAAACGCATGTCCCAACGCGTAGCGTGATTGTACACTTTGCCACGCGCATATTGTACTCTCCAAATGGCGCGAAAAATGCCTTTCAGTCTGACCTTCGTATCTTTTTTTCCGCCCTTATAAGTGGTACAAAAAGACGCAAAAGTGGAACGATCAACCTTTTTCACGTAAGAATATGCGTTTTACTCGTGGTGCCGCAGTTCCTGTGACTCGCAGAAATACATAATAACACACCATCCGCTTCATGAATAATGCACACCACCTCATAAATAGCCTACCACAAATGCCGATTGGCGGTGCAAACTTCAAAAAGGAGTCAAAGCCAAGGGGAAACCAACAAAGCAAGAGCCTACATACCAGTGCAGGGCCTACATACCAGTGCAGGGCCTACATACCAGCAGTGCAGAGCCTACATACCAGTGCAAAGCCTACAGTGATAGTCTATAGCTATTGGTTGCATTTGACATCAGTGTCTCAACCAGACCAGGAGGAGGTCCACCCACAATTGTTCTGCACATTGTGCCATAAGGCAATGCAGGTGGTGTAAAAGAACCAATACAAGTGCCAAGTGCAGCCATAAAACTGGTACAGGATTCATAAGTACATGTGCAAAACATGATGTTATGTTGTAGGTATGTAAACCATTTTACAAGCCATGATGTACCATTTCAAGTAATACGATTGCAGGCTGCCTCAAAGTCAGTAGCTATGGTATGCACACCAAAAGGCATGATGGCTGTGATAGATGCATTTGCTCCACCTGCTATTATCACCAAAGTACCTATGCCTTCTGTGTTAACATATTGTCAATGGTAGACACAGTTATGTGTCCAATTTATTTGGACTGCTACATCAACCAATACAGCTACCGTGCCATGCCTATGTTTGTGGCTGGTGTCTTAAGGAGTGGATTTGTGTCACTGTACGACTGAAGTGCCCCTGCTGCTATTCAGTCACCAGTCTTCAGCTATAGCCGAGCTCAAACAGCATGTTCAGTTGCTTGGTGACATAGTGATGCATTGTGGGACAGATGTTGTCCCCAGCTTACAACACACCCCATTGCGGTCAGCACAACAAGCCACAGTTAATGATAGCAGCACAAGTTGTACATGAATGTCTTCAAAACGGCAGTACACAACTAACTACCTACAGGAGGAGCAGTAAGTACATACATGCAATGTTACTATATCAAACTAACACATGGTCTTTTTTTCCAGTATGTGGATGACACAGCCACGAGCAGCCATCAGCCAACTCAGTAAATGCAGCAGGAAGCGTCGGGCTAATGAAATGAGTAGCACTAGGTGCAGAGAGCTCCACTGTCATATTTGAGACTGAACTGAAATCCTTGGACAGAACGGAGGAGCTTTTGCTGAAGTCTGCAGCGATCACCAAAGGCATAGGGCTGGCACTCAAGGCTGATTTGGGGTTGCCATAGAATGCTGAGAAGGTATTAACTCAGTGCATATACAATAACACTGATCATGCTATTATTGGCCCCTCCCATAACCCTTTGTGATGCAATTGGTGCTCCTTTATGCAACTGCATATATGGATGGATTTGGATTTCACAGGCCACTTACTATTGCAGGTGGTTGAAGGAGGCAGCTAGGAGTTAGCCTTGGTACAGCAGGTTCTTTCAAATCACTAGTCGGTGATAACTTGGAGGTAGAATTGACTCCATTTTCAGTTTGCTGTTTCTGGAGGGGGAGAAGAGATCAAGGGTGGATTGGATTCGTTCCCACCATGCAAAGCCAGATGTGGGTTGATGACCAAGTCCATGCACTCCCAGTTCAACCTTGCAGCTACGTATAAAACCACCCCCAATCCATTAGACAGGCTTACGTGCATTGTGAAGGAACACTACTTAAAGGTCTTTCCTCAAATTCAGAGTGCAACACTTCCTACTTAAGCTTACGTATACGTAGATGCAATATGCTCAATAACAGTAATACCATATTTATTCTCATGTGTCTTCACTAGACAGCACAGCCTAATGGAGTCAAGAGTGTTGGATGGTGGGCTAAAGAGTTAAAATGGCATCGCGATTCAAGTAAGCCAGGTTAAGCTAGGTAGGAGAGGTCAATGGCGTCAAACATCGCGGAAATATTGCAATATTCAAAACGCATACTGCATGAGCTAGGAATCGCGGCACCACGAGTTTTATTGAAAATCTAACAGCCAAAACTATCTCAGTTATATTATAAAAGTTTCAGGGTACTTCATAAGGGCGGAAAAAGTACCAGAGCAATCTGTATCACCTGACCTCAAATAATACACACAGAATTCGCGAGCGTATAACATAGTATCGACAGAATATAAGCGGCATTAACTCACATTGTTCAGAGCGCCAGACAATATAGAAGTAGGATCCAAAGTCAAAAAAAGAGTTCAAAACAGTCCTCGTGGTAAAAGTGAGCATCTTTAAGCCCATGTTGGTTGCTAAGGTCGTAATTAGGTCCGTTGCTATGAAAAAATTTCGTATCACGGGGCGTAGCCTTTTTGTAATGGGAATGAAACAGCCGTGGTACATAACTTAGTACTTATTATTAAAAAATTAATGAACCTCTTCTTCATTCACGATCATGCACTTGGCTGAACGGTTTCAGTTCATCGTTAGCATCGTAGCTGGTTCCGCATAATTCACATCAATGTATTCTAAAGCAATCATGCAACCTGTCTGGAATAAAATATTTACCCGCAAGGAAACCTTGAACCTGCATGTGGAGCCGGTTGGATGGACAGTGATGTAGGGCCTAAATTCAGTTTTGAAAACTTACCTTCATCACTATACAGGATTTTAATGCTGCATGTATTTTAACCAATATTAGAGTTTCCCAATGTGAACAAACCTTTACACCAGTGGGATTTAAGCGTCTCACAAACAATCAGTGCATGCCGGGAAATAATTCATATGCAATAACATTTTTATAGTGCTATACATCAAAAAACAAAAGCGTTGGCTCCTGATAGGACGCTTTCAACGCTCCCTAGCTGATACCCCTTTAGCAGGGCGGGAGGGGTGCCCCCCTCCTGCATCCTCCCGGGGGCTTTCACGATTTCATACAAACCCTGCATCTGGCAATGTGTGCCCTACCATACATACATGTATTATCCTGGCTACACCACTGGTTGAGTCCACTTATAACATACTTTGCATACACACTCACACTCACACACACACACACACACGCACGCACACACACACACACACACAACGCACAACCTGGCTACGTGCCTGTATTTTTTGCCACGTTGAAGCAGACAAAGCTTTAAATATTGGAGACTACTGATACCCATGCAGCCAAATAAAGATCTTGCGCCTTCACCTCCAGACACTATAGAATGGAGATAAGCACCGTTTTAGCGATATTTGTTTTCGCGGTCTTGTGGTCTTGTATCGGGAGTGCAGCTAGCTTATTAAAGCTCCAAATGATATACTTATCTTTCCTCACTTCTACAACTGATGCCACAAACTGATGATTCAGTGCTCTGAGAAGTATTTGAGCAGTAATCACCAAATGCGCAGTAGTCGTGCGGCTCGTGCCACGCCCCGCCAGTGATGAAAACTGACCATTGCTAACGGTTTTTTACACGCTAAATAGAACAGAAAGACAATATTTAGACTAGTTGACTATAGCTTGCGACAATAACATGTTCGTGTCATGCCCACTCACTATGTATTCATTGTTTTACCCCCTCACTATAGAACACTTTTCTGCCCTCCCTGTTTTACTATAACGTTGGAACATGACTGATTCGGGCACACACCGTAATTAATGTTCTAATTACAAACCTAGTTTTCAGCCGCCAAATGCCATGTGGATATCGATGGTACTCACTACTACATTGGGCCGGGGAACAAAAATATTACCATTGACCATGCTATTTGCAAGCATTAGATACAAGTATTATATATTATTTCAGCGTGAATAGCTGCCATTACAACAATATTTCTCTCTCTAAAAGAGTGTTGCATATTGCATACTTCCTTCGTTATAGTGGTGTTGTGTCACCAGATTTTAGATAGATATGATTTTTTTCCCCTGTGACCATGCCAATTTACACATACACATCATGTTGTGAACCAAAACAAATGTTCTTCCTTAAGGCTTGCATCTTTTGCCACCCATTTGATTGTACATGTGGATCAATAGTATTGTGTGATGTTTCTACTGATGCATTAAAATTATTCATTTTTTACACAGTCATTCTGAGCACAACTATAATTTCCAACATGACTACAATGCTTTGTATTTGGCATATTGTGATTTTCATCGTGATCTCCAAGGCTGCTGGCATACAGCAGGAGGGACATGTGTTTTATGTATTACCACGTGGTACCTCAAACAGTTCATGTCCTGGAAACCCATGTTTAGATATCAATACATATATCCAAGATCTTTTAAAGTATTTCGTATCAAATACTACTTTTATCTTTCTACCTGGAATTCACTTTCTTGATATTGAAGGGCTTTTCAGTATTCAAGATGTAAACACAATGTTATTGATTGGTAACAGCACCTCAAAGCAGTCTTCAATAGCAGATGATAGTGTCTTGTACAAATTCACCCAATATGATGATGATAGCACTGTCACCTACTTGGAGTCACTAGCAAACATCACATGCACTGGTTCATCTGGATTATCATTTTCCAATGTTACAAATCTACAGTTAATAAACCTTACAATAACCAACTGTGGAGTATATTCATTGCAGACTTCACTAAATGCTAGCATCCACCTTGTGAACGTCACGGACCTCATGATAGAGGGTGTGGTTACAAAGAACAGTTCAGGGTATGGTTTGCTCGGAGTTAATGTGCTGGGACATTCAGTAATAATGAGATCATCATTTATAGGAAACAATCAGTTTGTTAAAAATATGTTTATTAATGAAACCATTACTGATAAGTGCAATAATCAACAATCCAAAGGTACTGTTTACAAGAGCAATGTTTTTTCCAGTTGTTCATTAAATGGAGGTAATTTATATCTTCAGTTTAAGGACCCAATCATACATCCTTTGGAAAGCAATGAGTTGCTTCTATCACAACTTGTGTTAAGTTTTGGAGTTGATGGCTCTTACCCAAATTGTCCATCTCCTATTCCTGGAACTGGTCTAGCACTCTTAATACACCAGCAGTCATATGATGTTCATGTAACCATCAGTAACACTGTATCCTACAGAAATCAGGGACAATATGGTGCCAATTTTTATTTTGAAGCCATTTCTGGTTCAAATATTACTATCTATAATGTTACCAGCAAATATGGAGTGTCCAGTTATGGAAGCATGTATTACTATGCGGTACATTCAAAATTTATACACCACAGCACTTCAGTGCTCAGGATTAGTAATTCAACTTTGGAATGCAACTATGGTGAATTGTATGGTTCTCTAAATGTTAATATTTCTAATGGTAGTGTTCAATACATGTATATTTATCTTGAACATTCTAAAATTGTGGATGACACATCTTCTACAACATTTCTTGTAGTAGAGAATGGATTGCAGAACATGTATATCAGTGTTTTAAATAGCTACTTTAAAGACATAAAACCTATTGTAGGTAATGACGAAAGGCTTAAAATTGTTGGCAAAGGCAAAGCCCAACTATGGGTGGACAACTCATATCTTATGTACACTGAACTGTTTTGCGAGTCAGCAGATGTTTATATTTCAAATAGTGTTTTCTATATTGCTCGTGCAACTGCTATAAAGTCATCAGTTGTTTTGAATGGAAATGTAATGTTTTCAAATTCTAAAACATCAAGAGATGGAGGAGCAATGCTACTAGTTTCTTCCTCACTAGTAATTCAAGAATTTTCTATCATCACATTTGCTGGTAATAGTGCTACCTATGGAGGAGCTCTTTTTATCGATCAATCATCCTCAGTTAATTTCATATCTCCATCCAATGTGTCATTTATAAACAACTTTGCTTCCCTTAGCGGTGGAGCCATATATTTCCAAAGTGCTATTCCTTCACAATATGTACGAGCAAACTGTTTCTTCCACATCAATGCAACTATTGGGTCCATAAGTGATGTGCACATATACTTTGAAGGCAACTTTGCTGGGGAGGCAGGTAGCGCGCTGTATGGAGGGAACATAGATAACTGTAGTCTTGAGTGTAGCACTATGCCATATCCCTATCATGACATATGCATCACATCCTCGGGGAAAGTATTTGATATGATAATGGATATAGGCCCTCATGACAACTCTACATCACTCATTTCATCTGACCCCACAAAAGTGTGCCGTTGTAACCAAAGTTATCCATTGAATTGCACCGTACATCCTTATTATGAATATGTGCATGTATATCCAAGGGAAAAACTTAGCATTGCACTTCTTGCACTTGGGCAAAGAGATGGAATTGCTCCTGGAATTATTTATGCTTGGACAAATCCCACTACCATATTTTCAACATTAAGAACTTCAAATCATTGCAGCATGTACGATATTCCAGTTTTCGATGAGTTAACATTTCTAACAACTCAAGGGTCATTCAGTGGGGAAACTGACCGCTTACCTAAAATTATAATTATTACTACTGTGTTACCATGTCCCTTTGGATTATCTGAACAGAATGGATCTGAATCTGCATGTTATTGCAATGAATTATTACAAAGACATGGATTCACATGCAATATCAGTGATCAGTCAATTTCTTGGTCATCAGGTGCAAAATGGATTGGTAACATATCACATGATGTTATTGGCATTATAGATGACTGTCCATCTGACTACTGCAATAATTTAACAACAGTTACCCTAAACAGATCTGATGTGCATTGCCAAAACAGTCATTCAGGCATCTTGTGTGGTCAGTGTCAAGGTAACCTAAGCATGATGTTTGGATCTTCTCGATGCAGCTCAGGATGTTCTAACTACTACCTCCTACTTCTGATTCCTTTTTCTATCATGGGAGTTGCATTGGTAGGTTTTTTATTGCTATGCAATTTCACTGTTACGAATGGAACAATAAATAGTTTTATTTTATATGCTTTCGTTATCCAATTGAACAAAAATATTTATTTCCCATCCTCCTGCTATGCTGCTATGAAATTTCTTTCTATATTTATTTCTTGGTTAAACCTAGATCTTGGAATCGAGACGTGTTTTTATCAACGCATGGACAGCATTGGCAGAGTGTGGTTACAGTTTTTGTTCTCAGTATACGTATCACTACTTATCGGAGCCATCATATTGGCAGGAAGGATATCATCTAGGATCTCCAGGTTGTGCCGTTATCGCATTGTTCCGGTTATCGCAACACTTTTTTTGCTTATTTACTCCAAAATGCTTAGAACACTATTGATTATATACGACTTCGCTCATATGGATACGTCTGATGCTTCTACTACTCGGTTCGTGTGGATGTACGACGGAAATGAGCAATTTCTCGGTCCGAAACATATCGGTCTTTTCATCGTCGGTCTATTGGTCATCGCATTTTTCATCATACCGTACACTGTATTGCTCCTATTGACACCATATTTGATGAAAGTGTCTCATTGGAGAGTGTTCTCTTGGATTAACAGGATAAAGCCACTTGTTGATAGCTACGAAGCACCATTCAAGGATCGGTACCGCTTCTGGACAGGAGCAATGCTTATTTATCGAATAGCACTCGTCGTTATGTCCGCATACTTTTCTCAGCAACCGAAAATGATACTTTTAGTGGTCATCATTGTTCATGCTGGAATTGTTTTTTCTGGTTTTGCAATTTAGGACCATCAGTGCAATTGAGACTACACTTCATATCAATATTATCATTACCTCATTGGCTGTCTATTTTTGGAATCCTGATACAAGTTATTGCATTCCTTCATTCCTTGGTACAGGTGTGGGTTTGGTTTGCCTTTTTGTAACACTTTTCCACAACATTCTGAACCCATCACTTGTATGGATTAAGTCGAGAATAAAAATTGTACAAAATAATGTTGTAAATTCTGAGGAGAACCCAATTGACCGATCAATGAGCAATGAAAATATACCGCACAGAAATGTTGAGTATCGTGAAGTACTGTTGAATAGTGACTGATAAAAAAATATGAGCACCCGGCAATGGATACAAGTACAAATAGTTGATTGATATAGTACCTACTTTTCTCCACATAATAAATTGTACACCCATACAGTTTCAATTTGTATATTAGCGTGCATTTCTATTAATTACAATGCTATCAACTGGGTCTATTAGGGTGTTTCAAAAAGCATGAAAATAATTATTGACAAAACAAAACATTTCTTAGTGGAATGCCTGGGTGGTAATAGTGAGCATCTGTATTGCTATAAGTGGGAGAGTGGGTCAACTTTGTACACAGCAACATGTACATGCAATTTGTGTGATTATTACCCACTAATATTGCACTCAAATAAATACATACATGTAATACAAATGACATTCAAACTTGTAGCCGCTCATATGGCACAACTATCTGTAACCCACCCACCCACATGCACATGCACACACACATGCACACACATGCACATGCACACACCATGCACACACATGTGCACACACATGCACATGCACACACACATGTGCACACACATACACACACATGCACACACATGCACACACATGCACACACATGCACACACATGTGCACGCACACATACACACATGCACACACATATGCACACACATGCACACACACATGCACACATACACATACACGCACACATGCACATGCACACATGTACACACACACACATACACTTGGTTGACGGTCACACCATCTGTCAGTTTGGGTCTTCATTTTGACAATGACGAGTTATGTACTTTCATTGCAGCATACGTCACATGGAATGTTATTGTTTCACAGGATAGTATACAGACCATGGTAGGAGAGCATTTGAGTAACCTCAATTACTCTAGGAGTTATATGTATTTGTATCTAATAAAGGAATTAACATATAAAAAGCATGGAAAAAATAATTAGTATTACAAACAACAAAATATTTCTTAGTGGAATGCCTGGGAGGTAAAAGTGAGCATTTGCATTGCTTTTTTTTTTTTATATAAGTGGGAGAGTGGTTCAACTTTGTACGCAGCAACATGTACATGTTATTTATATTATTATTACCCACTAAGCTTAGGATTGGCACAAATAAATGAAATTTTGACATTCAAACTTGCAGCTCATATGGCACAACTACTCTCTGTATCCTACCCACCCACCCACCCACAGATGTACACACACACACACACATACACACACACACACACACACTTGGTTGGCTGTCACACCATCTGTCAGTTTGGGTCTTCATTTTGACAATGATGAGTTATATTCATGTACAAGGAGAAAGGATGCATGTAGTTTAATTGTCTATGAATTAAGCCTTTTATAGCAGCTAAAGTACTGCATTCTAAATAGACCACGAGATCCTAACAACAGCTGCAGGATTATTATACTTGCTCACTGCCCCATCAGTACTGATTGCCAAACAAGACCATCAATCAGGTGATGTGGAATAGTGCCGTGCGGCTAAAGAAGGTGACATCATGTGGCCTCAGCTTGGTCGGGCATCTAGCTCTTAGTGGCTTCCTTCCTAAAATGATCATCTTGATGCTCTGAGAAACCCCAAGTACTCTTTAAAACCCATGACACTCAGACCTTCACACTGAAATGCAAGGAGAAAGGAAAGGTATTGTAGTGTGTGTGTGTGTATGTGTGTGTGTGTGCATGTGTGTTTGTGTGTGTATGTGTGTGTTTAATTTGCGTGTATGTATGCATGTTTGTTGCATGTGTTTGTATGCTTGTTGTATGTTTTCATAACCACACATATCTTGCATTGTGAACATTTTTGCAAGCACACATAAGAGTTACGATTAAGCCAGCATACATGTTATTTTTTCTATCTTTTTCTGCACAGCAAATCAACATGCAGTGGTAGACAAAAGAAGAAGAAAATACTTTCCATCTACTGACTCAGGCACCCATGCACACAATATCATTGACACAAGTACTGACTTGATTTCGACTTTGGACTGCAACATGGGCAAATGCCACCTCATTATAGCTCTTTCCTCATGTCAGTTGATATGAGGAAAGAAATATATCAGTCAACTGACACTTCTTTACTGATATAGAATGATTTATTTCTGTGAGTAGAAATGCTTCACTGAGAGATTCAACCTGCATTGGTATACACTGTGTACAAGGAAAACTGCATTTATTTTAATGTCTGGCTAGTGAAAACACTAAACTGGCACAGATGTTGGAAGCTTTATTTCAGACTTCGGAGGCTCATATATGCTGCATGCACTTATGCACTCCACAATGTAACACTCATGCAGGTTTAGTGGCTTAGGCTGACCATCAAGCAAGCAATCTCATCTCCATGTCTATCAATTAAGCATGCAGTTTATCAAATAGCACAACTATATAGTCCTGCATTCTAAATAGAACACGAGGCGCTATAAAGAAACAGCTACATGCATACTATACCTGCTCACTGCCCTATCAGCATGCACTGTTTGCCAAACAAGATCATACTCTGGGCATAATCTGGGCATCAATCAGGTGACGTTGAATAGTGCCATGATAATTTCAAACAAAGAAGGTGACATCCTGTTGCCTCAGCTTGATCAAGCAGAGGCCTCTTGGTAGGCTTCCTTCCTACTGAGTACTAAAAGAGAGACCTTTTCTCATCATCTTGAAGTTCTGCGAAACCCCAGTACTCTTCAGTTATAACTATTCCCATGCACCCACTGAAATAGGGTACATGTACATGCATGCATTGTATGCATACATGCATGCAAAATTCTTTCACTGAATAAGGGGGAAATGTTTTGTACTGAATCGTGACATAAAGCTATATCAAAAGAACCTTTCATCAATCATCACACAGCTATGACAAAGATCTTTTTTTTTATGTAAAAAGGTCTCAGCTCTGAAATGCTTGGAAAATGGGAAGGTATTTGTGTATATGTGTGTGTAATTGTGTGTATGTGTGTGTGCATGTGCATGTGCGAGTGTGTATATGTTGCATGTGTTTTGTGGTATGTTTTCATTCATCTCTATTGTGAGTATTCTTGCAAGCACACATTTCAGTGACAATTAAGTATGTTGTTGTTTCTAGAGAGCTTGACAGGATAGTGCGAGAACCAGGTCGCCATGGTGATGATGACTATTATGCAGCCATGGTGAGGAGGTGGTTGGACTGGGCACCACCCAGACACAGCATTGGCAGATGCTCTACAAGCAGCAGGAAAGGAACGACTAGCAAATATACTGGAAGAGGAGCTATTATGTACGACTTGTAAGATCATGTGATCTTATTAAGATATCACATATCATGTGATCTTTTTAAGAGATCACATGATATTAAGGTTGACTAATTTATAGTCAGTGTGGAAACATTTGATACCGGGGTGAGGGAGAGGAAAGTTACTAATGGCACTGACAAAGAGACACTTAGTCAACACACCGCCTATTGTCATGAAATGTACCTTTTTAATACATATGTAAGGTGAAACTTTAAATAATAAATAATGGCTTTACCATATAATGGCTTTGCCATATAAGGGTTTTACCATATAGTACAGGTACATTTCTTGTCTACAGCCTTATCACAGGTACTGGGTAGTCAGTTATGCACAACTTGTACTTACAAACTGATCAATATATTGTGGTGGTGTACATTATGTTATGTGGTGTAGGTGATGTAAGTGGTGTAGTTGGTGTAAATGGTGTAGTTGGTGTAAGTGGTGCTGCTTTGTGGTGTTAGGTGGCATCTGAGTGACCAGTGTATTGTACATGTATTGATGTATAGTGTACATGGTGTTAGGTTTGCACTCAGTGTATGGTGTTAGTTGGTGTATTTAGTGCTTTATGTGGTGCTGTTTTGTGGTGTTAGGTGGTGTACATGGTGCTAGGTGACATAAGGTGTAATGCTTTGTGTGTTTTGTAATAACATTGCACTACCGTTCTTGATACATTACAAAGTAATGGTGATGAAAAGTTAATACATACCGCCTTCCTAATTAGCAAGTCAGTCGTGAGTTAGTCTCATTACAGTATATGCTAGCAAATCAAAGTGGAGACGTTTTAGATCCAGGACAAAATCGGCCCAATTTCACATAAAACAGACAAAGGTCATAAGAAGGCCTGCATCCTCCGTAAAAGAACACCATACACGTACACTTAATAACACATCAGTTACCATGCCCTAATTCCTACTCACCCCTGCCCCTCCCACCTTTCCCTCCTACCCTTTCTTTCACAGGTTCTCACCTGGTGTTCAAAAGCTTCACAGCAACAAGCAACTTCCACGACTCCCCGCCTGGGGTCTGGGGACCGGAGGACACGCCCACCTCTTCAAGGATCTCCTGCACAGTCCTGAGGGTGTTGGAGAGGCGGAGCCTCATGAGGTTCTGCTGCATAATGATCATCCCTGTGCCATGGGTACACCATCCATGCACCTGCATGAGTGTGCATGGAAGGGCAAAAAACAATATTAAAAAATACACTACTAGCACTATAGCATAATGAAATCTCATCAACTGTGGGTACAGTGGTATGCAGAGTACTCAGTCTAATTCAGTAAATAGACCATCATAATTATGTGATTTGAGTGCTACTGGGGGGTACAAACATGATGCCCCTCCCCCCCCCCCCCCCCCCCCCCCCCAACACCACCGCAGTATGCATAATATATACTTGTAACAAAGTTAATCCAAATAATAATTAGAATGACATTATATGCATGAAAATGAAAACTTCCCTACCTCATATACATATATAATTATAATTATATATATAATTATACAACAGCATACATAACATACAACAACACATGCACACAACACACACGTAAACAGCAAACATACAACCCTCACTATTAGATGTTCAACTGATCTGAACGGGGTCACGTCAAAGAGGGTGCAGGTGACAGAGGAAGGGGGAGGAGGGAGGACCACCATCAATCTCTTCAGCTGGTGCACAAAGCTGTGGGGGTGGGCGGGGTCACTGGTGACATCATTGATATCTGGAGAGATATCCAATGCGAGGTCCCAACACATCAGCCGACCATTGTAATTAACTAAAGGTTGTGCAGTACATGTGTGTATAAAGTTCAGCAAACGTTTGGCAAATCTCTTCAATCTCCAAATAGAAAGTGTTTCTATTTTCTGGCAACAAATCACTCTACTGCAAGTGCCTAATTCATCACCCCTATTCTTGAAGCTGTTTGACCATAAAACCCTACATACAACTATGATAAGTTGCCAGAACGAAAGCTGCTTTACCTGGAGACCACACCCCCACTACGATGGCAACATGGAGCCACGCCCACCTCTTCCTTGCACGTCCATTGGTAGTTTAGAATAAATCCAAAACATTCCTTTCACAGTTCACAATTGAAGAGCTGACAACCACCTTACCAACCATCCACTCGCTTGCCACACACCCTGTACCCTGTACCCTTGTACTCACATGACTGGGCGTGTGGGAGGGAGTAGGTAATGTATATTGTTAGTGCAATATGATTGGTCGTGGCAACATTCCAGCGTGATAGCAAGTCTGTCCCAGGGGAGTGAATTGTCCAGGCGTGTATACGTTTTCTTATATTACACGTCTGGGAACGAGACTACCTGGGCTTATGTGAACTGCGCGCCTCGTCGTCGACACGCTTTGACAGAACTATTGAAGTGTACCGTTGTTTGCTATCCCGACGAGGTAAGTACAAATGGTTTGGAGAGCAGCGTTTCACCTTTTGTACGTGTTTTTGTTGGCCACGCCCAAGACATTTACTAGTATAGAGCTCTAGTGGTGATCCATAATTTCTTACTACGTCCTTCTGCTCCATAGATACTCCCATGAACACGCAATACCGTATAATAGTATACCTGTATACTAGCTAAAATTGGCTTTAAAAATTAAAAAAAACCCAGCGTATAACTTCCGATCCAGCCTGGGGGCCTACCTTAAAGTAGTACCTCTTCTTTTAAAAAAAAAAAAAAAACGTTACTGTTTGGGATTGCTAAGCTTCACTATAAGCAAGGTCCCATAGCTTACTAAGTCTGGGGACCAGAACATATATGAAACATGAGTCTGGTTGTGTTTCATATAAACAGGTACCTCAATGATTCAAAATTGACCGCAGGTATGTTAATTAACGTAATTACATTTTATTTTAGCGTCTGGGGACGAGACTGCGGCGGCGTTATATATGTATTTTAAAAAGTAAGGAGATTTGGAAACGGGACCAATCAACACTATTAGTTCACACTGGTGTAGCAGGTGTTTTATGTCAAAACTATAGTTGGGATTACAAATTCACAGTGATCTACAATGTAGTCCGACAGGGTCAAGATTGAAAGCATCTTGATAGATGAAGGCT
>OX442419.1:977051-1011902 GCA_949361645.1 Spongilla lacustris | reverse complement strand
TCTAAGCTGAATGACTTCATTGTGAAACATTTGTACACATGCAGCTGAATATGGCAGAATTAGCAAACACTTTTGGGTAGTATCAAATATGGGAGTCTTGATTCTGATGGTGTGGGTCTCATACACCATGGGCACCAACACACATGTGCATACACACATCTGCACACACATACACTCACACACACATGCATGCCCTCTACCACTTATAAGTCAATACATAGGTGGTGTTAGCAAAATGGTGTACCATATTAATTATTCCCCAAGGCTACTTTTGTATTCTACTGGACAATTGGGTGCATGGTTTGATCCCTCCCTACATTCATCACTGTGCACTGTACCTTGCCTCATTTCTATTCATGCTACATCTATGGTGCAGGCATTGTGGTTTTGCAAAATTGGACCATCAGCACAATTGAGACTACACTTCATATCAATATTATCATTACTTCATTTGCTGTCTATTTTTGGAATCCTGATACAAGTTATTGCATTCCTTCATTCCCTGGTACAGGTGTTGACCATGAGTATCGTGAACTACTGTTGAATAGTGATTGATCTGTACTCATAAGAAAATATGAACAACAATGGGCATAAGAACAAATAGATGGCTGATGTTGTGTTTTCTTTTCTCCACATAATAAATGGTGCACACATACAGTTTCAATATTATAAAATCCACTGGGACTATTAGGGTGTTTCACAAGCATGAAAATAATTATTCCCACAACCTTTCTTAGTGGAATGCCTGGGTAGTCATAGTGAACATTTTCGTTGCTTTTTAAGTGGGAGAGTGGGTCAGCTTTGTGCACAGCATCATGTACATGCAATGTTTATATGATTATTATCCGCTAAACATAGAGCACAACTACTCTCTGTATTCTTCCCACACACACACACACATGTGCACATACAGATGCACACACACGCACATGCACACACACATGCACACACATGTGCACACACACATGCACACACATGCACATGCACACACACCCATACACACATGCACATGCACACACACACATACACGCACATGCACACACACACATACACACATGCACACACACACATGCACACACATGTGCACACACATGCACACACACACATACACACATGTGCACACATACATGCACACACATGCACACACACATGCACATGCACACACACATGCACACACACACATACACACACATGCACATACACACACACATACACACACACATACATTTGGTCGGCAGTCACACCATCTGTCAGTTTGTGTCTTCATTTTGACAATGACGAGTTATGTACTCTCATATGTGGAAGTTGGAGCATACATCCCATGGAATATCATAGTTTCAGGTGATAGTATACAGACTATGGTAGGAGAGCATTTGAGTAAAACATGTGACCTCAATTACTCTAGGAGTAATTTTTGCATAGCATTATAGTGATACACGCAAAGCTCAATTTTGACCCAGCCTTGTTTGCTATGCATAGCCTTATAGCGCATCCAGCAGCCATTGCATGTACTTGGAGCATGAAGGAGTGAGATATGACGGTGAATTAGACCAACGGAAACTATGCTCCTCCTTAGGTGATTTGGCTGTACACCACGTGATGGGCCATGTGCAAAGGTAAAGTAGCCCAAAGTGTAGGTTTGGAGTGGGGGGCGTTAGTTCAAAGTGTTGTGCGTATGCTGCTGAATTTTATGATGTGTGCTGCTATAAATTTAATGTGATGTGCACTGTGGTGGATGTTGGCCTAGAGCTGCTCCCTATGCTGCAGACAGATCCCAAAATAGGTGTCTCCTTGACATAGCGTGCAGATCATGATGAAGAGGAAGTGAACAGAACTGTAGTAGTGTAATTAGTCTAGGGAGCCTTTCTGTTCATTCGGGGGGTTGGGGGGGGGGGGGGGGGAGGAGGGTTGCAGGGTCAAGTCACGTCAGTTCTATCAACTTTTTGCATGACATCGTCCAATCTTGTTCATAACTAACCATCTTGTATGTATCATGAAGATGTGTTAAAGTGCAAAGTTTGAGATCTGTAACACTAACCACATTTGAACTACAGCTTGTTGACATTTTGACCATTTTTGGCTACGTTATGTAAACCAGGGGGCGTTTCTATTTATAAAGTCCTTAATAATCAAGATTAAGTACAAACAAACACACCAATGTATAAAGTGTCATTGTATGCTTGTTTTGGCGTGTCTATTATTAAGCACCATTAATAGTGCTCATTACAAACTAAACTTTAATGTGCGTGACTTCAATTAGGTTTTTATAAAACTCCCTTAAAATAACCTCACAAATTTTATATAGGCACCATCCTCTGGCTATGAGTGATCAGGAAAAGTAATAGTTAGGCGGGGACCTCTGTTGGTTATGGAGATATAGGGCCAAATAGGACCAGCCTAACAAATGTGTTAATATAGTTTACACTGCAAGGGTTATTGTTTAGATAAAACCGCTTATGTAAACAATAACCCTTGCAGTGTAAACTATATTAACACATTTGTTAGGCTGGTCCTATTTGGCCCTATATCTCCATAACCAACAGAGGTCCCCGCCTAACTATTACTTTTCCTGATCACTCATAGCCAGAGGATGGTGCCTATATAAAATTTGTGAGGTTATTTTAAGGGAGTTTTATAAAAACCTAATTGAAGTCACGCACATTAAAGTTTAGTTTGTAATGAGCACTATTAATGGTGCTTAATAATAGACACGCCAAAACAAGCATACAATGACACTTTATACATTGGTGTGTTTGTTTGTACTTAATCTTGATTATTAAGGACTTTATAAATAGAAACGCCCCCTGGTTTACATAACGTAGCCAAAAATGGTCAAAATGTCAACAAGCTGTAGTTCATAGTGTTACAGATCTCAAACTTTGCACTTTAACACTTCGTCATGATACATACAAGATGGTTAGTTATGAACAAGATTGGACGATGTCATGCAAAAAGTTGATAGATCTGACGTGACTTGACCCTGCTCTGCTCCACCATGTGGTATTGAATTTGGGTGATCTGTTTGTTACACCTGTATATTATGTGTTGGTTAAGATGTGCTGTACTGAGAGCATAAGGAAGGAGTCGATAATGCTTAACACTTGATGATTTTTTTAAAAGCCCAGTTATTGAGTTACGAAGGCTTATATATCTCAACCATCAGTTTTTAAAACATGCTTTTTTATTTATCATTGATCATGACTGGTATTGGTTAATTTTTATTGCACTTCCTAAGGTACTGGTTATAAATAAAAATGCATGATTGGACAAATAAGTTATAAAGTACAGTGCTGTACGTACTCACTACTGGAGCAGCTTGTGACGAAATTCATTTTCTTCAGTGGTGGAATCAACTTTTCCGCCTGCGTGCAAGCGCTGCATTACCACTCAAACGTGCAGCTGTTCTTCCACTCTGCCATTGTGCCGCGGGGGTTCGTGGGCGTGGAGGGAGAGTACCGCAGGGTCACGTGGTTCTCTCCCACTCGCCGGTGACACGCGTACGAAGATGCGTGATAGGAATGCCAAGGGCGTACACATACATGCCAGCATATCAGTGTACCTTATAACTCCCATGTGTACGAGTAGAGTGACGCCCGCGGAAAGGCTCCACGAGGGTATGCAGATGGTAGACAGTATACTAAGAGTTGTAGGTACTTCTGCAGCAAAACCATACGCGCGGCCGATCAGCGGTGGTATAATGAGGATATTGAACAAAATTGGATACGCTACTAGCGGCAGAAGTTGCTTGAAGGCCTTTTTATTTTGCTCGCGACCGAACACATGTTCGTCTTCCTTTCTGTGTGCGCGGTAGTATACGGTGACCATCACTGCCAGCATAGCTGCCGACTGCAGGACTAGAATTACGAACAGCGGCCCGTACCACTCGGCAATCTGTTCGACAAGGCCAGTCAGGTAACTGTTTCCACACCTCTTCCTCTCTATCCAGCACCACTCCCCAGTTGGGCCGTACGACTTAGTTATTAGAGGAATGGATGAGATCCCAATCGGTACCAATACGGAGGATATGACGTACAGAGGCTCCAGCTTTCTCATGTTCTTCAAGAGGACGGCAAAGCAGAAGAGATGGAAGGTGATCCATCCCCCGAAGCAAACCTTCACCCAACCAGCGGTTTGGAACAGATAGCTGATGGCTACGCACGATGGGTATTTTGAAACGTTGTAGTTCAAGAACGTTAGTTGGCATAGTAGAGCTAAGGCGTGCAGCAGCGAGCCCGTGACTTGGTAGGCGGCCAAACGGTAGAGGAATTGCCTGTGCAGCTTCAGGCAAAGCAAGCAGCTGAGTGAAACGAGGCAGGTAGCCACGGAAACTGCTGCCAGCGATCCCAAAATTCGGATTAGATAACTATTTGTCAGTCCTACTGCTGCACTAGTACAATTGCTATATGCATCCATTAAATTTTGTTGTTGCACCGCTAGCACTACATCCGGTTTGTGTACTAATACATTCGGCAGTGATTATCGCTGCAATACTGTCAGAGAACAAACTGCTGAAGACCTCGCGATGGCGCAAGTAATTCTTCTTCATTTTGCCCCCACCTCTACCCCATTTAAAAAGCGCGGAAGCCAGAGTGCTGCGTTGTTCTTTGGTTAAAAAGTTCAGTGGAGCAGGCAGGGGGCGGATCTGGGAGGGCACGCGCCCCTCCCCCTTCGTTCGTCTAAAATAACAATTATCGTGTCAGGGAGTACATGTGCATATACTGACATGAATACACACACACACACACACACACACACACACACACACACACACACACACACACACACACACACACACACACACTTCTTCCGACAGATGTATACATGTACAGTAACAATCCCACCCCCTTCCCAAGCATACGCAGTTGTTCATCACACAATATTTTCAAACAGCTACGCCGTTCCATGATCATAAGAATGGTGTAGAGGCAGCAACTAATAGATTGAATTATGCAGGTATGAATCTATAAATATTCCAATTTGCTGCTAACAATTTTCTTGTTTTCAGTACATAACGTCTCTAGCAGAATTTTTTTGATTGCTTACTACACTGACCATTGGTAATTATAAATCGTGGAGGTTTATAAAGCACAAGAATTATCGCACCTAATCTCGGCCCCAGACCCTTTCGCAGCAGCGTATGAATACGCACGTGGGATCAGGATCTGCATGGGTACGAGACTATTTGTGTGTGTGTGTGTATATGAGTAATTAGAGGTGATTCCCCCAATACAAAAAGTCCCGCCTTTGAAGAGTCAAAGGTCTGGGTACCAGACGTGTGGGAATGGCGTCATCCGAACTGCACGACGTTAAGCTTGACTCAGAAACAGAGGTATTGTGGCCGAATTTCCTTACATAAGGTCCACGCGCGCTCTCTCTCATGGTCAGGCCCCCGGAGACAGCGATGCTGCCAAACCCAAACCCGAGCCAGCCAGTAATCCAAAGGACCCTTCCACCTTTTCCCTCGTGGAGGCGGCACAATACGGCATCCTTGAGCGGTGCCGCCACCTGGTAGAGAACGAGGGCGCGGACGTGATGAAGGGAGACGCCGAGGGGATCACGGCTCTCCACTGGGCCGCCATCAACAACAGACTACCGGTGGCTAGGTGTGGTCCGGATATTCCCGTCTCATAGGGTTTCGTGTTCCAGCCCCCGTTTATTCCTCCCCAGCTACTTCATACAGAAGGGCGCCAACGTGAACGCCATTGGTGGGGAGCTTAGGTCGTGCCCGATCCACTGGGCTACTAGGTGAGGACGGGGAGGGGTGACAATGGATCGTGCTTAGGGGGAAGTTAGAGGGAGAGGGGTGAGGTGGTGTTGTATCCATGGTGATCAGACTAGACATGAAGGTATCACATGATGATATCATTATAGTTCTTTTTGTTTTGTGTGTGAAGGCCTAGTACCCAGTCCCTTCCCTGCTCTAGGGACGGAAGCTTTATTGTGTAGTGGGGAGGAGGGGCTGATGGAGGAGATGATGAAGGGAGGGAGGGGAGTGTTATGAAGGAGTGTAGTGAGGGAGGGGTGTTATGATGATGGTGTTGTGGGAGGGGTGTTATGATGATGGTGTTGTAGGAGGGGTGTTATGATGATGGTGTTGTGAGGGTGGAGGGAGGGGTGTTATGATGATGGTGGAGGGAGGGGTGTTGTGATGATGGTGAAGGGAGGGGTGTGTGTTGTGGGGTTGAACGTTATGGTGGTGAAGGGAGGAGTGTTTTGGGGGTTCTATGATGATGGGAGGTGCCTTCCATAGCAGCAAGTGTTCAAAACAATGAATAGTGAAACGTTATGAATCTGTACTTCCAGTAATTTGTTATGAAATGCTTTTTTTTCTTTTTGGGGGCAGGGGTGGGGGAAGGGGGGGGAGTCACATTAGCTGAACATTCCCTCTGAAGACCCAACCCCCAGCACCACTTCCATGTAATGACCATTATTCCATTAAGATGGCTTCTTTCTATGACATAGAACATAGGGGACTCATTGCCTTTTAGGGGCACATTGCCATGGTGATATCACTGCCTTCCCTCCCAGACAGGGACACCTCACCATGGTGATACTTCTCATGCGGTATGGAGCTGACCCCTTGCTGCTGGATTCAGAAGGTTGGTTTGAGATATCTTGTGCCAATGGCACAAAGACACCTGTACCATTAGTGTTATCACTCTTGTACAATGGGTGTTATCAGTCCTGTACCATTGGTGTCATCACTCCTGTACTGTGGGTGTCATTAGTCCTGTACCATGGGTGTCATCAGTCCATTCCCTCCTTACATGTACCTCCTGTCAGTGGTGGTGGATTGTGCATGTGTTCTTACATACACTCCTTTGTGCTGTCTCAGTCACCATGGCACCCTTGAAATGTAGCAAGCACAATGCGATAATACACGACTACATTGTCACATGACCACACTGCTATCGTTTTAATCTCTTTCCCTCCTTCCCCCTTCTCTCCCTCCTTCCCCCTTCTCTCCCTCCTTCCCCCTTCTCTCCCTCCTTCCCCCTTCTCTCCCTCCTTCCCCCTTCTCTCCCTCCTTCCCCCTTCTCTCCCTCCTTCCCCCTTCTCTCCCTCCTTCCCCCTTCTCTCCCTCCTTCCCCCTTCTCTCCCTCCTTCCCCCTTCTCTCCCTCCTTCCCCCTTCTCTCCCTCCTTCCCCCTTCTCTCCCTCCTTCCCCCTTCTCTCCCTCCTTCCCCCTTCTCTCCCTCCTTCCCCCTTCTCTCCCTCCTTCCCCCTTCTCTCCCTCCTTCCCCCTTCTCTCCCTCCTTCCCCCTTCTCTCCCTCCTTCCCCCTTCTCTCCCTCCTTCCCCCTTCTCTCCCTCCTTCCCCCTTCTCTCCCTCCTTCCCCCTTCTCTCCCTCCTTCCCCCTTCTCTCCCTCCCTCTCTCCACATACTCTTACCTTCTTCCTCCACAGGGATGAATTGCCTCCACATAGCCACTCAGTTTGGGCTGACTAACATAGCAGTCTACTTCATATCTTGTCGGAGGCCTATTGTAAGTCATCTCTGTGATGTGCCTGCCTCAGCCATGAGGGGGCACCTCTGTGAATCACTGATGTGCCCCACCTCAGCCATGAGGGGGCACCTCTGCGATGTGCCCCACCTCAGTCATGTGGGGGCACCTCTGTGATGTACCCCACCTCAGTCATGTGGGGGCACCTCTGTGATGTGCCTACCTCAGTCATGTGGGGGCACCTCTGTGATGTGCCCACCTCAGCCATGTGGGGCACCTCTGTGATGTGCCCACCTCAGTCATGTGGGGGCACCTCTGTGATGTGCCCACCTCAGCCATGTGGGGCACCTCTGTGATGTGCCCACCTCAGCCATGTGGGGGCACCTCTGTGATGTACCCACCTCAGCCATGTGGGGCACCTCTGTGATGTGCCCACCTCAGTCATGTGGGGGCACCTCTGTGATGTGCCCACCTCAGCCATGTGGGGGCACCTCTGTGATGTGCCCACCTCAGCCATGTGGGGGCACCTCTGTGATGTGCCCACCTCAGCCATGTGGGGCACCTCTGTGATGTGCCCACCTCAGTCATGTGGGGGCACCTCTGTGATGTGCCCACCTCAGCCATGTGGGGGCACCTCTGTGATGTGCCCACCTCAGCCATGTGGGGGCACCTCTGTGATGTGCCCACCTCAGCCATGTGGGGGCACCTCTGTGATGTGCCCACCTCAGCCATGTGGGGCACCTCTGTGATGTGCCCACCTCAGCCATGTGGGGCACCTCTGTGATGTGCCCACCTCAGCCATGTGGGGGCACCTGATACCTTTGTATTCATTCAGGGATACGTTGCTACATGTTTACTCACATGCACACACAACACATTCACACACACTTTCACACACACACTTTCACACACACACTTTCACACACACACATTCACACGTAATTAACACACACATTCACACACACACACACACATACACATCACACAGCATGTGGACTGTAGAGATGGCCAGGGGAGAACTCCATTGATGCATGCAGCCATTAGGCCCAGCAAGAGGTGGGTGTTAATACTTCCCGTGTCTGCAACTCACTTTTCTCCCTCCCTCCCTCCCTCCCTCCCTCCCTCCCTCCCTCCCTCCCTCCCTCCCTCCCTCCCTCCCTCCCTCCCTCCCTCCCTCCCTCCCTCCCTCCCTCCCTCCCTCCCTCCCTCCCTCCCTCCCTCCCTCCCTCCCTCCCTCCCTCCCTCCCTCCCTCCCTCCCTCCCTCCCTCCCTCCCTCCCTCCCTCCCTCCCTCCCTCCCTCCCTCCCTCCCTCCCTCCCTCCCTCCCTCCCTCCCTCCCTCCCTCCCTCTCCCTCCCTCCCTCCCTCCCTCTTCCCCCTCTCTCTTCCTCCTCCTCCTCCCCCCCCCCACCCTTCAGTTATGATCCATGTCGTATCCTCATATCCTTGGGAGCTGACGTCCATATCATAGACTCCAATAACAACACAGGTGTGTGTACTGTATGTGTACTGTGTGTGTTCTGTATGTGTTCTGTATGTGTACTGTATGTGTACCTGTATGAGTACTGTATGTGTTCTGTGTGTGTACTGTACACATACATCTGCTATGTTAAGTGACCTCCAAACGTTTTGTCATGTGTTACTCACCTGACCCATTCCCCACATTCACCTATATGTCATGTGTTACTCACCTGACCCATTCCCCATATTCACCTATATGTCATGTGTTACTCACCTGACCCATTCCCCATATTCACCTATATGTCATGTGTTACTCACCTGACCCATTCCCCACACTCATCTATGTCATGTGTTACTCACCTGACCCATTCCCCGCACTCAGCACTCCACTATGCAGCAGAGAACCATGCCAACTTGGTTGCTAAGTTGCTGGTAGATGCGGGTGTGCCTACTGATGTCAGGAATAAGAATGTAATGGCTCTATTAATGTTAGCGATGTAATGGCTCTATTAATGTTAGCGATGTAATGGCTCTATTAATGTTAGCAATGTAATGGCTCTATTAATGTTAGCAATGTAATGGCTCTATTAATGTTAGCGATGTAATGGCTCTATTAATGTTAGCGATGTAATGGCACTATTAATGTTAGCGATGTAATGGCTCTATTAATGTTAGCAATGTAATGGCTCTATTAATGTTAGCAATGTAATGGCTCTATTAATGTTAGCAATGTAATGGTTCTATTAATGTTAGCGATGTAATGGCTCTATTAATGTTAGCAATGTAATGGCTCTATTAATGTTAGCAATGTAATGGCTCTATTAATGTTAGCAATGTAATGGCTCTATTAATGTTAGCAATGTAATGGCTCTATTAATGTTAGCGATGTAATGGCTCTATTAATGTTAGCAATGTAATGGCTCTATTAATGTTAGCGATGTAATGGCTCTATTAATGTTAGCAATGTAATGGCTCTATTAATGTTAGCAATGTAATGGCTCTATTAATGTTAGCGATGTAATGGCTCTATTAATGTTAGCAATGTAATGGCTCTATTAATGTTAGCAATGTAATGGCTCTATTAATGTTAGCAATGTAATGGCTTTATTAATGTTAGCAATGTAATGGCTCTATTAATGTTAGCGATGTAATGGCTCTATTAATGTTAGCAATGTAATGGCTCTATTAATGTTAGCGATGTAATGGCTCTATTAATGTTAGCAATGTAATGGCTCTATTAATGTTAGCAATGCAATGGCTCTATTAATGTTAGCAATGTAATGGCTCTATTAATGTTAAGATAATATAGAAGATACACATATCTACAATACATATACGTACATGTCATTTCTACAATACAGATATACACAATACAGAAAACTAAATACTAAACTAAAATGTAATGGTTTTATTAATGTTAGTGATCTAATGGTTCTATCAATGTTAGCGACGTAATGGTTCTATTAATATAATGGTTCTATTAATGTTAGCGATGTAATGATGCTGTTGATGTTAGCGATATAACGGTTCCAATAATGTAATGGTTTGATTAATGTTAATGGACTGATGTAATGTTAGCAATGTAATGGTTCTATTAATGTAGTGGTCTTCATTGTGGTCACTCTTTGATGGTCACCTTTGTCCTTTAACCCTTTGTCCTTTAACCCCTTGTCCTCAGGGCAAGACAGCCCTTGAGTTGGCCATTGAGAGTCACAACAAAAATGGTGCTGAGACTATCACCATAGGAACCCAGAAGAGCAATCCAAAGAACACCTTTGAGTACCTGACCAGAAACCCGGTAAAAAGGGGGAGGGGTGTATGTATGTTTGTGCATGGAGCATACATGTATGTGTAATGAAAAATTACTTTAATTCCCTGTGTTTACAACTTTTCCGTTTATAAACTCCTCCCCATGCCCATGCTCCTCCCATCCCCTTGTTCCTCCTCCCCATGCTCCTCCCATCACCTTGTTCCTCCTCCCCATGCTCCTCCCATCACCTTGTTCCTCCTCCCCATGCTCCTCCCATCACCTTGTTCCTCCTCCCCATGCTCCTCCCATCACCTTGTTCCTCCTCCCCATGCTCTACCAGCGTATTGCCTGGTGGACAATGCTAGTGGCCCCTTCCATCATCATGGGGCTGCTAGGATTCCTTGGAACGATCACTCCTAACTGGTGGGTCTACCTCATCAGTACCTCCATCTTTTCCTGGATGATCAAGCACTTCGTATTGTAAGTATGCTAACGTGATGAGGTGCCCATGTGGGTGTGTGGGGGGTGGTGCCCTCTCCCTCCCTGCCATGTGGGTGTGTGTGGGGGTGGTGCCCTCTCCTCCCTGCCATGTGATGTTGCCTTCCCCTCCCTGCCATGTGGGGGTGTGTGGGGGGTGCCCCTTCCCCACCCTGCCATGAGGTCTGTAATGATGCCCCTCCCCCACCCTGCCATGAGGTCTGTAATGATGCCCCTCCCCCACCCTGCCATGAGGTCTGTAATGGTGCCCCTCCCCCGCCATGAGGTCTGTAATGATGCCCCTCCCCCACCCTGCCATGAGGTCTGTAATGATGCCCCTCCCCCACCCTGCCATGAGGTCTGTAATGATGCCCCTCCCCCGCCATGAGGTCTGTAATGATGCCCCTCCCCCACCCTGCCATGAGGTCTGTAATGATGCCCCTCCCCCACCCTGCCATGAGGTCTGTAATGATGCCCCTCCCCCACCCTGCCATGAGGTCTGTAATGGTGCCCCTCCCCCACCCTGCCATAGGTACTACATTCCAGCTGCCATGGAGTCCAACCCGATGACATTGGGGCTTGTGCTGGGGACCAAGTTCTGGATATATATGACTGCTACGTACTATGTGTCCAGTATCCTTGTGGGGAGGAGGGTGTGATGAGGGGGGAGGTGGGAGGGAGGAGGGGCTGGAGTGAGGTGGGAGGGAGGAGGGGCTGGAGTGAGGTGGGAGGGAGGAGGGGCTGGAGTGAGGTGAGAGGGAGGAGGGGCTGGAGTGAGGTGGGAGGGAGGAGGGGCTGGAGTGAGGTGGGAGGGAGGAGGGGCTGGAGTGAGGTGGGAGGGAGGAGGGGCTGGAGTGAGGTGGGAGGGAGGATGGGCTGGAGTGAGGTGGGAGGGAGGAGGATTGGAGTGTGGTCACTGGAAAGATTATTAGAAAGAGATAAAGAAGATTAATAGCTGGGGAACGTTATTGTTGTGAAGACAGGGTGGTAGTGTGCAATTTTAGGAATCCTTCATGGTAACGGGGCTGGTTCTCCTTGACCTTTGCACCCAGTTGGTGTCATCACCCATTCCTACACACTCTTCACTATGATGTTTATGCTGGCCTTTGTGTACTACAAGATGCTCAGAAGTGACCCTGGCTTTATCCCCAGGTGCTCTAGCATTGCTGAGGCTCAACAGGTCAGGGTGCAGGTTGTCTGGGTACCTTTGTACGTTATTGTAAATCACCTGGGCATCTCTGTACTTTCTTGTAAATCATCTGGGCATCTCTGTACTTTCTTGTAAATCATCTGGGCATCTCTGTACTTTCTTGTAAATCATCTGGACATCTCTGTACTTTCTTGTAAATCATCTGGGCATCTCTGTACTTTCTTGTAAATCATCTGGGCATCTCTGTACTTTCTTGTAAATCATCTAGACATCTCTGTACTTTCTTGTAAATCATCTGGGCATCTCTGTACTTTCTTGTAAATCATCTGGGCATCTCTGTACTTTCTTGTAAATCATCTGGACATCTGTACTTTCTTGTAAATCATCTGGACATATCTATACAATCTTCTGGACAGCTTTATACTTAAAGTATTACTAGCATATGTCGTGTGCATAGCTGGGTGCCATCTGTTACAATATGGTTCATGTTCCTCCAGTCCATCTCTGAGCTGTGCGAGCGAGGGAAGCTGAATAGTGACACTTTCTGTTCAACCTGTCTGGTAATATACATAGTTATGTGCTGAGGTGAGATGATGTGATTCCCTCTCCCTCCCTCCATCCCCCCCCCCCCCCCCACCCCCATCAATCAGGTTCGTCGTCCACTGAGGTCCAAACATTGTGTGTCTTGTAACAGATGTGTGGCCCGATTTGACCACCACTGCCCCTGGCTTGACAACTGTGTGGGTAGGTGTATAATGTGGGGTGTAGTGTGTGTGTGTATGGGTACGTGTATAGTGTGGGTGTAGTGTGGGTACGTGTATAGTGTGTAGTAGATGCAGGTAAAAATTGTCATTTCATGCAAGTACAAAGTAAACTGCTTTTAAAGTTTGCCACTTCCTAAACAAAATGTCAGTGGATTTTTTGGTGTGTTTATTATTGTACATATAGCATGCATGTTGTACATATAGCATACATGTTGTACATATAGCATACATGTTGTACATATAGCATGCATGTTGTACATATAGCATACATGTTGTACATATAGCATACATGTTGTACATATAGCATGCATGTTGTACATATAGCATACATGTTGTACATATAGCATGCATGTTGTACATATAGCATGCATGTTGTACATATAGCATACATGTTGTACATATAGCATACATGTTGTACATATAGCATACATGTTGTACATATAGCATGCATGTTGTACATATAGCATACATGTTGTACATATAGCATGCATGTTGTACATATAGCATACATGTTGTACATATAGCATACATGTTGTACATATAGCATGCATGTTGTACATATAGCATACATGTTGTACATATAGCATGTTGTACATATAGCATACATGTTGTACATATAGCATACATGTTGTACATATAGCATACATGTTGTACATATAGCATGTTGTACATATAGCATACATGTTGTACATATAGCATACATGTTGTACATATAGCATGTTGTACATATAGCATACATGTTGTACATATAGCATACATGTTGTACATATAGCATACATGTTGTACATATAGCATGCATGTTGTACATATAGCATACATGTTGTACATGTAGCATACATGTTGTACATATAGCATACATGTTGTACATATAGCATACATGTTGTACATATAGCATACATGTTGTACATATAGCATGTTGTACATATAGCATGCATGTTGTACATATAGCATACATGTTGTACATATAGCATGTTGTACATATAGCATGTTGTACATGTAGCATGCATGTTGTACATATAGCATGTTGTACATATAGCATGCATGTTGTACATATAGCATGCATGTTGTACATATAGCATACATGTTGTACATATAGCATACATGTTGTACATATAGCATGCATGTTGTACATGTAGCATACATGTTGTACATATAGCATGTTGTACATATAGCATGTTGTACATGTAGCATGCATGTTGTACATATAGCATACATGTTGTACATATAGCATGTTGTACATATAGCATGTTGTACATGTAGCATGCATGTTGTACATATAGCATGTTGTACATATAGCATGCATGTTGTACATATAGCATACATGTTGTACATATAGCATGCATGTTGTACATATAGCATATATGTTGTACATATAGCATGCATGTTGTACATGTAGCATACATGTTGTACATATAGCATACATGTTGTACATATAGCATGCATGTTGTACATGTAGCATGCATGTTGTACATATAGCATGTTGTACATATAGCATGCATGTTGTACATATAGCATACATGTTGTACATATAGCATGTTGTACATATAGCATGCATGTTGTACATATAGCATGTTGTACATATAGCATGCATGTTGTACATATAGCATGCATGTTGTACATATAGCATACATGTTGTACATATAGCATGTTGTACATATAGCATACATGTTGTACATATAGCATGTTGTACATACAGCATGCATGTTGTACATATAGCATACATGTTGTACATATAGCATGCATGTTGTACATATAGCATACATCTTGTACATATAGCATGCATGTTGTACATATAGCATACATGTTGTACATATAGCATGCATGTTGTACATGTAACATACATCTTGTACATATAGCATGCATGTTGTACATATAGCATACATCTTGTACATATAGCATGCATGTTGTACATATAGCATACATGTTGTACATATAGCATGCATGTTGTACATGTAACATACATCTTGTACATATAGCATGCATGTTGTACATATAGCATGCATGTTGTACATATAGCATACATGTTGTACATATAGCATACATGTTGTACATATAGCATACATGTTGTACATATAGCATACATGTTGTACATGTAGCATGCATGTTGTACATATAGCATGCATGTTGTACATGTAGCATGCATGTTGTACATATAGCATGCATGTTGTACATGTAGCATGCATGTTGTACATATAGCATACATGTTGTACATATAGCATGCATGTTGTACATATAGCATACATGTTGTACATATAGCATGCATGTTGTACATATAGCATGCATGTTGTACATATAGCATGCATGTAGCTTCACTCAATGGATAAAGTATAAATGTTGTGAGCCCTTCTAAGAAAACAGTATGTCATGTAATTCTGTCACTTCATATCATAACTAAAGGACATAGCTAGTAAACTAGAGGACAAAGGTAGTAAACTAGACAACGTAGCTAGTAAACTTGAGGGCAAAGGTAGTAAACTAGAGGACATAGCTAGTAAACTAGAGGACAAAGGTAGTAAACTAGACAACGTAGCTAGTAAACTAGACGACAAAGGTAGTAAACTAGACAACGTAGCTAGTAAACTAGGCAACTTAACTAGTAAACTAGAGGGCAAAGGTAGTAAACTAGGCAACTTAACTAGTAAACTAGAGGGCAAAGGTAGTAAACTAGGCAACTTAACTAGTAAACTAGAGGGCAAAGGTAGTAAACTAGAGGACAGTTTGCATTAAAGTTTAGCTGGACAAAGAGTCTTGACAGGCTGAGCACTTGAGAAGAGCAGACCATCGGCTGGTAGGTCCACATGTAGGCGTGGTCTGGCCATGTATGGTCATAGCCATACATAAGCGCAATGTGTTAATCCAACACACAACAAGATGTCATCTCAACATACACCTAACACAACAAGATGTCATCTCAACATACACCTAACACAACAAGATGTCATCTCAACATACACCTAACACAACAAGATGTCATCTCAACATACACCTAACACAGCAAGATGTCATCTCAACATACACCTAACACAACAAGATGTCATCTCAACATACACCTAACACAGCAAGATGTCATCTCAACATACACCTAACACAACAAGATGTCATCTCAACATACACCTAACACAGCAAGATGTCATCTCAACATACACCTAACACAACAAGATGTCATCTCAACATACACCTAACACAGCAAGATGTCATCTCAACATACACCTAACACAACAAGATGTCATCTCAACATACACCTAACACAGCAAGATGTCATCTCAACATACACCTAACACAACAAGATGTCATCTCAACATACACCTAACACAGCAAGATGTCATCTCAACATACACCTAACACAACAAGATGTCATCTCAACATACACCTAACACAGCAAGATGTCATCTCAACATACACCTAACACAACAAGATGTCATCTCAACATACACCTAACACAGCAAGATGTCATCTCAACATACACCTAACACAACAAGATGTCATCTCAACATACACCTAACACAACAAACCTTATATGTACATTTAGACAAGAGGGAACAGATTGTTTGTCCACTGCTGTAGTTCATTGGAGGGAGGAGGGGGTAGAGAGTGAAAATACCTCTGTACCTTCTCCCCTCTCCTTCCCCTCTTCTCCATCATGTACCTTCTCCCCTCTCCTTCCCCTCCTCCCCATCATGTACCTTCTCTCCCTCTCCTTCCCCTCCTCCCCACCATGTACCTTCTCTCCCTCTCCTTCCCCTCCTCCCCACCGTGTACCTTCTCTCCCTCTCCTTCCCCTCCTCCCCATCATGTACCTTCTCTCCCTCTCCTTCCCCTCCTCCCCATCATGTACCTTCTCTCCCTCTCCTTCCCCTCCTCCCCATCATGTACCTTCTCTCCCTCTCCTTCCCCTCCTCCCCATCATGTACCTTCTCTCCCTCTTCCCCTCCTCCCCATCATGTACAGGTCTTCGTAACCACAAGCTCTTCCTCCTCTACCTGGTCATACTTCTGATCATGCTAATATGGGGTGTACGGGCCTCTCTCCATTGTAAGTACCCTGCACACCACACCTCATCACACACCACACCCTCCCATGTCAATCACATCTATCTCCCCTTCCCATCCCATCTCCTCCTTCCATCCCATCTCCTCCCCTTCCCATCCCATCTCCTCCCCTTCCCATCCCATCTCCTCCCCTTCCCATCCCATCTCCTCCCCTTCCCATCCCATCTCCTCCCCTTCCCATCCCATCTCCTCCCCTTCCCATCCCATCTCCTCCCCTTCCCATCCCATCTCCTCCCCTTCCCATCCCATCTCCTCCCCTTCCCATCCCATCTCCTCCCCTTCCCATCCCATCTCCTCCCCTTCCCATCCCATCTCCTCCCCTTCCCATCCCATCTCCTCCCCTTCCCATCTCATCTCCTCCCCTTCCCATCCCATCTCCTCCCCTTCCCATCCCATCTCCTCCCCCTTCCCATCCCATCTCCTCCCCCTTCCCATCCCGTCTCCTCCTCCTTCCCATCCCATCTCCTCCCCCTTCACACAGTCCTCTTCTCCACCTTCCCTGCTGATCATGGGAACTTTGTGGTACGCACGTACCATTACATCACCGTTGCCCCCTGGGCGGGGTTCATGATGGTGATATGTTTTGTGTACCTCACCTGGGTCTACCTGCTGTTTGTGGCTCAGCTGTTCCAGGTGGGTGTGGTTATGGTCGGGTGGTGGGTGTGGTTATGGTGGTTGTGTGAGTGATGTGAACAGGAGTGGGTAGAGTTAGTTTTGTATTGCAGCATTTGTGGTGGGTGGGTGTGGCCTGAAATGGGTTGGAGTTGATGTGATCCTTCTCTGCTGATGATCTGTCAGGGTATGACCACCTTCCCTCCCTCCCTCCCTCCCTCCCACCCTACCTCTCTGCAGATGATCTGTCAGGGTATGACCACCAATGAGAAGAGGAACCAATATCGCTACGCCCACTTCATCAAAAACAACCCTTTTCAGTAAGTCTGAAACGTAATACAGCAGAGCACGCATGCATACATGTACTGTAGAGTACGTGTACTAAGCCCCTCCCCCTTCCGCCCCCACCAAAATGGCTCATGGTTAAACAAGCGTATTGTCGTAATCTCAAGCACTATTGCGCACCGTTCTTCAAAGTCTTGTTAGAGCACCATTTCTTTCCAGAAATGTTGAAACAGGTATGCACTAGTGTTAACCTTTAATCCCACGTCGTCCTACGCGTAGGACACAAGTTTTGGCAAACTCATAAGAACAAAGAATAAACCAAAATCTTATTGTACTGTAGAAATGGTAAAATATTTTATTTTCTTGCAATTCTTCAAAGATTGTCAAATACAATGCAATACAGGAGCATGTTGCAGGAATAGCCAAGTGAATGGACAAAATCTTGAAAACGTGCAGTGCATTTTTGGTAAAAAAAAATGGCAAAATCAATTAGAGTAAAAACACTGCCATAGAATGTATCATGCTTCAAACAACATTCAAATAAAGTGATACTTATTGTACTGTGACAATTAAAAATTCTCTACATAATGCATTTTTAAGAACCGTATGTTTATTTGCATCCTGTAACCAAGGGTGTGATTTATAAAATAGACTGACAATTGGTAAATTTAGCACGATAGACACATCAAACAACAGTAGAGGAATGGATGCCAAAAAACTGCATTTCTATTTATAATTATAAAAAACGTAGGACTTGGACCTGGGGAATTAAGGTTAATGGTTATGACAATATGCTTGTTTTAAACCTGAGCCACTTTTTTTGGTGGGGGTGGGAGGGGGGGAGGGCTTCGTACATGTATTCTGCGGTAGGTTCATTGCGATTCAGTTCACAAATTGAATAGTACAAACACATAGGGACAGTGTGATCACCCTGATGGGTAGTTTTGCAAACAAAATAAATAAGTAAATAGATAAGCTGGATGCGTCTAAACCAGAACTACCCATCATGGAGTTTTGCGGCCTGTCCTTGAATAAGTACTTATTGTGCACGACTACTGTATCATGTATAGCCATATTTGTGCACATGTGCACAAGCATATTCCTTCATACACAAGCATATTCCTTCATACACAAGTGCATATTCCTTCATACACAAGCATATTCCTTCATACACAAGCATATTCCTTCATACACAAGCATATTCCTTCATACACAAGCATATTCCTTCATACACAAGCATATTCCTTCATACACAAGCATATTCCTTCATACACAAGCATATTCCTTCATACACAAGCATATTCCTTCATACACAAGCGTATTCCTTCATACACAAGCATATTCCTTCATACACAAGCGTATTCCTTCATACACAAGTGCATATTAGACATTCATACACAGTACAGCTGTTTGATCCATATCTGTTCTTACCATTCCCCCCCGTCCCTTCTAGCCAAGGGGTGTTGGCCAACTGTGCTGATTTCTTTGGGTTCACCTGTTGCCGTGACGCCACTACAAGGATTGACTGGACCAAGACCTACGACCTCCCCAAGACCATGTCTTCTGAGCAGGAGGACGCAAGCGCAAAGATACGCATTCCCATGCCCTACAGCTCCACGTGGGACCCAAGCCACGCCCAGGAATGGAGGAGGGGGGAGGGCCCCAGTGAGGACGAGGGTCACCACCACCACTGATGACGTCACCTTTTTGTACTCCCACGAAAATGTGATTTGTTGGGGGGAGGGGGGGGGGGGACTGTTTTATTGTAAAAGATAGAGACGTTACGAGTTAAGCATCCATCACCGCATGCATACGTTTGGGTAGGAGGAGAGGGAGGGTACCAGTTCTGCAGCCAGAGGAGTACACTTTTAATCGTCGGCTGGGGGCTTTCTACGCTCAGTGGCTAGTTGGGCGTAGCCCGACCTTCGCGTATTGGCGGAATACGCGAAGGTCGGGCTACGCCCCCAACTACTCAGTGGCTGCATGCTGCCAACTGAACATGCTGTGACACACGCTTTTAGCGGCGAGGTTGAAGGCAGCCGGCTTGACAATAAGAAGCAAGGATGTATATGTTGCGAAGATATTGTCCCAGACCACTTCTCTAAGCTTATTGTGCCTAAAAATGGTATCACCTCCATAGCAACAACAACAAAAATTACACTACTATTTAGTAGTTCAATTTTCCGCCGTACTGAACTACTGTTGATTTATGGGAGCAAAGGGACGGTGGGTAGGCGATCGAGAAGCCAGCTGGTCGATGGTGCCCCTTGCCCTAGTTACCATATGTCTCAACAGCCAACCATGTATATTATTAATAATAATATACAGATCAACAAGCAACAAATACTAACAACAATGAGACCAGTTTATCTTCTTGGGTGTTTGGACTATGATTGATCGAGCGTTAGCTCTAACCAATAACAAGCTGGGGTGGCCATATAGCTCTCAGCACACTTGGGATCATTTTCTGTACGCTCTCTGTGCTCTGCTGCCCTTGCTGAAACACCCTGGTACATTCCCGCTTCCAACGTATTTTAAGCGGTAATGTCAAAGGCGGTTAAAGTGCCACAATTCCAGTTTGTTCGACACCTCTCTGAGAAAGTTTGGTATATACGATTTGAAGGCAATACCGGTTGTAAAAAGGACATTTAGCAAGCGTAAATGACTTAAAAGTGCTAATTTCCGGTGCACGCGCAATTTTCAATAAACCTTCGATATGGCGCGTGCGGGTTGTATTGATAAGCTTAGTCATTATAATAGTTATAGCATAAACCATCGTAGTTTGTTCGAGCTAATATGGATCGTCCCATACCCGTGGAGAGGTAATAAATATGTGCACGCGTGTGTATATATATATATGTACCCTGTGTCGGCTGCGAGGTGGCATGAAAACATGCCTACATTTCATGTCGTCTCGCTTTGCTCTCTAGCGATTTTGACACTAGCAGTCTACAAGTCGTCAGCCTGACGAGGGAGAGCGGGTACGAGAGCGGAGGGAGCAGTGGCCATGACAACAGCACTACCAGTGAAGCGGAGTGCACGAACTACCGCGACACGACTACGGAGTGCCCTCCGAGGTATTTAAAATGATAATTTTTTACAAGGGCGGGAAGAGTACGTGTACGGGGACTTAATCACATAAAGGAAGATACGTGCTTTTTATTATTACCACTATAATTTTGACATCAGATGAACAGGGCAGATTACATGATGGTGTCAAATCACTCCTCCAGGTCACCACAAGCCCTTTTGCCAACCAACCACTGCATGCTGGCAACAAAAAGCGGTTTTGAAGCAATGTCTCCAGGCTCAAGTATTGGAAGTGATAGCCTACCACAAAGTAAGGGACACTGCATGTGACACCACACCGTCATGGTAGCATTTGGTCCCCCAGACCCGTTACGGTGGACTACTGCCGATGTAAAGACTTGGTTAGACTATCTCGAGGGAAGATACTCCATTTCTAACCTGGACAAGAGGAAGTTTGCCATGAATGGACTCGGTATTGCCTTCATCCCAAAGAAAGGTTTCGTCAAGAGGTTGGGTCACTGTGGTGTGAGGGCTTACCAGGACTACCACAGAAGACTGAAGTTGCATTTATCGCAATCTTCGATATCACTATCGCTCTCATGAACCAGCTTTGTTGTATTTGTTTATTATGTAACAACATCCATCAGTCATGCAGGGTTTGTTGTTGAAACTTTTATTCTTTTCCAATCACAAAGGTATGTTATAGTTGTATCAGTTGCTTTATGTTCATTAAAAATAATTTTTCTGAGGAGTGTCCTCTTCATTAGTTAAAAATCACCCAGCCAACACAGACTGTAGTGCAGGGCTATTGTCATGCAACATATACCAATTAACTGTTGGCTGTCTGTTAAGCAAGCCTACACATGGTACACACCATACTTGCCCTCCATATGTAGAGGATCAGACCCTTGTGATCAATATTTAAACGTTACTTTCAGCAGATGTAGGTTCTTTAAAACTATGCACCGGTATTTGAAAGCATGCAATATGTAATAATGAAAGGATAATTTCTGTAATCAATTGTTCCATCACTGTTTACTCAATTGTTGCCTACAAATCCTACATGTACATCACCTATTTTATTTACTTTTCTATATCTTATACGTTAACGCATGCATGCAGGAACGGCATAGTGTAGTAATGTTAGCTTGGTATTTACATGTAATTAGATATCAGAGCGTAACACCTTGATACCTTCCCACGCACTACGTCACGCGACAATTAGTCTGGCCGTCATGTCACACGACAGGAAAAATTCGCCTGGAGCGTGCGATGAGAGTACTGATTGACGTTTTCCGTGTATTCTGTGACATGTGTGTGCGATGAACCAGCCTGCACGCGCGAAGTTAGAATGTAGTCCTGTCACTTATGACCTTTTTTTCACTTCGACTTCACTTTTTGATTGACGGAGACTAGAGTGATTCGCGATGGAGCACACAATTGGGAGCAAACTGGGGCTACCAAGTCCAACGTACGTAATGTGGCACCTGTTTCGTTCAAATGTCAAGAGTAACGCTGTGCGTGCGTGTTGTGTACGTGCTACAGATTCGGGCAGACGAATGAAAAGCTGTCCACGACACCTGATTCCGGAGTATTTTCTTCAACCAGTAGCGAGTCAACTTTCCACAAGGTAATATAAAGCACTACAAAACTTGTATCCGTTCGTTCAATTCTTTTTTTAATTGCTATTCAGTCGAGCCCTCCTGGAGGTAGCTTTATACGTGTAGACCCTCTACGATGGACACGTCTCGACGTCGCGAACTGGTTGGAGTACGTTACAAAGAGATATTCATTACCCGCCCTGGACAAGAATAAGTTTGCTATGAACGGTTTGGGCGTAACGCTCATCCCAAAGAGAGGCTTTGTCAAGAGGCTGGGCCAGCGTGGTGAACTAGTGCACAAAGACTTTCGCAGTAGACTGTGGTCATTCCACACGTATCACAAATTGCAACCTAATTCGGAAATGCACAATGATGAATTGCAATGCTAAATTCAACCAAACCGATTTGTTTGTGGCGGTTGTGGGGGGGGGGGGGGGGGGGGGGGCCAGTGGCTGTTTTAAAGCATAGATATTATACGGAAGGGATTGGAAACGGATCACGTGCTCAATACATTGCATTATCCTAGCTCTCGGGCCGTCAGTGTATATATCAGCGACCACGTTACTGGAACGTTTTCGAAGAGCAAAGATATTTGTGGCTTTCTTTGGTTATGGATATTAGGAAATGCTTGTAAATGTATACAGACGCGAGTTTTTCATTCGATCCGCGTTCCGTGTGTAACCGATACATGTAAATCATTTGGACATGTGTGTGGTTGTGGGCGTACAGCGCGTGCTGAGGCCTATTTTTATTTTATTCCTTTTTCTGGTTCTGTACTGATCATATAATAATCAACCTGGTGTGTGGACCAGTGGCGGCCTGGCTACTTTATGGCAGGGGGGGCACACATGAGAACGGCGCCCCCCCCCCCCCCCCCCCCCCCCCCCCTTGTCTCGTACCCACAAACCAGAGGCGTTGTTAATGAATAGCTGTCCGTCTTCGGCCGATTCAACGAGCGGGGGGGGGGGGGGGGGGGGGGGGGTGCTGTCCGATTCAACGAGCGGGGGGGGGGGGGGGGGTGCTGTCCGCCTTCGGCCGATTCAACGAGCGGGGGGGGGGGGGGAGGGGGGGAGGTGACAGTGATTGACCGTGCACATGCACATGCGCAATACAGGCGAGTTAATTTGTTAATTTAATCAAGATTTATAACGATTACATCGGACGATTGATCGAGCGCTAGCGCTTGATAATACATTGACCTGACGCCTGGCGCCCTTCGGTGCCCGTGGCGCCCCACGTCATAAAGCGGCAGGTGGGTTGGTGCCCCCCCTGGCCCCCCCGGCCAGGCCGCCACTGGTGTGGACAACTTCCACACTAAATACTCTTTTTTTTTCCCCGTTGGAACTCAGGTGTGAAACGGGACGTTTTAACACCAATTAACAGGTTCCATCTACATTAATCTGTGTAATAGTAGGAAATAAAATGGCGGAGTCAACACTATTATCTCTGCTGTAACTCAGTGTTGTTGGTAACGTACTTAAACAAAGAGTCGAACACATGCACTTTCCTATATCTAGACGGAAAGACTATCCCATTGGACGCTGTACATCAAGTTTTCCATTCGTAATTCTTCGTTCATAATCGTGAATCGACGGTGTCCAATCCGTTCCGTATAATAGCTGTTTGCGTTTCTGACACAGTCACAGGGTTAACGGTTATTGAACCGGTCTTAGCAACGCCATAGATATTACATGTATAGAAAGAAAAAAAAACGTGAGCCAGCACAAAACAGGCTGGTCAAACACGAACTAAAGTAATAACGTAGGCACTTATGCAGTTCATCCACACACCCCTCCCCCTTCATTTACGTAATTATAATTTCCATAATTACATCTTTTCTAGGCACTGCGGAATTTTTTCAAAAATGATCAAACGATTATAATATTATTATCGTTAGAAAGAGCAAAAAAAGCTGTGTTTTTCAGTATTTCATGCGTCACCGTACCATTTTTAGCACCGGAGATATGTAGCGCCAAAGTGACAACTTTTTTAGTACAGCGGTCAATGCGTAATCGCAATAAAAACTGTGACGGTTGAGGAACAATAAAGCATAACCTTGCTATTCCGTAAGATATTAATTCCAAACATTGCATATAAGTAGTTCTGACTTTTTTAAGACTTTTAGATGGTTTTTAACTAAAATTCATCACATGTATATTTTCAAATTGTGAACATGACTAGCATGCATACACTTGAGCACAATATCATTTAGCATTGAAGGATATTATTTTCATTGGCCACAAACACTAAATCACCAATTAAATAGTCCACGAGCATGTTAATGACCATGCATCAACTCGTTATTCTTCAGATTCATCCATCATTCAATATTTTTGGTAACTTCCTTTATGAGTTATCTGCCCATCGTATAGCCGGTACGTTGGTGAAATTTACATGCACCTTGCAGAGAAGTTAAATTAGTAAATACTCTGGAAATGAAGGTTTGCTGCTCCTGTGGAATTGTCATGCATAGTACTGATATATATTTTGCAAGATGTATAGTCATCTTATGAGGCTATAAGCATGCAACTATAACTTTAAGATTCTAACATTCCCAGCTACATTTGAAAACCATAGTAGAACGTATTTTAATGGTGGTATACTATGTATAAAGGCCCTCCCTCATCTAGCATCTGGCTGACTACTGTACTCGTTGCAGTACCAGTGCACTGAGCTATGGCTGCTCGGTTGACATCAACACTTTTGATTATATATGCATGTATATAATTATATTATATTATTATATTCGTTTAACGAGTTCTGCAAGCACCATGCTTTTGCCTCCTCTCTGAGATCTTCCGCTAATAGACCCGTCATATGACTCATATCATATCACGCGCTTTCTGATTAGGCTCGTGGCTTTCAGAATGGTCCATTTGGGATGCCAAGCTGCATTGGTTCTGATTTCTGAAAAGAACCCGTGGTGTTTGACGCGGATAACTCGTCGTACATGGCTATCTGTAGTACGCACACCCTCAGTGACGTCACGTAATCAAATACATTTACTGAAGAATCCTAACATTTAAATACAATTCCTTAAATTTTAAGCTTTTCTGCCTTTATAGCAATGTTTAGTATGGTTAGCAAATGTCCAAAAAATTATTAAAAATTATATGGTTACTTTAAGGACCTCTGAATAGTATGACATGATTTTCATCTCTTAAGTCGAATTACTTCGGCCGTACTGATGCTAAGCAGCATTCATATCAAAAACCTTATAGAAACAATTCTAACTTCACAACGAATTGGAGTTAAGAGTTCAAACATTCCATATATAAAGCTACTATAATGAGCTATCTGTGCAACAAAAAGGAGCTCTTAAGTCGAACTATTTGTTGAGTTGTAAGCCAAAAACCTTAACCTGAAGATACCTTAATGCTTTGACCCTGAAAATTCAGTGTCAGATAGGAATTCCGACAATTTTAGTGATCCAAACCCCAAAGTTATGATCTAAGTTATAAAAAATGATGTTTCTGTAGATCCTGGTGTATAGTGCCATTTGATGTATCGGTCCAAAGATGTTCAGTAACTGGCGCATCGTAGAAGGTACCCTGCGCTTCGTCAAATCTTTATGAAACTTCGTAGAAATATAGAAGGATGAATTATCTAGAGGGGAGAGTACTTACCGTGGAGGGGCAGTGGCGTCGGAAGGAGATAATAGTAGGGGGGGCGCTAAGGGTGATGCCCCGGGGAGGGTCCGGGAGGGGGGCACCCCTCCCGCCCAGCTAGGGGGTATGGGGGAGCGCTGTGAGCTCCCCCATCGGGGTCTGGGGCGGAGCCCCAGAAGCCAACGCTTTTTGCGTTTAAAACACTCCAAAAACTACACAAAAACGCGGCAGCCACGCAAGAGGCCTAGGCCTTTATTATACATGTATACTACTAAGTCCCCCACAAAAAAAAAAAATGGCTCATGTTTAAACGAGCGTATCGTCGTAATCATTAACGCTAGCGCGTTACCTGTTTCAACATTTCTGGAAAGAAATGGTGCTCTAAAAAGATTTTGAAGAACGGCGCGCAGGATTACGATAATACGCTCGTTCAAACCATAGATAGTTTAAACTATCTATGTTCAAACACGAGCCACTTTTTTGGTGGGGGTTGCATGAGGGGGTTAGTATTATTCTTTGCTGACACTTCATCACTGCGATATGCGATCCAACCAGCAATTAATATGGCAGTTAATAACCCTAATACGCGAGCGGGAATTGGCAGCTGGTAGCATTATCTGATTCACTGCAATGTTGTAATGTTAATAGATTCATTGTGCTGCGCGGATGTCCGATCGTAATTGGCACCACATGCAGCGATACTTAGGATTGTGAATAAAATTAACCCGAGCCAATAATGGGGGGGCGGAACGATACGTTCGCCCCCCCTTTATCGTTGCAGGGGGGGCGATAGCCCCCTCTGCCCCCCCGGTTCCGACGCCTATGAGGGGACGCAGCGTTTTGGAGTCAAAAACCGTGGCCAGAAAACTATATTCGATTTGAACAACACTTAATAAATACGGTGCGTGTTTAAAAACTTAAAAACTAGTCTGGTCTATTGCTCATGCATTCGGCAGTCGTTCTGAATGCATAGTAAGCCACAATGAAGCACAATGAAGCTACCAGATCGTTTTTACCAAATGGTATCAATAAATATTTTTAAAATTACAAACAGAAAAATTTTCTTCTGACGTCTAGGATTTTACGGTCTAAAATCACGGATTCCGCAGTGCCTATCTTTTCCTGTTTTGCGACGCAATCACTTCCTCTAAACATGAAATGGTCTATTACCTATCAAAAATAGCCTGTGCAGCACTGCGGGAGTTATATGCAAATGCGCGAGAGAGATCAAGAGTATTTCGGTGTTCAGTAAAGAGTTGCAGACAAGAAGCACAAACCACATAGAAAGTGCGTTGCTGTACAAAATTAATAGCTAGCTGAGCAAAAACACCGGATAAGGCATTACATACCAGACCCAACGGACACACGCGTCAGTATGTATCATCTGCAGCTGCATCCGTTGGGTCTGGGGCCGAGACTAGGCTGCAACGCACAGTTTGTATCCCAAGTTCATATATGTCCACGCTAAATTTATTTTGGTGGGGGGGGGGGGGGGGGGGGGGGGGGGAAAGGCAAGCATCATTTTTTTATATAGCGCATGCCTGAATTGTGCATGGCACAAACCTATCTTCACATGCTTCACTGCAAAATAGTTATGACCACATATACAAGTACATATCAACAGAGCATATCAAGACATGAGCCCCCAAGAGGACATAGATATTGCCAGGTGTTTGATCTGTTTGACTGAAGCCTCACAATGCACACCAAGTGATTACATCATCACTGAATGGGACTTGAGCCTTCTGTGGTAGTCCTGGTACAACAACACACCACAGTGGCCCAACCTCTTGACGAAACCTTTCTTTGGGATGAAGGCAATACCGAGTCCATTCATGGCAAACTTCCTCTTGTCCAAGTTAGAAATGGAGTGTCTCTCTACCATCATATCCAGCCACCTCTTTACCTCCTCAACAGTCCACTTCAGAGGGTCTAAGAATGAAGGATAAGGCAGTAGTACCTACCAGCAAAACAATATCTGACTTTTATGCAGAACAGTCTTGTCATCTGAGCCTCTTGAAATTGAGGAAAGCTCCCCAGAGTCCCTCTTAATGGAAGACGTGCCAGAGTCCCTCTCAATGGAGGATGATACACCAGAGTCCCTCTCAATGGAAGACATGCCAGGGTCCCTCTCAATGGAGGATGACACACCAGAGTCCCTCTCAAACACACTGTTCTTGCCCGGCCTCCTGGGAAGTGTAGTGCATTGATGTACACATGTAATACCTTCAAGGACACATCAAGGCCACATCAAGGACACATCAAGGACACATCAAGGACACATCAAGGACACATCAAGACCACATCAAGGACACATCAAGGACACATCAAGGACACATCAAGGCCACATCAAGGACACATCAAGGACACATCAAGGACACATCAAGGACACATCAAGGACACATCAAGGACACATATCATGGCAGGACTGTGGCAGCACACACATACATATATAGTGACTGCTCACTAACAAATACAAACCTATGACATCATACCACACACATGGGGCCCATATCTTTATCTAATGTAATTAATGAATTAATTGGGTTGCAATTACCGTTAAAAATAATTAAAATTCCTCCCACACCTTTGGTTATCGTGAGTCATGTGCGTAACACCAGCATATAACAACCTTTTATCACAGAGCTGAACATTGAACATGTACCACAATAAATATTTTCTTTGGCCATCATCCTAAGTCTTTTCACATCAATTCTACTTTTCCTCGTTACTAAATGATTATAGCATAATGATCTTGCTGGAATTGCGTATTTATTAGATTTACATCAAAAACTACATGTAACATAGCTCGTCCATATGCGAAAAGCATCCCAATATTGAAGCTGCATTGCCATGGTAACTGATAATTGCTTACATACTTGCATGGGTTATAATGCAAGTATTTGAGCATTGAAAATCATACTGCAGATATCTGATGCATGAGCCTATCAGAATAGTTCAAATACAATACATGTACACATGACGCTCAACCTAAGTCTAAGCAACTCTGATACTGTAAAGTTGCTAAACTTCAGGTAGATCGATTTGGCTAGCAAATTATTTCATAATGTGGACATATATATAACAACACACAACTTTCACTTCAAATAACCATGATTGCATTCATAACTAACCACACATTGGTTATGTTAATAAATTGTGCTGCCTCTACAGTCCAACACCACATCTATACAAACCCTCTACACATCTATACAAACCCTCTACACATCTATACAAACCCTCTACACATCTATACAAACCCTCTACACATCTATACAAACCCTCTACACATCTATACAAACCCTCTACACATCTATACAAACCCTCTACACATCTATACAAACCCTATACACATCTATACAAACCCTCTACACATCTATACAAACCCTCTACACATCTATACAAACCCTCTACACATCTATACAAACCCTCTACACATCTATACAAACCCTCTACACATCTATACAAACCCTCTACACATCTATACAAGCCCTCTACACATCTATACAAACCCTCTACATATCTATACAAACCCTCTACATATCTATACAAACCCTCTACACATCTATACAAGCCCTCTACACATCTATACAAGCCCTCTACACATCTATACAAACCCTCTACACATCTATACAAGCCCTCTACACATCTATACAAGCCCTCTACACATCTATACAAGCCCTCTACACATCTATACAAACCCTCTACACATCTATACAAACCCTCTACACATCTATACAAACCCTCTACACATCTATACAAACCCTCTACATATCTATACAAACCCTCTACACATCTATACAAGCCCTCTACACATCTATACAAACCCTCTACACATCTATACAAGCCCTCTACACATCTATACAAACCCTCTACACATCTATACAAACCCTCTACACATCTATACAAGCCCTCTACACATCTATACAGTCCACAACAGCTCTATAGACCTAAACAATTACTTACATTGAAAGTGGAGAGTTAGAGGTGCTTCTCTCTTCAGAGCTACTGGAGCTGTGATGGCCACTTTCAGAGTCCATGTGTCGGTCCCCCTTGGAGCTGTGATGGTCCCCCTTGGAGCTGTGATGGCCACTGTCAGAGTCAGTGTGACGCCTGCTTTCCCCATGATGGCTGCTTTCAAGGCTGTGCTCAATCAAACAAAGTGAATCTTTAGAATGCTTAGTTCAACAACAAGTTGTGGATGTGAAGCATAAAGTGTACACACCACTGTGCAAGCACACATATATAAAAGGCATATAGGAGGCATATAAAGGCATATAGGAGGCATATAAAGACATATAGGAGGCATATAAAGGCATATAGGAGGCATATAAAGACATATAGGAGGCATATAAAAGGCATATAGGAGGCATATAAAAGGCATATAAAAGGCATATAGGAGGCATATAGAAGGCATATAAAAGGCATATAGGAGGCATATAGGAGGCATATAGGAGGCATATAGGAGGCATATAGGAGGCATATAGGAGGCATATAGGAGGCATATAGAAGGCACATAGGAGGCATATAAAAGGCATATAGGAGGCATATATGAGGCACATAAGGTTGAAAACGATAGTGCCCCATGCATTGATGCGGTTAATCAGTTCATGCAAATTGCGATTGGCTGAAAGCGATCTTCAACTCTGAACACAGTAAGTATGAGGGCAATAAGACTTGGACGTATATGGACCAAAACAAAATGAATTCCTTTACAAATGAGGAGGATGTACAATGTACAGACAACTTTAAATACATTGGTACAACAAATGATGTCCTGCAGCTTACTAAAGCTGACCTGGCAAGGGCGGATCCAGCGAGGGGTTCCTGGGATCCCCTTGGGCCTCCCTCCCTCCCCCTCCCCCATAGCCATGATCAAATATTTTGTTACATGCATGTGTTGGCTTTATAACCTAATATGTATATATATGGGAAAGTTTACGAGAAAAGGGACCTAGCGTGTATTATAAAAAAGTATAATAAAAATGCATTACGTTTGATTTGCTATAACTTCCGAACAGTTAACGCTATCAACTTCCTATTTTCAACACTTCATACTGCACCATTTCTCTATGGTAAAATACATTTTGGAGTCTTGCACTTGCTTTCTGTCAGTATTGCAACGTTCGATATCCCACTGGGTTCAAACCCGTCATAACTTTCGGTAGGAGTAATAAATTCGCTTCAAATTCGGTTTGTAGGTAGAGAGGTCCTATACCTATCGATTTGTTCTGTTCGCTGATTTTTATGCCATCCATTACGGAGATACAGTTGAACAAACTACGTGCACGTTTTCCCGCTTGATTCGCGCCAATGTTATAATCCCCGCCTCCCCATACATTGAGCGGAACGCAATTTGCCCAAATCATTGGCGCGAATCGAGCGCGAAAATGGGCACGTAGTTTGTTCAACTGTATCTCCGTAATGGATGGCATAAAAATCAGCGAACAGAACAAATCGATAGGTATAGGACCTCTCTACCTACAAACTGAATTTGAAGCGAATTGATTACTCCTACCGAAAGCTATGGCGGGTTTGAACCCAGTGGGGTATCGAACGTTGCAATACTGACACGGAGCAAGTGCAAGACTCCAAAATATATTTTACCATAGAGAAATGGTGCAGTATGAAGTGTTGGAAATAGGAAGTTGATAGCGTTAACTGTTCGGAAGTTATAGCAAATCAAACGTAATGCATTTTTATTATACTTTTTTATAATACATGCTAGGTCCCTTTTCTCGTAAACTTTCCCATATATGTAATCTAATTGGAACTTTGTTTCCAGAGAGATTCATGTGTAACTCAAAAATCTTCAGGCTCCGCCCCTGATGCTTACAGCACCCTCCCACTCCCACTAGCTGAGTGGGAGTGGTAACCCTCTCTTGACCTCCTCCCCCTCCCTGCCTGCCTGCTCACTTGTGAGGTGACACACACCCTACATCAGAAGGCTGACGGGTCCCCAGCACTGCTTGATGATAAAGACCTGCAAAGACATAAACATATGAAACTATCCTGCTTCTTCATACACACTCATACACACACACCACACACACAACCACACACACACACCACACACACAACCACACACACACACCACACACACAACCACACACACACACCACACACACAACCACACACACACACTACACACACACACCACACACACACACACTCATACACACACACACACATACACACTCATACACACACCACACACATACACACTCATACACACACACCACACACACACACACACACACACACACACACACATGAAGTTTTGAATTGGGTAAGCTGATTTAAAACAGGTCAGGCCATAACATAGATATCATCTCTGGTGACTGTACTATGCATGCATGTGTGTATGTGTGTGTGTGTGTGCATGTGTGTGTGTGGTGTGTGTGTGCGCATGTGTGTATGTGTGTGCATGTGTGTGTGTGTGTGTGTTTGTGTGTGCATGTGTGTGTGTGCGTGCGTGCGTGCGTGCGTGCGTGTGCATGTGTGTGAGCATACACACACACACACACACTGGCTATGAAGTGATTTGGTCGCCACTTCCAATGAAAATGTTCACAATGATACTATGAAGTACAGATGCCCTTTATTAAGGTACTTCTACAGATGCCCTTTATTAAGGTCCTTTATTAAGCTTTCACTGTTGTTAATAAACATCAAGTGGGTTTTTAGGTTGCATCACCATGGTAACCATCCTCCCAGTTTCCTGGATGTTTGCCATATGGCTAGTTTATATTAATGTATAGCACCAAACCATTTTTTAAATTGCCTGTACCATTAAAATGGACTCTTTGGAAAAAGCTCATGTAATTTTATCCTGATGTAGGCTAAGACCAACACTGAAAGTAGGGAATGATAGTCCTGATAGAGTACTATATATGGCTCACCCTGATAGAGTACTATATGGCTCACCCTGATAGAGTACTATAGGAATCAGTGGGGCACACACAATACACTATACACTAGCTTACATTTAGACAGTACTGTGCAAATCCTTCTCTTCTCTAATCAAATATGGTGGAAATCCTAAATACCTTGTAAACAACATGACAATTCTTATCTTCTTGACCTACTCATAAATCACATGCACCATACTTTGAGAGAAGTTCGCCTTTTTTTTTAAAGTTCAGCGTTATGTTGACTTACTAGTACCATTTTTGTAGCAGCACCTCCTAGCTTCATAAGGAACAGTATTAAAGGCTGACCCCTCAGAGCGTTGTACGTTTGTAATGGGAAGCAGCACCAAAGGTACCCTTTGAACAATACTTTGGGCAGCAGCTAAGGGAGTATTTTTATTTTATTTTATTTTTTTGTACTGTCATGGTATTGTGCTGGAATATATGTGGTTGTAAATAAGGAATGGAACTGCACGAGGATTAGTCATCGTAGGAGATGTCCCTCATGTCCCTGGTTGTAGCTGTTGCCCATTCCAAGCAGACTCTCACATGCAGACCCGTGTGTTTGTGATGAGTGCATCCTGTGATGTTTATTGTAAGATGATAATCGTACATCTGGGACTACCAGCTTGTTGTAACAGTGAATGGTGAATGGCTGGAGCAAATCGTACTATAAGGCGAATTCTGCTCTCTCTGGGCAAGTGAGGCCTATGGACTATGGAGATGTGGATGATGGTATGGACATCTGATCCATTAAGACACAATGATAGCACGGAAAATCCGATTTCCTACGTACATGTACATGTAGTTGCAGCACGCACTTGTACGGATTCAGACGAAGGTAATTTACATGTAATGTGGGTGGCTGGAAAGTTATCTCCGCCAGTGCGCACACACATACATGCGCACACAGACATAGGGGTAGAGGGCCTACATACACACAGAAACACGCAGATCCACACCACACCACAAACACACACACACACACACACACACACACACACACACACACACACACACACACACTGCACCTTCGCCCACTTGAAGTTGCGCGCTCAACAAGGACATTTCGTGGCTTGACAAAGTGCACGATCGCCTGTGCATTTTAACACAAACTGTCAACGTAGGACAGCACAAGAAACACACGGTAAAGTTCCTACCCTGCTCCCATTGAGACCATGTTTCGTCAGTTATTCCGTCCGTGTACGGTACGTCATAGGCTTTAAAAAGTGCGCTTGAACTTTGCACCGTCGTTCGGAAACTCTGTACCCGCGACTCGCCATATCCCAGGGCCATGCATGCGCTAATATTGATGCATGCAGTATACAGTGCACGCGCACACAGCGCAAAGAACGACGCGTGCCGCTCGTGCAATTAATTCTAATCGTTACGCATGACCTTCCATGAGTGGGCGGAAATTGCTTCATGCATGCAGACACGTGATGTCAGAAAGTGCATTAAATGAACGATTTTATACACATACACTTTCCTGATGCTAAAATCATTTCCATAGATCATCTCTACATGTAGGTACTGATAGTCTATGGCCCAACATAAGCTATGTCACCTTCATACTACATCTAAAGGCGTTCTAGTTTTACATAGCCACATCCTCGTGCTTTTCGGAGGATCTGGATACATTCGCCCATGATGGAATCGTTTGTTTCAAAACACACGACCAGTTCTTACGACCTCCGTGAGGCGAACTTAA
>OX442419.1:965357-976851 GCA_949361645.1 Spongilla lacustris | reverse complement strand
AGGCCCATAGCCTCCCTCCCCCAGGGCCATAGCCTCCCTCCTCCCCCCCAGGCCCATAGCTTCCCTCCCCCAGGCCCATAGCCTCCCTCCCCCAGGCCCATAGCCTCCCCTCCCCAGACCCATAGCCCCCCACCCCCCCCCCCCCCCCCCCCCCCCCCTACGTACTTCACACTTTAATCTGGTGGTGATAAAAGCCTTTTACAATCAGCATACTACTTATCAGGGTAATGTTCTTATAAATGCTCCTGCACCTACATGATGACTGTTACTGTTAACCTATAAGTTAACCCTTAAGTAGATGACTGTTACCCTTAAGTTAACCTTAAGTAGATGACTGTTACACTTAAGTTAACCCTTAAGTAGATGTCTGTTACCCTTAAGTAGGTGACCATAATCCCCCAGTGAAGTAGATGACCATAACCCCCCAGTGAAGTAGGTGACCATAACCCCCCAGTGAAGCATTTCCATTTACAGCACTTCCAACATGTGCTGAGGCCACCATTGCGGGCAGAACCCCTCCACCATTGCGGGCATACGTTGAACCCCTCCACCATTGCGGGCACACATTGATGCCCCTCCACCATTTCTTTCTTCCCTAGGCCATGTGCTGTGGCTATGTGTCACCTGACGATTGGACGAATACTCCATACTACGAGAACTCATCCTATATGTACCCTCCATCATGTGACTGCTCCAATAACAGTTCCTGCACACAGGAAAACCACTTTCAGTTAATTTGGGCTAAGGCATGTGACTGAACGACCTGCTCACATGACTCTCCCCTGCTCACATGACTCCCTCCTGCTCACATGACTCTCCCCTGCTCACATGACTCACCCCTGCTCACATGACTCTCCCCTGCTCACATGACTCTCCCCTGCTCACATGACTCTCTCCTCCCCACAGGGCTGCAATGCTACTCTGCCTGGATACCTCCGAGGGGAGTTAGCTCTCCTGGGAGGTGTGGGGATAGCGGTCGGTTTGTGCGAGGTAAGCAAGAAGGATGCTAGTGGGTGTGTCCATCATTGTGCCCCACCCCCTATAGATATCAGGGATCTCAATAACAATTGGAGTGTGTGCCTGCAACCTCATGGCCAGAGACGCAAGAAGTCAAGGACACTGTAACCATGGCGACATACTCACTGCTTCCTTTTTTAAATTGCAACTCTCGTTTCATACTTTTGTGTAACCACAGGACAGCTGCATAATATATTATGCATGAATACAATAAAATTGTATGTCTATATTATAATATCTGAGCATGCAATTCTCAGAACTAAAACAGCAAACAACAGCGGGCAGCAATTGGAACTGGAAAGAACAAGCTACATAATATCATCGAGTTTATAGTTACCTTGCCTAGCCATTTATTTAAATGGTGGGGGGGGGGGGGGGGGGTGGCATGCTGAAAGTTGATGTGGGTGAGCCATGGTAGATCCCCTGAACAGATGTGATGGTTGTACCTGCCATTCAATTCAGATATAGCACACACAGTGGCAGGTAGATAGCACAGCACACACAGTGGCAGGTAGATAGCACACACAGTGGCAGGTAGATAGCACACACAGTGGCAGGTAGATAGCACACACAGCGGCAGGTAGATTAGCACACACAGCGGCAGGTAGATAGCACACACAGCGGGCAGGTAGATAGCACACACAGCGGCAGGTAGATAGCACACACAGTGGCAGGTAGATAGCACACACAGCGGCAGGTAGATAGCACACACAGCGGCAGGTAGATAGCACACACAGTGGCAGGTTGAGGGTTAGGCAGGTCTGGAGGCAAGCTTCATGAAGGAGCACATATCTTCCTTTTGCTTAAGCACCATAAAACTTTATAACTAGTAGTCTAGTAGTGTGCAACACCAGCACTTGCTTTAATCTGAACAGTCAGTATAGTTGCCATGGTAAACCAAATATGGTCTGGAACATCCCTATATAATATGACCTTTAAACCCAGTGATTCTGAATACACAGTCATATTGATATTGGCACCTCAGGGTCACTATTTGTGGGAACATCCACTGCATGTGCTTTCTTTAAGGCCAGATCATTTTGTAGGAGACTTGTAATGGGTTTGTCTACTTCATGACCAAGTAGTAAGACAATTAAAACTACTGAGATATAAGCACAAACAGCAGGACCTTCTATCCTCCTTCAAATGCGGTCTGGTATATCACTTTTGGGGTCATAAGATTAGTGGGCAGCTGCATTATAGGGGGAGGTGGCCCATAGCACCATGGCTACATTATAGGGGGAGGTGGCCATAGCACCATGGCTACATTATAGGGGGAGGTGGCCATAGCACCATGGCTGCATTATAGGGGGGTGGGGCCATAACACCATGGCTGCATTATAGGGGGAGGTGGCCATAGCACCACACATTTGTTTGGCTTAGACCACATTACATTTATATATGTGGGCCTAAACATAACCTACATGTACACGTAGTGCATCATGTTAAAAGACCTTGGTTCAAAGTTCTCAGAGAATGAGCAATCCTATCCCTCAGGTGCCCAGACCATTCTCATCAGGATCTTCCTGCCTTTTGGGGAGTTTGAGGTTTTAACCCATGCATGCATGCATGCATGGTTGGTAAAATTAATAGCTTTGTTGTTCAGCTGAACCTAAATGCTACACATGCATATCTGGTGATTGATTGCTCATGTGTTTAGTCTGCATATAATGGCCCCCCCCCCCCCCCCCCCCTTCTGAAAAAGAAAAAGGCACACACCTCTCCGACAACCTGATGACTAAATGTACTCCTCCTTCATAAAATCCTGTGTACACCCTCACTGCTTCCTTCAACTCAAGGTATGTGCACAGACTGTGTTGGGTATGGCAGATTAAAATAATGCCTGCAGGAAATACATATGTACAACATTACTCTGAAAACCATTTTAAAAGTCCATGATGCTTGTAATCTCTCGTGCGTATTATCTCATTCTATATAATGCACTCCTGACAGTTGCTAGGCAGATCACTTCTCCTCTGACTTGCTGCAGCACAGCAGACAGAATGCCATCAAAACCACCACAATCTGAGAGGAGGGGAAAGGGAAGGAGTGGAATAGGAGACAAGAGGGAAGGAGGAAGGAGGAGGAGGGATGCATTGACCACACCCCTAATGTAATAACCATCTCTATGTAACAACCAACTTTGTACAACTTTGTACAATAACCATCAATAATACAATAACCATCAATATATAATAACCATCATATTATAACCATCCTACAATAACCAACTTGCATAGAATAGCCATCATACAATAACCACCTTCATACATATAACCCTATGTACAACTCAGAGACCACATATTTGCAAAATCACCAAAACAATTATATCACCAATCCATCAATGCACCAGGCTTGTGTATAACAATTACAATACACTTTGCACCAACGAGACACTTCCAAGTATGTAAAGTTATAACTAAGGTATACAAACATTTTATGCAGTTGATGGGATATAAGGAGGCCTGGGGATGAGAAGGTTGGTACCTCGGGCCCACAAAAGTCAGCCCAGACCTGTAAGAAGCCGGCCGAGCTTACCTCAGAGATTATGAATGCAATGGCGATGGCCGCCACTATGATGAGGTACTTGGTGAAGAAAGATATGAGAGCACTCTGACACCCAGTCTGCAGGGGGGGGGGGGGGGGGGGTAAAGGTGTGCACCAAATGGAAGCATGTCACATACAGTATGTACTCAAGATGCGAACAGAAAGCCCAACAGCACACACACACACATGTACACACACACATGTACACACACACATGTACACACACACGTACACACACACGCACACACACACACACACACACACACACACACACACACACACACACACACACACACACACACACACACACACACACACACACACACACACACACACACACACACACACACACACACACACACACACACACACACACACACACGAGGTTATGCACTCACAGTGTATATATCAGATGTACTATTACAGCCGGAAGGAGTAGTGCAGGCCTATAAACGAGGAAGAAGAACATGTGATGGTGTGGGAGGGAAGGGAGGGAGGGAAGGGAGGGAGAAAGAGGAAGTAACTGACTGATGTTGATGATAAGCTGTAGCTTGCAGATGAGCAGCTCTTGCAGCAGGAGTTGGGTATAGAGTTGGTGGTTTTCCAGTCACCTGAACCGTTGATACCACAGCATTTCAACTGAGAAATGAAATTCATTTTGATTATCCACTACGTCACCTATTCCCTATGGTTCACTACCCTCACCCATGGTCACCTATTCCCTATGGTTCACTACCCTCACCCATGGTCACCTATTCCCTATGGTTCACTACCCTCACCCATGGTCACCTATTCCCTATGGTTCACTACCCTCACCCATGGTCACCTATTCCCTATGGTTCACTACCCTCACCCATGGTCACCTATTCCCTATGGTTCACTACCCTCACCCATGGTCACCTATCCCCTATGGTTCATTACACACACCCATGGTCACCTATTCCCTATGGTTCACTACCCTCACCCATGGTCACCTATCCCCTATGGTTCACTACCCTCACCCATGGTCACCTATCCCCTATGGTTCACTACCCTCACCCATGGTCACCTATTCCCTATGGTTCACTACCCTCACCCATGGTCACCTATCCCCTATGGTTCATTACACACACCCATGGTCACCTATTCCCTATGGTTCACTACCCTCACCCATGGTCACCTATCCCCTATGGTTCACTACCCTCACCCATGGTCACCTATCCCCTATGGTTCACTACCCTCACCCATGGTCACCTATCCCCTATGGTTCACTACACACACCCATGGTCACCTATTCCCTATGGTTCACTACCCTCACCCATGGTCACCTATCCCCTATGGTTCACTACCCTCACCCATGGTCACCTATCCCCTATGGTTCACTACCCTCACCCATGGTCACCTATCCCCTATGGTTCACTACCCTCACCCATGGCCACCTGTTTCCTATGGTTCACTACACACACCCATGGTCACCTATCCCCTATGGTTCACTACCCTCACCCATGGTCACCTATCCCCTATGGTTCACTACCCTCACCCATGGTCACCTATTCCCTATGGTTCACTACCCTCACCCATGGTCACCTATCCCCTATGGTTCACTACCCTCACCCATGGTCACCTGTAGTAATTTCTCTTTTGGTCACCCACACTACCCTCACCCAGTCACCCACACTACCCTCATCCATAGTCACCCCCACCTGCTGTTGTATGAGGTTCCAGGCTAACACAATGGCCTTGGCATCGGGAGCAGTGCTGGTAGCATTGTAGGTCGTGGTGATGTTACTGATACGATTTTCAATGATGGAGGCAACCTGCACAGAGTTGGGTGAAGGTGGAGGTGGACAGTGGTGGAGGCTGACACTATCACACACACACACACACACACACACACACACACACACACACACACACACACACACATACACACACACATACATACACACACGTAAACAGTACCTGATTTCTGAACACAAAGCCAGCAATCCCTCCAGCCAGCTGCAGACCCAGAATGACCACCGTCACAATTATGTACTGAGAGGGGGGAGAGAACAGGAGGGTGTGGCAGGAGGGTGAGGTTATCTAATTAAATGGACATCTGAACAAATTTTAAAGCTCTAACGGGTGTGTGAATATTACCAGAAGATAAGGTGTCCACAGACCATTCCAAACAAACAGATCATTCCAGCCACGTATATGGAATGACTGAGCACCCCCCCCCCCTCCCCATCTACTGGTTGACTTATTTTAAAATTCCCTCGTTAACATTCTATCATGCATGAGGTGTGAATCATTTGTAAACACCCCTCCAAAACATGTTAGTAACACCCCAGAACAATTTTTAATGATTGATGACATATTCCAAGCTACCTACATGTAGGTATGCTAAACTAATTAATAACGGGCACAAAAGCTAAAACACCCCCACATCAAAGGATTTATGCCCGCGTTGGGTGCATGGGGCAGGGCGCGAATAGTTAATTAATCACTGCCGACGACGCAATATCTTTGCGTACGTACCGTGCCAAGGAGAATCTTGTTGCAGAGTGTTCCGCAGCACGCCCCGAACATACCCAGGGCAGCGATAACGACAACGACACAGCCGCTCGCGACGATGACATAGGGAGCAGCCTTAAATTCCGTATTGGTCAACACGGCTTGGTAGTCTGTCGGATCAACTTTGAAACCCACCCATGCACCTACACCGATCAGAACGCAGCCAAATGCCTGGAGACGAGAAAATAATTCATTCGCTCATATATATATATATATACCACATTATAAATCTAATTTAGAAGTCATAACTTACTATGAACGCAAGCTGGAAAATTATGAACGTTATCTGAAGGCATTTATTGTACTGACTCATCTTGTGGCACAGATAGGAACGGTTCTAAAAGGACACTCCACTCCAACTGCTGATATGATGTGACACCTCGATCGGCTTTTTATGATGCGTTTCCAAGTATACAATAATTATTAATTGAACAGATCACGTGAAATTACTATTAGTAGCGACAGGCGTTTGAAGATGATCATACCCATTCGCTGTTTCACGTGCGGGAAGGTGATTGGCAACAAGTGGGAATCCTACCTAGGCCTTCTTCAAGCAGAATATACGGAAGGGTAAGCATACGAGTTCCGTCTCAGATAAATGGCGGATGATACCAACCTGTCTGTCGACATAGCGACGCTCTGGATGCCTTGGGTTTGAAGCGGTACTGCTGTCGAAGGATGCTGCTTTCTCACGTTGACCTGATAGAGAAACTACTTAACTACGCACCCCTGGAGAAGCAATGAAAACCTGGACCCACTTGCCGCGCCCGCGCCATTTTCGCCCCACGTGGACTATTGTTTCTTGTTGAACCAGTTTTTTTTGTTGTTGCCACGTTCGTTCATGTGTGTGCTGTGCGCTGACATATCTGTATGATGATCACACAAATGTTTACACCGTTTCGCATTCACCGCATGTGGTAGTTCTGTTTCAAGTTCACTCGCATGAGTTCGCCATCGAAGTTGTACGTGATGGTGAAGTCGAGGTCCCTCTGAAGTGTTTACAAGAACGAAGCGATTAAGTCCCCACACGCACACACACACAAAAACACAAGCGCATGCCTTATTCTTGCTGTTGGGCGCTAATGATATCAGCCCTGACAGCTGCTCTCCTTGCTTGATGGTAAGGCAATCGTCGATGTAAAACACGGTCTGCTTCCAGTGCGTGTAGCGAGACGAGGGAGCTAAGTAAAAAAAAAAAAACAAAACAAGTATGGCGTAACAGGTGGAGCAATTCCCCCCCCCCCCCCCCCCCTTACACGTCGAGATCCCTGTTGGTTTGTGGCACTTGGTGAACTCGACTGTGAAGAAGGACACAATTGCGTCGATGTAGTCATTTCTCTTTGCAGTGAGCGAGTATGGGGAGGAGAATGTTAGCTCGTCACGCGTCACCGTATAAAGATCTATCTCCTGTGTGCGTGAAGAGACTTGGCATTTAAACCCCCCAAATGTGTGTTGTCCTAGCAACAATAATAACCTTGACGAGGCAGGAGTCTGTCACAATCTGCTGGGCTTCCACTACGTCGACGAGAGGTTCCCTCAGGGCCACATCGCGAATTCTGCTCATGTTGAAACCGTAAACACTGTCCCACCCTGGGTGAAGGGTGAACACACACACACACAGGTTAACAGGTGATCAAGTTGCGTGTGGAACTATGTGTGCTCTTACAGTGTTACAATACAAGACAGCACATAGCTTGCTCACAGTTAATCTTCTCATCCTTGTAGCTGCGGTCTTCGATGGCAGTTACATAGAGGGAAGCCTTGTCGGGAAACAGCAACCCACCAGATTTCTATATCATAATGGGCACCAAATAAAGGCAAGATCTTTGGGGGGGGGGGGGGGGGGAAGGGAGGGCCAAGTACCACGAGCCACTTGTCTCTTGCATAGATGACAGTGTCCAGCATGGACTCATAGAAGAGTGAGTAGCCCATCCACTCAGACACAATAACATCCACTTGTGCAACAGGAAGTGTTACATCCTCCACTTTCCCCCTGATGAGTGTGATTACTGGGTTTTAAGTGAGGAAGAATGGTAGAGGGTAACGATTGAACGCACCAGTTACCCGCCACCTTTCCCTGCGGCTACTAGTACATACCGTCATCAAGTTTGTTGTCTTTGACTATGGCCTTCGCTTGTTCTATTATGGCCGAACAGTCAATCTGCAGGACACAGAAAAGTTTAAACAACAGTCGCCATAACCCGCGGAAGGAGAAAGACAGAGAACGCACCCCGTAGATGTGTTTGGCACCTGCCCGAGCCGCGAACATGCTGAGAATGCCAGTGCCGCACCCGACGTCCAAAACGATCTTCCCTTTGAACAGATGCTTGTTGTGGTACATGGCGTTCCGGTAGGTGAGGGTCCTTATCTGGTCCTTCAGCATTTCCTCGTGGATACCTTGAGGTGTGTGCCAAGTCAAAACGGACATTGGATAGATACATATACACACAACACATTTCACAGCTAGGCTTACTGAAATGCGAGTAGGAGTCGAAGTAGTAGTCTTTGCTGGTCAGTTCCTCGACCGTGGAGGTCGCCTCCTCCGTTGTTCTGGGTTTCTTTGGTCCCGGCTGCGGAGGGAATTGACTTTTGAAATCCGGTCACCGACGGAGGTGAAGGACCAAGCATACCTCGAAGGTGGAAGTATCTGTGTCCATTGCAAAAAAAATGGGGAAAAAAAAAAGAAGAAATTGCCACGTGTGTGATAGGAAAAAACCCAAACGAAGCCCAACCTAGAGGCGTGGTGATTTAATAATTGCGCGTCTGGTGCAAATTATATTCACATCACGTCCATACGTACGTGTTACTTAGCAGATCCGTAGCTCACTTTCTGGCATTGTGTTTGTTGTGACATGCGGGCGAGTACCCTCAATGCTGGACGCAAGCTGTACGGATACATAATATTAATGTCAATGTAATTTTTACAACGACAACGCTTACTGGCTATGGGCAATGATAGTCTCGTTCCCAGACCCACATACGGCATATACATCACCATATCAGGCTGGGGACGAGACTAGGGCAATGAATTCCTACACACACACACACACACACACACACACGCACACATGCAAATTGCTTGAGAAAGTACAATTCAGTGGTGGATATTTATTGATGTTACAACGACAAGCAAGCTAGCTTAGGACGTACTGCCGTGATTTGAAGCTAGCTCACTCTGACCATTCCACCCCCTCCTCCTCCTCCTCCCTGGCATCAAAGCATCTACAAATAATCCCCTTTACATTCCACGAAACCAATAGTGCAACTCAATGGTTAGGCAAGGGTATCTCCTGCAGCCGTACCACATAGAAGCTCAGTGAGATGGTGCATGAATGGAATGTCTCATTAGGGCATGCATGCATGCAGTGTGGTGTGGCAATGGAGAAGTGATAGGTAGCCACACGCTGGGACTAAAGCCAAGACCTATAAGCTGAAGCCATGACCTATAAGCTAAAGCCATGACCTATAAGCTGAAGCCATGACCTATAAGCTGAAGCCATGACCTATAAGCTGAAGCCATGACCTATAAGCTGAAGCCATGACCTATAAGCTGAAGCCATGACCTATAAGCTAAAGCCAAGATGCCGTTGAAGCCAATCAAATGGGTGTGCCCTTTTTAAGGCTGAGTCCAGAGGATTGTAGCTGGATCAGGTGATCCCATAGGTGGGCCAGGTGATCCCATAGGTGGACCAGGTGATCCCATAGGTGGACCAGGTGATCCCACAGGTGGACCAGGTGATCCCATAGGTGGATCAGGTGATCCCACAGGTGGACCCGGTGATCCCACAGGTGGACCAGGTGATCCCACAGGTGGACCAGGTGATCCCATAGGTGGATCAGGTGATCCCACAGGTGGACCAGGTGATCTCACAGGTGGACCAGGTGATCCCATAGGTGGATCAGGTGATCCCACAGGTGGAACAGGTGGACCAGGTGATCCCATAGGTGGATCAGGTGATCCCACAGGTGGACCAGGTGATCCCATAGGTGGATCAGGCGATCCCATAGGTGGATCAGGTGATCCCATAAGTGGACCAATGTAGGTGCCACTGTATATGATGTGATCTAGATGAGCCATGTGATCCCATATCCCAAAAGCAATCAAACAAAACAAAAATGAAACAGAATGAATGCAAATCTTCTGCCTGCAGTGCAAATTGGGTGCAGAAGTGACGTGCCCCCTTCACACATACATACGCTCATCGGCTGTGGGGGATAGAACGAATTAAACAACAGGTGCCCGAATTTGGGGGAGGGGCCAGCACACTCATGTCACAGGTTGAGGACTAGGGAAGAGGGGTAAGTACCCTCATTCACTCGGAGCTGCACAAACATGTTCACTTGGATACGTCCAAAGTCTGAGTGCAGTGTGAGGAAGAACAGCGTAAGGGTGCAGGCGGCCAGCCACTCCGCCCACGTGCTTAGTAGGTGCAGAACATGGCCAGCCTGTATGATCAATAAAGGGGAGAGGGGACGGAGGGGGGAGGGGGAGGGGAAGGAGGGAAAGTAAGCGGTTAGTAATTGTAATGCCGGTCAATTAACTCGCCTCATCATGTGAGTATGTGGTGGTTCTTGAAATGGCCCCTGACACAACGGCTAAAGAAATGATTGATTTTCGGGGGGGGGGGAGGGGGAGGGGGGAGGGGGAGGGGGGAGGGGGAGGGGGGAGGGGGAGGGGGGAGGGGGAGGGGGAGGGGGAGGGGGAGGGGGAGGGGGAGGGGGAGGGGGAGGGGGAGGGGGAGGTTGAATATAAAACAAGCAAACAAACAGAAACAGAACTTAGACACCCATATGCCAGTGCCCAGTGAAGCTTAGGAGTCTGCAGGGGTCTGCATCAGCCACTGTGCATGTCAAGTCACCAAACTAAACATGGTATAATACTCCATGTAACAACTGATGTAGAATAATATTACCAGCTGCCTGGCATTTCCAATTATAATTTGGTACGCATAATTTACTTGGTGGTGGTGGGGTGTGTGGGTGGGGGTTACCTAGGGAGAGTACTTTGTGATCAGGACACTCACCAGTCACCACGATCACCGTGGACAAGATGGAGAGGAAAAACTTGATACAGATGGCAACGCTGCCCCCGTGGCGAGTGAGGTTGGCGTGGTAGGTCTGGTAGGAGACCACGCTCTGAATCCAGGCGTACAAGACCCCTCCAAAGAAGGTCATCAGGGCCCCACTAAAGTGGACCACAGGAACTGCACTGTCCTGTGGGAACCGATCAGCGGTACTTGAGGTGGGGGGAGGGGAGAAGGAAGAAGGGAGGAGAGAGGGGAGGGAGGAAGGAGGGAGGGGAGGGGAGAAAGGAGGGGAGGGGAGGGGAGAAAGGAGGGGAGGGAAGAGAGGAGTGAAGGGGGATGAGGGAAGAGGAAGAAGGGCAAAAGAA
>OX442419.1:835357-960357 GCA_949361645.1 Spongilla lacustris | reverse complement strand
GAGCAGAGGGAGAGGGGAGGGAAGGGAGAGGTGAGGGAGTAGAAGAGAAGCTACTACTAATGGCTTCACATTTATACCTATGACGTTAAAATTGTGCTGAGAACAGGAACAGCTGGAGTGACTAATGGATTGGGGTCAAAATAGTAGTCACTTCCTTCCCATAACATATGGGTAGGCACACCTGAGAAGTGTACATGTAGGTAAAGATACCGGGGGATGCAGTCACAATGATGGAGACACTAAGAGGAGGGTGTTGTCTAACACATGAGGCTGCTTATTTGAAGATGGCTAGGACATTGATCTTAATGGTACTCCTATGGGAGAGAAGACAGCCAGTGTGTGTGGCCCAGACCCACATGTCCTGTACAGCACTGCTCAACCTAAGGCTAAGTGTGATGATACAAGCCATCCCTCACACCATACATATTGTCCACTTTTCTTGTGCACCACCTGTGTACAATGTCTGTACACTGTGGTCTACATGAGCTATCAAGTTGATAGAATATATATATACCTTGGATGGGGGTGTAGGCTTTGGTCTCCTAGGTTAACAGAGGGTAGAGTCTATCCTGACTATCCATGCCCACACAGAGAACTTATCAATGTATCTACAAGAAGGTCCTCACCCCTCTCTTATTGTTCAAGAGCACAGGCTATCCATTGCACCCAGGATTGTGGAAGCAATTCCACTGCCAAACAAAGGAGAACGACATTCTATCCCTTTTCAAACTATTGTATGACACATCCACACGCACATGTACTATTAATAGTTACCACGGCTCAAACCACAGTATACTTCACACGCGTATACCATCGCGAAGAAAAAGTATGGCTACAGTTCCATACTATATGCTGTAAGTACCTTCTGTCTCCTTTTGTTCTGTGCTTCCACTTCGTGAGCAGAATTTGTCTGCATGGTCGAAAAAGTACATTGAAGTCGATGGGTTTGTCAAAAAATGGCCACTTGTAGCAAGCCGTGAAGAGAAAACTAGTCCATGTGACATTGGCTACTAATAGAACAAAGGTACTTCATTCCATGTATGGCCTTTAAATGGCGACAAATTCAAACATGTGAACATGTAGTGCAAAGTTTGTAAGGTTGTCGGTTGTCAAGGGTGGTTGCTAAGGCATTACGCCACTTTTCAATATTTCAATAGGTATGCCTTTTGTCCACAAATTGTATGGCCGCATACCCCTGTGATTTATATCAAATTCTCAACCTTAATAACATTAACTTATTTTAAATGTTAATAACTCAGAATTAATCTTACTAACTTGAAATCAATGCTGTCCCTGCATATTCATAGCTTGTGCTAAGTCTCCAACCTTCATCTTCAATAATAGAGGGCTTTCAATGCGAAAAGGGATGTAACTATAACATTTTCAACAAACGTTTGTCAACAGTGTGCAATTGATATGTACCGGGTGTCCACAAATGAACGCAACGCTTTTAAATCACTATAGCTCAGGATTACAGTTAACTAACCATTTCATTTTTTGAACATATGTTACAGTACTTAGGCAAATACTACCAGTTCAATTTTATTTTAAGTGGTTAAGTAATTATATCAAAACCCTTGATTATCAAAATATTCAAAACCCTCGATTATCAAAATTATTCAAGATTAAGGTTAGAGATAATTGATTTTAATAACCATTAATAAGTAATGGAAGATCTGAATATGCAGTGGACCAGCATTGATTTCAAGTTACTGAGTACAATAGTGAGTTACTATCATTTAAGACCATAATTTGCTTATAAATTATTAAGGTTAAAGCTGCTAAGGTTTAACCAATTTTAATCACCACCACTAATTATTCAATTATTAAATGAAGCAGGAAACACCATTTTATTTTGTATTGAATTATGTAGTGGTGAGTTATTAAAACTCAAAGTTCATTAAAATTGTAGTGGTCTTTTAGCATTTTCATGTTTTGATTGTTTGTTTTGAATATTAACTAGTAAAACGCCAATGAAGTTTCATACTTTTTCAAACTTCCATCAAGGTTTATGTGCAGTTTATAAATCTCACACTTATTAAAAAGTTGTCGTACATTATTGTGTTACATTAATTAATTGCAAGTTATTTGATTTTATCTTTCGAATTATTAATGGTAATCCAATTTTAATAATGCAGTTCGTATTTGCCTACCTTAGTCACTGTAAACTCATAAATTCATTTAGAGTGATAACCCCATTAAGGAATTATATTCTTTTAAAAGCGTTGCGTTCTTTCGTGGACACCCGGTATACATAATCAAAAATTCATACCATTGTAACTTGTATTATTATATGGACAGTCCAATTTCAAGTACGTAAGAAAGAAGTTCAAAGTGTGCTCTTCATGGCTTCTTGAGCGAGAATATCAAATAACTTGAAAACACGTGTTAGGTCCCTTTTTGTGGATATTTTATGTACATATATATGAACCAGTAAAAAAAAAAAAAAAAAAAGAGTTAGTAATAGCGGTAATGTATATTGTGGTTAATTAATTTTAAATAATAATAATAATAATAATAATTTCATGTGCATGTAATATACACATAGGCAAGTAATGGCATAAATTAGATATGCACTTGTATACTGCCTAAAATGCGTAGCATTTACAAAAAATAGATAAATCAACATTGTTCAGCATTAACCTAAACGTTCTTTCTGAGGATGATTTAACAACAGTGTCAGGCAGTGAGTTCCAAATCGGTATGATTCTAACTGAAAAGAAATTTGCACGGTAATTGTGATGTGGTGTTGTTAGAGGACTAAGTTTGATGGAGTTCCCTCTTGTTGTATAAGGTGACAAGTTTATGTGGAAAAAATCTGATGCATCAAGGTCAACAAGTTTTTTCACTATTTTAAAGCACATAACTAGATCCAAAAACACTCTTCTATACTCCAATGAATGAAATCCAAGCATAGAAAGCCTATCAGCATAACTAGTCATAGGTATCTTTATTCTTTTAAAGAGTGATCTGGTAAAGTAACGTTGAACTCTTTCAAGAGTTTTAATATCTTTTACAAGCCAAGGATTCCATACTGGAGCATTATATTCCAGAATGGGTCTCACATATGAATGAAACACTCGACACAGCGCAGATATATTCAGTGTACGAAGAGCTTTAAGTAGGAGTGAACACCTTTGAAAAGCCTTAGCAGCAATATATGCACAATGCAAGCTCGGTTTAAAATCAGATGTGATATGTACACCTAGGTCACGGATATCAAAAACTCTATTCAAAAGCACGCCACCTAGAGAATAAGAGTGATTCGCTGAGTTATGCCCAAAGGATATCACGCTGCACTTCTGAAATGCAATATTAAGCTGCCAGGTTTGAGACCACACACTAAAATTTAATAAAGATAAAGTCAAAGGTGAAGATGAGTTGGATGAATGAGTAGCATAAAGTTTGGTATCATCTGCAAAAATTTTAGCTTGAACTGGTGGCTCTAAACACTCAGGAAGGTCATTGATATAAATGAGGAACAATAGAGGTCCAAGTACTGATCCTTGAGGAACACCACTGGATACAGGTAGGGAAGAAGATAAGGACTGACCAATATAGACTTGCTGTGAACGATTCGTAAGAAAAGAAGATAACCACTTTACCAAGGAAGAACTAAATCCATAGCATTCCACTTTATGCAGAAGCTTAGTGTGAGATATAGAATCAAACGCTTTAGCAAAGTCTATATACACAGAATCAACCTTATCGCCAAAATCAGTATGTAGAGTCCATTCATTAAGTGTCATTAACAATTGAGTACAAGTGGAACGCCTGGCAAGAAAGCCAAACTGGTCTTTCGAGATAAGACTGTTTGAACGTAGAAAGGTAACCATTGATTCACACACAATAGACTCCATTACTTTGCAACAAACACTAGTAAGAGAAACTGGACGATAATTGCTGGGTAATTTACGCAAACCTTTCTTGAATATAGGACAGACCATCGCCTTTTTCCAACTTAGAGGTATATCCCCACAATCCATAGACAGTCTAAAAAGCCTGGACAACGGTATTGCAATACCAGGGGCGACTGATTTTAAAAACCCAGCAGGAAAACCATCTGGTGTTCTAGAGTATTTGGAAGGAAGACGATTTAGGGCACATATAACATTATCATAAGTAAATTCAACTTGTTGAGAAACTTGTATACTAGATACCGCAGGATGGAAGATGGGTAGAACACCATTATCAGTTGTAAATACAGAAGAAAAATAATCATTGAAAACATTGCATTTGTCATAATCCATTGTAGCAAGGGAACCGTCTGACTTCATTAAAGGTGGGATAGACAATGTGTGACAAAGTTTCATATTCACATATGAATATAGTTTAGATAAATCATTACTGTTGATGACATATGACTCACGATAATCATAAAAGGATTTCACCGCCAGTTCATACTCCTTAGCAATTTTGTTGTATTTCACTCTATTTTTATGAAACCACTTCTTTTTTAAGAGCAACAATTTACGAATATGTTTTAAACATTTTGGTTTACTAAATAAAACGACCCTTCGTAAAGGAACAAACTTTTCAATGCATTCATTTAACTTCATAGATAAAACATCCCAATAAACATCCACCGAACAAGATTGATCAAGCATTTGCCAATTGACATCCATTAAGAAAGATATCATTGAAGTGTAATCTGCAGCTTTAAAGTCTCTACAATACAAGATGGAGTTTGCGGTATGATGGCAAGGACATACAATCGTGAATTCAACACATGAATGATCGCAAGAGATAACAAAAGGATCAACAACTGAAATATCAAACAATATATTGACATCAGAAACCATCACAAGGTCGATACAGTGATTTCCCCGAGTAGGGGAATTAACAAGTTGAGTAAGACCATTTTCTAAGACACACGTCAAGAAAAGACTGCTACAAATTGAACCATTATTGACAGGGACACTCCAATCAATGTATGGGTAATTAAAATCGCCAACAACTACAACTTGCATCTTGGAGATGCAATAACTGTCAAGACATGAGCATAAACATGAAATATGAGTAACATCATTTGCCATGGAAGGAGGATTATAAATACAAATAAAGCGATACTGTACAGAGGAAAACAACACATCAAAAATGATGCATTCAAGCCGTTGAAAACAAGGTAAAAGATCAATATACTCAATCTTTAACCCATGTTTCACAAAAACTGCAACACCACCAAAATTATCAGGCCTATCTTTGCGTATCAATGTATATGCAGAATTACAAAGCAGAAGAGAATCAGTGATATCAGAATAAAGCCATGTTTCAGTAACAAATATAAGATCAAATTCACAAGTCAAAAGCAAGATATTTAGGACATTTAATTTGTTACACAATGATCTCGCATTAATCAATTTACACTTCAAATTTCCACTACTTGCCTGCCTGTCCTATACATTACCACTGCGACCAGATGCTGTTAAATCAGAAGAGTTGGAGTCACGTACTTTACTTTCTCTAACCATCCACTGAGAAACGGGGCCACGCCTATCTATATAATAGCTCTGACCAGATTCAGTTCTTTTTGTCTGCATGATTTCATAAAGAGTACGAATATGACTACGTTCAGCAGAAGTATGGCTGGGTCGAATAAAAACATTTTTGAATTTCACCGACTCTTTAAGTATCTTTGCTTTCCGTAGAATCGCAGTTCTCTGATTTGCATTACCCACACGAACTTTGACTAAACGTGGTTTTGCACTAAGTCCTTCGCTTGACTCGCTTGACTCCTTCCCAAGTCGGAAGGCATCAATTAGAACAACACTATCTTTGCAAATGGAATCAAAAACTTTTTTAACCGCTGCCTTATCAGTAACGACGCTACCAGTTTCCTTCACTCCAGAAACAATAACACAAAACTTTTCATCATGGGCTGAAATAGCTTCCTTTACAGCTTTGCTGACATCCACAGGAGCAACAGTACATGCATTACCCCCTACGGAACTATGTAGAGTCGAAGGCCCAACAGCGCTAGTTTCCGTTTTTGCTACAAACTCAGCAAACTTCTGCTCAAGTTTTGAAACCCTAAGCGGCAAGTCTTTTAGGGATGTTTCGCAATTCGGACACGGAGTACAAACTTTTTTTACCACACATAACACGTCATGACTCACGTTTACAAACGTACTCGAGCATTCCGAATGAAAAAACAACCCGCAGTATGTGCAACACAATCCATTTGGCTTCGTCATATCCACCGACCTCTTTTCACAGACAGAGCACTGTTTACCCGGTGCCATTTTCAATTTTTTTCCTTTAATAAATCCTGAGTGATGCTGATTTAAATTGCATTGAGTTGGTGTGCCTTGTTGTGGTGCATGCGTAAAGAGCTTGCTTTCAGTTTGGAATTGTTTCACTTTTAATCGTAGTGTGTATACAGTAATTCTATATCTGTATTGAGTACGATGGTGATGTGTGCTTGCGTGCGTGTGCTATGCATTATTACAATGTTACGAAAAGTATTCAAATATATATTCTGCTCACAATGAGTATTAATTAGAATATTTAATTCACAGTGTTCCCAGTGTCACAAGGAACCCACAGGGGACTATTTTGAGAGCGTGTCTACAGTCCTGTGCGCTGAATGCTTCAAGACAGGGTGCGTTAGTGCATGCATCCATTCCTGGGTACCCATAACCTGTGGCCTCCTCCTCCCCACACCCAAACATCAGATCACCTGATGTGCATGTGTATCACAAGGTGAGGGACTGCAGGGCGATTCACAAGCATGGTCTCCCGGGGGCGGAGCCTAAGAGGATTGTAAGTAATGTGTGCTTGCATTAACACCTGTGCCCATGCGCATGTATGCATGTGACCTCTGTGGCCCATGCATCATGTGACCTCTGTGGCCCATGCATCATGTGACCTCTGTGGCCCATGCATCATGTGACCTCTGTGGCCCATGCATCATGTGACCTCTGTGGTCCATGTGCATCATGTGAACTGTGGCCCTTGCATGCATCATGTGACCTATGTGGCCCATGCATTATGTGACCTCTGTGGCCCATATGCATCATGTGATCTATATGGCCCATGTATCATGTGACCTCTGTGTCTTCTCCAATACCACACACAGCTAAGGACAGAGAAGGAAGAAAGAAAGCTACGCTACAGGGAAGCATACATGAGACTGTATTATGCAGCACCATGAAACAGACCCTTCCCTCCTCAACCAACTCTTCTCCCCAGACATGTCCCCTTCCATTACTACACACATGCACATGCACACACACATCACATTTAATGCATACAAGCAATTGAATATACTGACACTGCTCTTTATCATGTGACTTCAAAATTGTTTGGCATAATGGCCGATTATGACTAACTCGTTTATTTAGGGCACATTATATGATCTATGGGGCAGGCTATATGATCTATGGGGCAGGCTATATGGTCTATGGGGCAGGCTATATGGTCTATGGAGCAGGCTATATGGTTTATGGGGCAGGCTATATGGTCTATGGAGCAGGCTATATGGTTTATGGGGCAGGCTATATGGTCTATGGAGCAGGCTATATGGTCTATGGAGCAGGCTATATGGTCTATGGGGCAGGCTATATGGTCTATGGGGCAGGCTATATGGTCTATAGGGCAGGCTATATGATCTATGGAGCAGGCTATACAGTCTCTGGGGCAGATTATATGGAAGGAGAGAGAAGGAATTATTATTATTATTATTATTATTTTGGTAGTGAATAATGTGAGTAAAGAGTTATAATAATATATAATATACAGCACCTTTCATTTACATAGAAATTTAATTTTAAAAATGAACAGTACAGTGTCCAGTAGCAGACCGATTGCTGGTGCCTTGGGTGTCTCTGCCTTCTCCTTGGTACAAGCCCTGGTGATGCTGTCCTCAGGAATGTAACCCCTCATCACAGCGATCAGCAGGCCTGCAGTATGATGAGGGTCAGGGGGGTGGGGGTGGGAGCACCAAGGGACTGGGGACTGTTACCTATCATCTTCCTGATCTGATGTAGCATGAAGCTTTGGCCCTTGATGTGAAGGGACATAAACTCCACTTCCTTCTTCTTAGGACACTGGTCACGCTCATCACTGGTCACAAACCTGTTTCCACACTGGGAGAGTTAGGACCAATGACCACACCCACACATCACATGAGCACAGAACTATGCACAGCAAGGCCCAACCACTCTAACCCCACACAGTCGGAATGCTTTCTTTACATGGGGCTGCAAATGTGGTTAGACATATAGATTGTACAAATTAGTGTTTGGGTAACTGAAACACTTCTGAGGTAAGATCATCTTTTCAGTCTGTACATGTTGAAGTGATTACATCAGCCCCTTGCACATGCTTTGTTGAATTGAATACAAAAATGAAGTGTGCAAGGTGAAAAATAAAAGCGGTTGGTTGAAATGGGTTGACCATCCTAACCTCCGAGGTTGTTCCAACATGATCCTAACCTCTGAGGTTGTCTCAACATGACCCTAACCTCTGAGGTTGTCTCAACATGATCCTAACCTCTGAGACTGCCTCTAGGTTTCTATGTAATAGTATTAATGTCTTGTACCATCTCATTGTGACCATCTTCAAGGCTTGCAAGATGTATGACAGAGCCAGAGAGAAGGTGAATGGATTATTTGAGAGGAAATATCAAGTAAAAGTTCCTATAGAAAGGAAGTACATGTCTGAAGTAAAGGCTCCTATAGAGCTGGAGGGACTTTCCTACCATCTTGTTATCACCTCCACAGCCACAGTCAACTGTCACGGTGGTCTGAGGGAGACACTGTGTGATGATTGAAGTGCTTTATATCCACATCCACCATGCCTGATAGTAATAATAATAATTGTGCATTTAATTAAACACAACACTTCTGTGCTGCAGTAGATACTCATTAAACACTCATGACCATGCAGTGTGCATGTATTGATGTGAACGTTTGTGTAGGGGTCAAGTTGTCCAGCTACATGTATGTGTTAGGGACAACTTCATTTGATTGTACTGTGCTAGTGAACCCATACATGTAATGATTGGCTGCTATCCCTTGATCTTTTCTTTTGTGATTCTGATGCAGGGAGACAGCTGGGTGTATTTGACTGCAGGTGATACTTATGTACCTGGTTCACATAAAGCATTAGCTAGCCATTGGTTGTGCAAAAGACAAACTAATTAAAAATGAACTGCATGTTGTGTAAAAATGTCATCAGCACACAAGAGTTACTCAACCTAACCGGCAGTACTTCATCGATTTTTCTCACAGGTATCAGATGTGTTTATGCAGACATGTTAGGCTGTTATAGTATATGAACAAAGAGCAACCAGTTTTCACACAACCCTCACTTAAACCCTGTCAGGATAAACAAGGCTTCTCTGCTGTGTTCAGCACAAGTGAAGGGGGAGGCGGTGACCTTCATTCCATTTGACCTTTGTTTCCAAACAGTTTAATTTTCCAAGAAGGGATATGGTGGACAATTATGGCTTGTAGACACAGGGCTGCCCACAGTCTGAACCACAGCATATCATAGCTATTCCTTCTGACATGCTTCCTCATAGGACCCCACATACACCTTTCAACCACCACATGGGACTACATTGCTATTTTGCATGGCCACAACACATAACAGCACTAAAGACATAACCAGAAGGTATCTATTTTTTCATTTTCAAAAGTCCATTTTTGTCATGCATCTGCCCTCAACAACCATGTCCCTCCACATCAGTAAACATCAAAGGTAGTAATCTTTCCTGTGTTTTTTCAGACATGTAAGCATTTTGTGTGCCTATTCATGTGTGTGCATGTTTATATACATGCGTGTGATAGGTGTGTGTGTGTGTGTGTGTGTGTGTGTGTGTGTGTGTGTGCGTGTGGCATGTGTATGTATGCACTGATGTGTTTGTCTGATGTCCCACCAACCAGACATGGACATGGTAATGCATATTAGTCAAAACGTACGCCATAACACAGGATTGGTTAATTATACCAATTTGGACTTATTTGTATGAAAGCAAATTTGAAACCATCAATGCTACTTACTGGAACAACCACTTTTGGATGTGTGCCATAATTCAGTTAAATCATACAGCCATGCATACATGGATACACACTGCATGCAGACAATATGCAGACACTGGAAACACCGAAGTCAAAGCCACTGAAAAACTACTTCTATTGTCGCTTTCCAACGCATCCAAGTTTACTCCTGGCCCGGAGCCTCCTCCGCGAAAGTTTTCCACTCCAACGTTTCTTCTTTCACTCCGAGAGCCTCCGGCCCGAGAGAGTGGAAACATATTCGTAACCTACGTGGAAGTTGGGACTACTTCTTAGCCTCCCGGAATCCAACGCGTATCAACAATCCAACTACGTTACGTGTCGAGGAAAGACACCCTTCAATTCTCGGGCCGGGAGCCCTCCGGGCGCCATCCAAGTAGTGGCATAATGCCAACATTTATGCAATATGGCACACTTTAAGAATATTAATATTAGCAATGCAGCTGTCAAACATGCTAAGCAATAAAAGTATACAATAATGCATTCAAATATGGAATGGAGCAAATATAGAATGTAGTCTTACTATCCAATATAGAATTGTCTAATACTTAACTTTCAAAAAATCAGTATTTAATTCTGTGAGTAATAGTCTCATACCCAGACCCAAATGTACGTAACGATGATTTATCGCTTACAATGATTTAATCTGGATTTTTTTAAATCAATATAAAAGGTTGACCGCTTTTTTGTTGTACTAACGGATTTTTAGAAAGATTTTGCACAATCGTTGCGTTGTGAACTGCCATCGCAGTCAATGGCAGAAGCCGCAGAACTAGTTGAGTGCAAGTCCAGCGACTCCAACTATTTGGGTGACTTAAGTTATGAGTCAGATGAGCTCGACGAAGTTATTGAAATGATATTTCTATGCTATCAGCGGCTCAGCCTTACTCACCTTACAGACTGCGTTATCAACCTTGTGGCGAGCGCCGCTTCAGATTCCTGGAACAATGGGAGCTAGCTACCCCAGCCAAATCAAGCAAGTTGAAGACTCAGCAAAGTCGCGCCAAAGGGTAAAAAAAAAATAACTCACTGCTAAGCAGTGTATCAATCTTGGATTTGCCTACTTCAAAGTCCGCTTCTTTGAGTTTTACATGCATGCACACGAGGAGATCTGAAAGAGGCTGCATGTTGATTTCTTCAAAAGTGCTGTGGTGGCGTCAAAACCGATCGGTTTTACCCAATTTCGCACGTTTAGCATTTTGTGCCATGCTGGTGCAGCCAAGTTCAGCTTGTGTAGCCGAAAGTATTTCTCTCAACTTCCCAATTTGCTTACCGACCGACAAAAAACAGACCCGGCCTGAAAGATGCTGTTGAATTGTCAGTAATGCAGCTAATGCTGGCCTTTGATGAAGCATCTCGTAACTCACTTCCTGACAAAGTGAGATATAAGCTTTGTCCAACTTTGTAAATACTTTGGTAGCTTTTAAGTAGCTTTTTAGGCGATATTTGGACTTTTTGTTGGATTTTATTGCTTTTTCTTCGATTCTTTTGGAGATTAAAGATTAATCCAAAATCTAGATTTAGGTGGATTTCCCAAATAGAGGGTCAGGCCAACAAAGTTGTTCTGGTGCGCCGGAATGTTGGCGCTCCAATCAGAATCGAAAGTTCGCGTGACGTCACGGTAATTAGGTTCCATTAGCATTCCACACTACAGAGAGGAGCCTGGTGCTTGATCGTGCGTGCGCGGCTAAGGTTGTGATATATGGACACGTGTCTAAAACGAAGGTAAAGCCATTTCAATATGGAAGGACTCATAATCTCATTACGAAGTACGTCTAAAATCTGTCGTGAATCGCTTTCCACTCATCGCGTTCACCACTCTGAGACTATCATTGTTGTGGTAGCCTTTTCTCTCTGTAGCTTAAGCAAAGACAGACACTGACAGTGGCGTCGGAAAGGTATTTTACCTGGGGGGGGGGGGGGGGGGCTGAAGTATCAACTATAATTAAATTCATTAACAGTTTATCGTAACTACAGCACACCAAAAAATTGTTTCCCACGGTCATTAGCACTTTGACAATTAGTTCTAAGTCTATTTCGTCTGTCTTCTGTTTATGGCAATGTAGAAGCATAACATTATTTAGCTTCTCTTGGCGCTTTCCCACACAGTATAATTAGGCTGTGGGTAAAGTACAGTGCATTGATTAGTTAAGCGAAGAAAAAGTGGGGGGGTAGGAAATTGTGCATCTTACATCCTTCGAGTCTGGGAATTTGAAAAAGTGTAAGATGGGCGAAGAACTAACCAAAAAGAAACGAATTCGAGCAGGCCATAGAGCTTCTGTTACTCGAATTATCGCGCAAGTCCAACAAGCTTTGGAATCCGAAGAACTGAACAGTTCTAAACTGAAACAACAGCTGCAAACACTTCGCGAGAAAGTAGACGTCCTTCGCAAGCTTGACTCTGATATTCTAAGTGCACTCGAAACGGAGGAGGACATTACTGGTGACATCGAACAGGCAGATATTGTAAAAGAGACGTTAGAATCGACCATATTTGACCTCGAAGCAGCGCTTACGACTCAGGAGCAAAATAATTTGCCGACTGTAGGCCTACAACCGACTCTCAGGAACCCCGCGCCAGAGCAACTGCTATCTTCCTCCAGAAAGGTAGATAGTCCGCGTGCGCAGAGTACAGTAGCGCCTCAAACGCAAGACAACGAAGCAGCAGGGTCTTCAGCACCTGTTGTACCTGAGCGTTCCAACACAGAATCAGCCAGAGCTCATGGATGCAAAGTAAGACTACCAAAATTAACGTTGAAGATCGAAGTTTGGTGGGGACATCACTTTATGGTCTTCATTTTGGGACTCATTCGAATCGTCCATACACAACAATCCAGATTTGACAGATATCGATAAGTTCAACTACTTACATTCACTTCTGGAACATGCTGCTGCTGAAGCTATTGCAGGTCTCACGCTTTCATCATCTAACTACGAGGAAGCAATTGTATTGTTGAAGAAGAGATTTGGCTGTAAACAGCAGCTCATATCAAAACACATGGAAGCTCTTCTTAACCTGGAAGCTGTTACATGGTCACGTGAACTCAAGAATCTCCGTCAGTTGTATGATAAGGTGGAATCTCATGTCCGATGTTTGAAATCACTGGATATCACATCAGCATCATATGGCAGCTTACTTTCATCTATCCTGATGAAGAAAATTCCTCAAGACCTGTGCCTTATAGTGAGCCGAGAGATTGTTAGGGATGAATGGGACCTCGATTCATTGATGAAGGTGATCGAAAAGGAAATTGAGGCCAGGGAGAGAGCTGCAGTGGACTCCAGTGTGAACACTAGAAAGCCAAGCAGAGAACCGCCCACCACATCAGCACTACTGACAAACAATCCACAGATAGCATGTTGTTACTGCAATGGATCACATCAGTCACACCTGTGCAGAACTGTGCCCAGTGCTGAACAACGAAAGCAGTGCTTGATGAGGTCTGGAAGGTGTTTCATTTGTCTGAGGAAGGGACATAGAGTGAAGGATTGTCGGTCATCATTGAGATGTTTCAGTTGTCAAGCCAGGCATCATGTGAGTATATGTACAGTTTCTAGATCAGAGCTAGGTGTGCGGGAACAACAACCAACACAAACAGCCGTAACAACCAGTACTCAGCCTAACCCTCCAACAACACAAAATATGAGAGCATCTCAACCCCCTGTTTTGTCAATGTATGTCGCTACAAGGACCCCTGTGCTCCTGCAGACTGCCAAAGCTCAAGTGTTTAGGCAAGATAGACCATCCTCCACAGTGAATACAAGGATCATCTTTGATAGTGGAAGCCAAAGATCATACATTGTCAGCAGAGTTCGAGACCTTCTTGCCCTTCCAACAGAGATGACTGAAAGGGTTCTGATAAAAACTTTTGGATCAAAGGTAGAGAAGGTTCAAGTTTGCGATGTTGTCAATCTTGCAATCAAGACTAAGAATGGAATGAGCTTGGTAGTTTCATTGCTGACTGTACCCATGGTTTGTGAGCCTCTTAGTGGGCAACCACTCAACTTGGCTTCAGAGCATTTTCCTTATTTGGCAGGATTAGAATTGGCAGATTCCAGCAGCCTGGAAGATAATCTTGATATTGGAATTCTAATTGGAGCTGACCAGTATTGGAAGCTAGTCACAGGGAAGATACGACAAGAAGGAACTGGACCTATAGCGGTAGAGACCAAACTTGGTTGGGTACTGTCTGGTCCTGTACCAGGAGTATCGCACGGAGGTACCTCAGTCAACTTTGTGTCTACTCATGTTTTGAAGGTTGAGTGCAGTGATTGTGATCTAGACACAACGTTGAAAGCATTTTGGGACCTAGACACACTGGGGAGCAGGGCATCAAAGACAACGAATCCTCTGTTTACGAAAATTTCGTACAAACTATTGACTTCAAGAATGGTAGGTATTGTGTCCATCTTCCGTGGAAAAGGGTGCATCCTGTGCTGTCGGACAACTTTGAACTCAGTCAAAAGAGGCTGTTAGGTTTGGTCAGCAGACTTCGACAACATCCACAAGTTCTCTGGGAGTACGACAAAACTATCAAGGAACAGATGAGTAAAGGGATTGTAGAGATTGTAGAAGGGTCAATGCTTCAGAATGCAAGCAAGTGCCATTATTTGCTGCATCATGCCGTCATCAGGAAGGACAAATCAACAACCAAATTAAGGATCGTATATGATGCCTCAGCAAAAACAGAAGGACCGTCCTTAAATGACTGTTTATATGCAGGACCGTCTTTTGGACAGCGCATTCTTGATATCCTGATCAGGTTCCGGCTTCACAGGATAGCATTAATTGCAGACATTGAGAAAGCATTTCTTATGATCTCCGTTGCAGAAGAAGACAGAGACGTTTTGAGGTTTCTTTGGCTAGACGACATCAATAGCCAACTTCCCAGGATTCAAGTTCTGCGGTTTGCCAGAGTGGTATTTGGGGTGGCTTCAAGTCCTTTTCTTCTTAACGCTACTCTGAAGCATCACATTGAAAGTTTTGAGCAGTTGGATCGGGAGTTCGTGAAGAAATTCCAGAGGTCTATATATGTTGATGACATTACATTTGGAGCTGACAATGTGAAAGAGACATATGGATTGTACAAGAAATCGAAGTCATGGTTAGCAGATGGAGGTTTCAACCTCAGGAAATTTGTCAGTAATTCACCTGAACTACAAAAAATGATTGACACAGAGGAGTACCAAAGAGAAACACCATCAGCAGTGAACAATGGCGATTGTGAGCAGAATATCACCTCTGAAGATGAGTCGTATACAAAGACTACACTTGATGATAAGCAGAACAGCCCTGAAATTCTGAAGGTCCTTGGCTTGCAATGGAGGTCCGCAGAAGATCACCTGGTATTTGACATCCACCATATCAGTGAACTCGCTGTCTCATTGTTAAAACGACCTGTCCAACTACTGTACCCACTGGAAATTTGTGATTGTGAAGAGAAAGCGAGAAGGGCAGGTAAAGAAGACACTGTCAAGTGTGTACAAGTGGAAGTGGAAACTGTTGTTCCAGAAGCACCTGTTCGAAGTTCTACAAGAAATGCATCCCATCGAGCGACAGAAAGGCTAAAACAATTGGTGGAGGACAATGACAGTGAAATTGACTAGTGCTGACTAGTCAATGTGGGGAGTGTAGGAAATTGTGCATGACTATTATGTAATATGATGTAATATCACGTGCATGTATAATTAATTGTGTGATTTAGAGTGATTGCGAATCCCTGTGTGCGAGATCGCCCGCGCGAATCTTATACCCCTAAAAGAAGATTTCTTACAGGGGGGGCGGAAAGATACTTCCGCCCCCCCCCCCCCCCCCCCCGGTTCCGACGCCTATGAGTAAAACAAACCTCACGTTTTATCGTGATGACGTACCGTTGCGATGACAACCCAAATTATCAAACATTCCAATCGAACTCGACTTGTTGGCACGGCTGTTACAATTGGACAAAAAGGGTCATAATTAGAGCACAGGAAAAATATTTACGGTTCAACAACCGCTTTCCCTTTACAAGCTCATTAAAGTTTCAACTTAAGGTTTCCGCAGCCAATCGATCTAATGCGAATAAAATTGCAACAAACGGTAACTAGAACTTGTCTTCTTATTAGATTTAGCCTCACGCATCCATTAGCCTCGAGTGGCGCACTGCATTTCGTTCTGCGCATAAGATGGTTCTTTTTAGGCGGGAAAAATAGCATACAATCACGACTGTGTAGCTTTTTTTCCGCCCTTATAAGTGTAATCGGTAAAAAAAACAGTTTATAGTGGTATCTTTGCCAGGTAAGAATATGTTTTCAGTCCGTGGTGCCGCGTCTCCTACGCCCTGCTATAATTATTTGAACACACATACCCAAATTATGAATAACGCGCACCACAAGAATGGAAGTGCAGCACTAGATGATCTGTGCCGAGTGTGGGGGTGCATATTGCATAGAGGGATCAAAGCAAAGGGGAGAGCAGTAAAACCAGAGCCACCATACAGCTGTATCTCCTATGCTGACAAGTTTCTGGTGGCTTTTAACATCAACATTCTACCTGAGATCCACCCCCAAATGTTTAGCACCTTGTGCTTAATTAAAGCTCACGTGTTCTTGGGGCAAAAGAGCTGAAGAATCACTTCAAGTGCTATGTTCAGCTACACATGCACTTGTAACGTATGCAAATGGTTTCTTTTAAATATCCCTCACTCTATGCAACTTCATATGGGTACAGCAGCAGATAGCAATCACCCCCACAAGCCTGGATGAGTGTACATAAGGGCATTGGATGGGTGTGTGTGTGCATGGGGGGCATCGAATGGGTGTACATGGGAGATCGGACATTGGATGGGTGTACATGGGGGCATTGGATGGGTGTACATGGGGGACATTGGATGGGTGTAGTGTACAAGGGGGGCATTGGATGGGTGTACATGGGGGCATTGGATGGGTGTACATGGGGGACATTGGATGGGTATAGTGTACAAGGGGGGCATTGGATGGGTACATTGGATGGGTGTAGTGTACAAGGGGGGCATTGGATGGGTGTACATGGGGGACATTGGATGGGTGTAGTGTACAAGGGGGGCATTGGATGGGTGTACATGGGGTACATTGAATGGGTGTACATGGTGGGTGTACATGGGGGACATTGGATGGGTGTACATGGAGGGTATTGGATGGGTGTGTGTGCATGGGGGGGATTGGATGGGTGTGCAGGGGGGGACATCGGATGGGTGTACAAGGGGGACATAAATATCCCTCACTCTATGCAACTTCATATGGGTACAGCAACAGATGGCAATCACCCCACAAGCCTGGATGAGTATACATAGGGGCATTGAATGGGTGTACGGTGTGTGCATGGGGGGGGGGCATTGGATGGGTGTACATGGGGGCATTGAATGGGTGTACATGGTGGGTGTACATGGGGGACATGGGTGTACATGGAGGCATTGGATGGGTGTACATGGGGACATTGGATGGGTGTGCATGACCCATATGGGGAATTCGATGGGTGTGTGTGATGGGGGACATTGGATAGGTGTGCATTGAGGGCATTGGATGGGTGTGCATGGGGGGCATTAGATGAGTGAACATAGAGCATGGGTCATAGGTGTACAATAACATGTGGCCAACTTCATGGACCATGGCTCCAGTAAAACCCCAGCAGACCTTGTTTCCAATACCACAGGCCTTGGCTCCACTCAGACCACATTGCTTGAATACCATATGCAGGAATGGATAGGCCATATGCACTATATGCAGGATGCTGTCTCATGGGAGAACGGCCCGGGCTGTGTCTTTTCATAACAGCCTTGTTTGGGTTCATCCCTGGCCCCGTTGCAGGAGGGTTTCACCTAGTATGCATCCAGAGTGCAATCTATCTTTACCAATGCATAGACAAATAGCCAATACACTATACAGAATATGGTGTCGCGGGTGATAGCGCTAAAAATAGCAATATTCTGAAGGCTCACAACTTCTAGTAGAATACGCGGCACCACGAGATGACATTGGAAAATATAGAAACAACCTACCGGCTTTACACTGTTAAAATTTCAAGGTACTTTATAAGGGCGGAAACTTTACCAGGGCAACGTTTATCCTCCTAGGTCGAGAATCACCCCGTGGATTTGCAAGCTAATGCCACATCCAGGATTGAAAGATATATAGCGCCAGAGATGCACATCATTAATACGAGTAGACATTGTAGAAACTGTACATAGACAACGCCGGCACTGTATCGAAACGGTCTGTACAAAAAGGTCCATCCACAAGAACAGATGTGTTGCTAGGGTAGTAATTAGGTCCGTTGCTATGAAAAAATTTCGTATCAAGGGGCGTAGCCTTTTTGTCCAAGGTTTCAATGCAATGAAACAGCCGTGTTGTAATTGGCCAGACCCTTTGTACGCTGTATTATACTGTAAGCGATAAATGCTTACGTACGTTTGGGTCTGGGTACGAGACTACAGTAATATAATTAATATAGAAGCTGTGAAGCAATCATGCATATGCGAAGAAAAACAGGTAGTGGACTAGTGGAGCGTAGTTTTAGCATTCAGTAGTGCAAGTGAGAAAAACCCAATATTTTGATCGAAGCTTCACAACCGATATCTGAACACAGAAGAACTTTTAAATGGAAAATAATTCGAGGAAACCAACTAACTCTATATCAGACTTTTTGCTTTACCCTATCAAAACGTTGCGTTCATTCGTAGACACCCTGTATATATGTTACGTGCGAAGCATGGATTTGCACAATCCAGGGATTGCGCTAATCCATGCTATTGGTTAGAATTCTAACATACACTGTATATTCTAGCCCAGCAATTGCGCAGGAAGGTATCTGTGACGTCAGTCAATTGCTATCGCTATATATATATAAATATATTCTGAATCAATACAACGAAACAGAATCCAGTGGTTCAAATGTTGTTTGTTTTGATATCCATTCTTGGGAGTTGTGTGGTTGTTATATCCGATCAGGTCAACCTCACCGCTACCATTCCACCTGGCTATGCTCTACAGGACTACCTATGCAGCGGACCGCTCAAGTCCAATACGACTGTTGTGTTGGACGATGGAGAGTATCGCATATCTTCAGGACGACCCTGCAACATTTCCAATGAAGGCAACATTGCGATAACGGGGTCTTCAAACACCACAGTTCGCTGCGAAGGAGAAGGTACAGTGTTTGCATTCATATCAGCACAAAATTTGACCATGGAGAGAATAACATTCATTAACTGTGGAATACACCTTGTATTAATCGAAAATATTCTCATCACAAACTGCACCTTTAAGGATAGTTCAAATAGAGCGATATGGTCCCAATCACACATCGCGGTTAGCATCACAAATTGCACATTTATTAACAACAGTGCTACTAATGGAGATGGTGGCGGTGCTGTGTGGTTAAGTTTATCAGCAGGCAACGTTAGCATCACAAACTGCAAATTTCAGAACAACAGTCATAGTATAATATCAACGTAGGTGGTGGTGGTTTGTATTTTGGGACATCAACAGGCCATGTTAGCATTAGGAATTGCATATTTCAGAACAACAATGCTACTAGTGGTGGTGGTGGTGGTCGTGTTGGTGGTGGTGGTGTGTTCTTTAATCAATCAACAGGCAATGTTAGCATTACAAACTGCACATTTCAGAACAACAGTGCTACATCCAGTCATAGTAATATCAACGTAGGTGGTGGTGGTTTGTATTTTGGGACATCAATAGGCCATGTTAGCATTACGAATTGCATATTTCAGAACAACAATGCTGTTGCTGGTGGTGGTGTGTTCTTTAATCAATCAACAGGCAATGTTAGCATTACAAACTGCACATTTCAGAACAACATTGCTACATCCAGTAATAGTAATATCAACGTAGGTGTTGGTGGTGGTGGTGGTGTGTTATTGTATAAATTAACTAGTGATGTGAGCATCACAAATTGCACATTTCTAAATAACATTGTTACTAAAGTGCAGCAAATTGGTGGTGGTGGTGGTGTATGTTCATTTATGTCAACTGGTGATATTAGCATCACAAACTGCACATTTCAGAACAACAGTGCTACTTATGAAGGTGTTGGTAATAGTGGTGGTGGTGCTGTGCTGTTGTATGGAATAACAGGTAGCATTGCAAGCTGCACATTTGAGAACAACTATGCTTTTTATGGTGGTGCTGTGTGCTCGGTTGAAGTACTGGGTGATATTCAGACAGTATATTTTGGAGTACTGCATGGATCAACAGGGAAAACTAGCATTGCAAACTGCATATTTAAGAACAACACTGCTACTAATGGTGGTGCTGTGTTTTCTTGGGTTGGGGTGTTGAGCAATATTCAGAACAGTAGTACGCATATGGAGCCAAATGGATCAACAGGTGATGTTAGCATCACAAACTGCACATATCAGAACAACAGTGCTACTATTGGAGGAGCTATTTTCATGGTTTCAATCAGTTCAATACTAATCAAATGGTCAACATTTACTAACAACACAGCAGATGGAGGAGCAGCAGTCTATGCCATTAATAGTTATATTCCAATTATTGTTTTTCTTTCTAGTTTCCTTACCTCAGATACTGAGCCATTGGGCAACCTCACTCTCCAAGATGTGATTGTTGAAGATAACCACTGTTCTTGTAACCACTACAACGAGACAATGGGAGGGGCCATTTCCTTTACTGGAATGAAGGTGGATATCTTTGGAAACACCATCACAGGAAGTCAGTTCTCATATAACTCTCCCCTGGGAGCCATACAAGGAACAAATGGTTTTCTTCAACTCCATGGTAACATCACATTCACAAATAACACAGGAGTGAATGGAGGGGCCATAAGTCTGTCTAACAATGTCCCACTGTACTTCTATGAGAAGTGTAGTGTAGAATTCTCTGGAAATGTGGCAACTGGATTTGGTGGAGCTATCTACAATAATGGGGACACAGGTGAGCTCATACAGCCTGCTTCAAATTTAAACAAGTGTTCAATACGCTTGATAAAAGACTGCTCCAGCTCCAGTGATTGTGTATTTAATACAAGCATGTTCTCCATCACCTTCACTGATAACCGTGCCCAACAAGGTGGTCATGCTGTATATGCCACACCCATTTATAAATGCACTTACTGCGTTGGTGTTTTGAGCACTGGTGATCTCAGCACTGCCTCTAGCAAATCGGACAGCCTGACTGGCTATTTCACTACTACTCCACTACCAGAAGATGCCAATGACACCCAAGTACTCTCCTTTCCAGCATATGTGCACCTGTGTAACTGCAGTGATCCAAATCTATGCAATATCACAAGTCAGTATCAAGGAAAGGTTACCACATATCCTGGAAGGACTGTCGGCCTTAATGTTACCTCAGTAGATGCTGGAGGTAGTCCATCACCCAGTGTGGTTTACACACTAATTGATACCAGCAGTATTATCTCACAAAACATAACACTTGGATCTACACAGAAGGCTCAGTGGATAGGAACAGTCTGTGGTACAATAGAGTACCAAATCTATGGACCAGAAATGACTTCACTAAAACTGTTTCTGTCTAATTATCCCACTAATTTCCCAACAGTTGTTGAGGTCCAGCTGTTACCATGTGAGCCAGGGTTCATACTGATGTCCAGATCTTCTACTGGTGGGATAGAGTGTGGCTGTTCTCTGTTCCTCACATCACATGGAGTGGTCTGTGATGCATCAGATGGTACTGTGACTAGAACTAAAAATAACTGGATTGGTGTGTACAATAACACTCTTCCAGCACTGGCTTCAACCTGTCCTTTGGACTACTGCAATAATAACATAAGCAAACTTTCACTAGCTAGGCCTGGGGACCTGTGCAATGGAGGGCGTACTGGTACTATTTGTGGTCATTGCCATGGTAACTTTAGTGTGATCTTTGGTTCTTCCAAGTGCCAGGTGTGCACAGATATGTGGTTGATCACACTTGTGATGTTTGCAGTGCTGGGTGTCTTACTGGTGGCAGCAATGTTCTTCCTCAACCTCACTGTAACACAAGGCACACTCTATGGGCTCATCTTCTATGCCAACATTATTCACATCAATACTTCAATATTCTTCAGCCAATCCACTTTGAGACCATTGGCAGTGATTGTGTCATTAGTGAACCTTGACCTTGGGCTCCCTCTGTGTTTCTATGATGGTATGGATGATGCTGACAAGGCTGGCCTTCAGTTTGTGTTCCCAGCCTACCTCCTCATCCTCACCATGACAGTCATTGTACTCTGCCACTACTGTCTTCAGAGATCTCCAGCTACCTCCACTAGGTCCTGTTTTCATAGATTTCCCATCATGATAGGAGAAAGAGCAGTTGGTGTCCTATCTACTCTCATCTACCTGTCATATTCCAAACTGTTGAGAACTGTCATTGCTGTTTTCACATATTCCACAGTCCACTTGCACAGTGGTGATATGTATGTCTGGTTCTATGATGGCAATGTGAAATACCTACAAGGAAAGCATGTTGTTTTGTTTGTGGCTGCCATGGTGACGTGTACCCTGTTCCTCCTCCCCTACACCTTTGCCCTCACTTTCATTCCAATCATTGAGCGGTACAGTGAACACAACAGGCTGTTCAACTATCTCCACAGGAAGGCCAATCAGATCAAACCAATGAATGATGCCCACTATGCCCCCTATAAGGGGGAGTGGCGATGGTGGCTGGGAGCAAGGCTTTGGCTTCTGGTTGTGATGTACAGTTTAAATCCAGTGTATAGTTCTGACAATCCAGCTCTGCTTCTGTCTATCCAGGCTACCATGGTGATCTTGTTCACTGTAGTGCAAGCTGGAATAAAGCCATTTGGACAATCACTTCAAAAGACAGATAACAAAAGATGTACCAACTTCTACAATCAATTGAACAATTGTCTTGATCTTTTTTACCTCCTCAACTACACTGCACTAGCTCTGTCAATGTCTTACATTCTAGAGCAGAGTTCAGACCAAACACAGATGACTGCAGTATTTGTTGGTGTTTTGGTGGGTCTCTATGTAGTGGTGGTGATGGTGACTGTCTTGTACCATCTCATTGTGGTCATCCTCAAGGCTTGCAAGATATACGACAGAGCCAGAAAGAAGATACTTGAAGGGAATTACAAAGTAAAAGTTCCTATAGAAAGGAAGTACATGGCTGAAGTAAAGGATGCTATAGAGCTGGAGGAACTTTCCTACCATCTTGTCATTACCTCTGTGGTCTGAGTGAGACACTGTGTGAGGATTGAAGTGCTTTTTATCCACATCCATCATGCCTGATAGTAATAATAATAATAGTGCATTTAATTAAACACAACACTTCTTCGCTGCAGTAGATACTCATTAGACACTCATGACCATGCAGTGTGCATATTATAGATGTGAGCAATTGTGTAGGGATCAAGTTGTCCAGCTACATGCATGTGTTAGCCGGGACAACTTCATTTGATTGTTGCCACTTTGAATTTTGCTACACTGTGCTAGTGAACCGATAAATGTAATGATTTATTTCTATCCCTTAATTAATCTTTTCTGATTCTGATATAGGGAGACAGCTGGGTGCTGTTTTTGACTGCAGGTGATACTTATGCAGCTGGTTCACATAAAGCATTAGCACACAAAAGTTACTCAACCTAACAGTACTTCATAGATTTTTCTATAGCTTACTCAAAGGCATCAGATGCGTTTATGCAAAATAAATACAGACATGTTAGACTGTTTTAGTACATGAACTAAGAGCAACCAGTTCTCACACAACCCAAAGTGCTTTCAATTTGAGAGTCATGGTGGATAGTTGAGGTCAGGCAATATGGCCCTAAACCCTCACTTAACCCTGTCAGGATAAAACGAGGCTCCTCTGCTGTGTTCAGCAGCAACAGAGAAATGTGGGAGGTTAAACAGTTTAAGTTTAATCTTCCAAGAAGGGATATGGCATACATGGCTTGTAGACACAGGGCTGCCCACAGTCTGAACCACAATACATCATGCTTCCTCATACATGCTATTTATGCATGGCTGCAAAACATAACAAACACTGCAGGTATAACCTGACATGTATTACAGAAGTTGTTCATTTTTATCATGCCTCTGCTCTCAATAACCATGTCCCTCCACATCAGTAAACCTCAAAGGTAGTAGTAGTATGTTTTTATGTACGTGTGTGCAGGCGTGTGCATGTCTATGCATGTGTGTGATGATGTAAGCAATTCATACATTATGTAACTTAGGCATATTATTTAGATCAGCTACCTCCTACCAGGCACCCATGTCCTGAGCAGTTATGAATAAATCTTAATTTTCAAAAAGTCTAGTTCTTTTCAATGTCTTGTGACATCAAAGGTGCATCTGTGTCATGTGCATTAAGATGTATATCACATGGTGATGACTTCTGCATTTGCTGCATGTCACATGACATAGAAGCTTGACTTGGCATGTCACATGACATAGAAGCTTGACTTGGCATGTCACATGACACAGAAGCTTGTTTTGGTTGCATGTCACATAGTCCGGCTGTTACAGAAGGCTGTGATGTAGGAACATGACTCCCTTATGGCTTCAGGAAGCAGGCAAAGCCATGCTTCAGAAGGCTACTGAGCCAATGCATCATACTGCAGAGGTAAGTCAAGGCCAACATAGGCATGGAGGAAGGAGAGAGGGTGGAGATGGAGAGGGTGAGGGTAGGGAGGGGAGGTAAAGGGCAAACAGCATCATAGGATACGACAATTCCTTGATTTCTGTTTCAATGTTGGTCTTATAGATGTAGTCTCGCTTGAAGGCTTGTACCTGGTCCTGCATGCCATCAGCAGCTGCATAACGTTTATTATATAGCTCAAAATGGACCTGGAGGGAGGGAGGGAGGGAGGGAGGGAGGGAGGGAGGGAGGGAGGGAGGGAGGGAGGGAGGGAGGGAGGGAGGGAGGGAGGGAGGGAGGGAGGGAGGGAGGGAGGGAGGGAGGGAGGGAGGGAGGGAGGGAGGGAGGGAGGGAGGGAGGGAGGGAGGGAGGGAGGGAGGGAGGGAGGGAGGGAGGGAGGGAGGGAGGGAGGGAGGGAGGGAGGGAGGGAGGGAGGGAGGGAGGGAGGGAGGGAGGGAGGGAGGGAGGGAGGGAGGGAGGGAGGGAGGGAGGGAGGGAGGGAGGGAGGGAGGGAGGGAGGGAGGGAGGGAGGGAGGGAGGGAGGGAGGGAGGGAGGGAGGGAGGGAGGGAGGGAGGGAGGGAGGGAGGGAGGGAGGGAGGGAGGGAGGGAGGGAGGGAGGGAGGGAGGGAGGGAGGGAGGGAGGGAGGGAGGGAGGGAGGGAGGGAGGGAGGGAGGGAGGGAGGGAGGGAGGGAGGGAGGGAGGGAGGGAGGGAGGGAGGGAGGGAGGGAGGGAGGGAGGGAGGGAGGGAGGGAGGGAGGGAGGGAGGGAGGGAGGAGGGAGGGACTAGGCATCAACAGTACAGAGGGAACTGGTGCAATGGCCACTAACATTGTCCAGCAGCAGACCGATTGCTGGCGCCTTGGATGTCTCTGCCTTCTCCTTGGTACAAGCCCTGGTGATGCTGTCCTCAGGAATGTAGTCCCTCATCACAGCGATCAGCAGGCCTGCAGTAAAATGAGGGTCAGGGGGGGTGGGGCGGGAGCAGCAATGGTCTGGGGACTGTTACCTATCATCTTCCTGATCTGATGTAGCATGAAGCTTTGTCCCTTGATGTAAAGGGACATAAACTCCACCTCCTTCTTCTTGGGACACTGTTCGCACTCATTACTGGCCACAAACCTGTTTCCGCACTGGGAGGGGGAGGAGGGGGAGGACCAATGACCACACCCACTCATCACATGAGCTCAGTACTATGCGCAGCAAGACCCAACCACTCTAAGCCCACACAGTCAGAATGCTTTCTTCACGTGGGGCTGCAACTATGGTTAGTCAGATTGTACAAATTTGTGTTTGGGTAACTGAAACACTTCTGAGGTAAGGTCATCTTTTCGGTCTGTACATGCTAAAGTGATTACATGGGCCCCTTGCACATGCTTTGTTGAATTCAATACAAAAATTAAGTGCGCAAGGTGAAAAATTAAAGCTGTTGGTTGAAACGGGTTTACCATCCTAACCTCTGAGGTTGTCTCAACATGACCCTAACCTCTGAGGTTGTCGCAACATGACCCTAACCTCTGAGGCTGTCTCAACATGACCCTAACCTCCGAGGTTGTCTCAACATGACCCTAACCTCTGAGGTTGTCACTGCCTCTAGGTCTCTATGTAGTGGTGTTGATGGTGACTGTCTTGTACCATCTCATTGTGGTCATCCTCAAGGCTTGCAAGATGTATGACAGAGCCAGAGAGAAGATAAATGGATTATTTGAGAGGAACTATCAAGTGAACATGTCTGAAGTAAAGGCTCCTAGAGAGCTGGAGGAACTTTCCTACCAACCTGACCTCTGTGGTCTGAGGGAGACACTGTGTGAGGATTGAAGTGCTTTTTATCCAACATCCATCATGCCTGATAGCGATGATAATAATAATCGTGCATTTAATTAAACACAACACTTCTGTGCTGCAGTAGATACTTATTAGAAACTCATGACATGCATTGTGCATATATTGATGTGAGTGTTTGTGTAAGGATCAAGTTGTCCAGCTACATGTATATGTGTTAGGGACAACTTCATTTGATTGTAGCCACTTTGAATTTTGCTGTTATGTCAATTTATTTCACACTGTGCTAGTGAACTGATACATGTAATGATTGATTGCTATCCCTTAATCTTTTGTGATTCTGATACAGGGAGACAGCTGCGTGTAGTTTTTGACTGCAGGTGATACTTGTGTACCTGGTTCACATAAAGCATTAGCTATAGCCATTGGTTGTGCAAAAGACGAACTAATTAATAATGAACTATTGTGTAAAAATGTCATCAGCACACAAGAATTACTCAACCTAACAGTACTTTGTTGATTTTTCTACAGCTTTCTCGAAGGCATCAGATGTGTTTTTGCAGACATGTTAGGCTGTTTTAGTATATGAACAAAGAGCAACCAGTTTTCACACAACCCAAAGTGCTTTCAATTTGAGAGTCATAGTGGATAGTTGAGGTCATGGCCCTAAACCCTCACTTAAACCCTGATAAACAAGGCTCCTCTGCTGTGTTCAGCAGAAATGAAGGGGGAGACCATGACCTTCATTCCATTTGACCTTTGTTTTCAAACAGTTTAATTTTCCAAGAAAGTATATGGTGGACAATCATGGCTTGTACACACAGGGCTGCCCATAGCCTGAACCACAATACATCATAGTTATTCTCTCTCCATCTGCTGTTACTAACATGCTTCCTCATAGGACCCCACATACACCTTCCAACCACCACATAGGGCTACATTGCTATTTTGCATGGCCACAACACATAACAGCACTGCACAGGCATAACCAGAAGGTTCTTTTCAGAAGTCCCTTTTTGTTATGCATCTGCCCTCAACAACCATGTCCCTCCACATCAGTAAACCTCAAAGATAGTAATTTTCCTGTGATGTGTGTGTGCATGTATTGCATGTTTATATACATGTGTGTGTGTGTGTGTGTGTGTGTGTGTGTGTGTGTGTGTGTGTGTGTGTGCGTGTGTGTGCGGCATGTGTGTATGTGTGTGTGTGTGTGCATGTGTATGTCTGATGTCCCACCAACCAGACATGGACATGGTAATACATATTAGTCAAAACGTATACCATAACACAGAATTGGTTAATTATACCAATTTGGACTTATTTGTTGGATGAGTGCCATAATTCAGTTAAATCATACAGCCATACATGGATACCCACTGCATGCAGACAATATGCAGACACTGGAAACACCAAAGTCAACACACTGAAAAACTACTTCTATTGTCTCTTGAACTTGATAAATGTAAGTCTGTAATTCATCATTGTAATAGTTTCAATGCATATTATTTCATAGAGGACATTGCACTAAAGAAATGTGTGGATCTGTCCATATAAATTTCTTTGTGTACGTGGATATACAGCCTAGTGGCACATCCATTAATGCCAACATGTATGCAATATGGCATATTCAAAGAATATTAGTATTTGCAACGCTGCTGTCAAACATGCTAAGCAATAGAAAGTATACAATAAATATGGAATGAAAGAATGTAGTCTTACTATCCAATATAGAATTCTCTAATACAGAATCTAGTCTTGCTATTATACTGATGACTTTACTTTCAAATCAGTATTTAATTCTGTGCAGTAATATAATATAGAAGCTGCGAAGCAATCATGCATATGCGAAGAAAAACAGGTAGTGGACTAGTGGATCGTAGTTTTAGCATTCAGTAGTGTAAGTGAGAAAAATCCAATATTTTGATAGAAGCTTCACAACCGATATCTGAACACAGAAGAACTTTAAAATGGAAAACAATTCGATGAAACCAACCAACTCTGCTTCAAAATATCAGACTTTTTGCTTCACCCTATCACAAAAGTCAAAAGCGTTGCGTTCATTCGTAGACACCCTGTATATATGTTACGCTCAAAGCATGGATTTGCACAATCCAGGGATTGCGCTAATCCATGCTATTGGTTTTATTGGTTAGAATTCTAACATATAATATTCTAACCGCAGGAAGGTATCTGTGACGTCAGCAATTGCTATCGCTATATAACGTGAATAAAAATATATTCTAAATCAATACAATGAAATAGAATTCAGTGGTTCAAACAGGGCCGCCGAGAGGGGGGGGCCGGGGGGGCTGCTGACCCCGGGGCCCGTCGTTAAACATGGGGCCCGGGCCGCCCGGCTGGTCTCTTTTTGTGTGTGTGTGTGTGTGTGTGTGATTGATGTTTTTGTTTTGATCATTGGCAGGCGCAATACAACTGTATACATTCCGTGCGGAACAGAATGTATATACCTGTATTTCATGTACCATATATAATTTCATTTTCTAAAATGTACAAGCACTAGTCCGGGGGGCAGAAAAGAAAGGAAAGGGCTGTAAGAGAAGAGAACCACGACCTTACCAAAACACTAGCTTGAAATATTTAGGCTTCGTCACGAACACCTTCACCGACATACATGTACAGTGTATAGCTAGGAACGACGATCGCGATCTATGTAACGAATAAAGTGATATAGTTTGTCATTTTAATCAATGGAAATTAGTCTTGGGCTGATTGGCTACATTTACATGAAATTCAATGGAAGTAAGTCATTTATACTAGCCAATGAAAATCTAGATGTAACAATTTGTCCCCATATATTTCTGCTGAAACTAGTGATGGTGAGATGAAAGTGATTTCTCAGGGGAAATATATTGGAGGCTCGCCAAGCAACAGTGCAAAGGGAGACACGGAGGATTGCTCATTAAGACCTGAGCACATTTGCTCATTTTCAAGGGTTCCGGCTGAACCATGTCGCAGTTCACTGTGCTCCGCCGCTCAGTGTCTCATCAGCAGAGAACAATTGTATTCGTACACCATATAGAGCTATTTTTGTACTGCAAACGCACGTTATTGATATCATTCGTTACCCATTGCTAATATTACAGCTATGCTTAGCGCACGAGCAATTCGAGGATTGTCCTGATTTATGCTTTGCGCACAAGCAATCCCAGGATCGCGCGGCCAATCCATGGTTGTACCACAAGCCAGGGATCCAGGGATTGCACAGGACGATCCCCAGATTGCGCAATTCCACGCTTTGCGCGTAACATATGCATGTATAGGTAAATAATGCTACATAATCATACCGGCACGCAGTAAGTGGTTTTAATTTTCGCCACATCAACTAACAACAAATGCATAGTTTATAAACAAATACACGAAAGCGACCTGTACGGTGTTTATACATGTATATCTACCGCGGGGGACCATAATCAAAATGGGGCCCGGAAGGACTATATAGCCCCGGGGCCCGTGCCAGCTCTCGACGGCCCTGGGTTCAAATGTTGTTTGTTTTAATATCCATTCTTGGGAGTTGTGTGGTTGTTATATCCGATCAGGTCAACCTCACCGCTACCATTCCACCTGGCTATGTTCTACAGGACTACCTCTGCAGCGGACCGCTCAAGTCCAATGATACGACTGCTGTGTTAGACGATGGAGAGCATCGTATATCTTCAGGACCGCTCTGCAACATTTCCAATGAAGGCAACATTGCGATAACGGGGTCTTCAAACACCACAGTTCGCTGCGAAGGAGAAGGTACAGTGTTTGCATTCATATCTGCACAAACATTGACCATGGAGAGAATAACATTCATTAACTGCGGAATACACCTTGTTTCAATCAAAAGTATTCTCATTACAAACTGCACTTTTCAGGACAGTTCAAATAGAGCGATATGGTCCCAATCACACATCACGGTTAGCATCACAAATTGCACGTTCATTAACAACAGTGCTACTAATGGAGATGGTGGCGGTGCTGTGTGGTTAAGTTTATCAGCAGGCAATGTTAGCTTCACAAATTGCACATTTCAGAACAACATTGCTGCATCCAGTCATAGTCATATCAATGTTAGTGGTGGTGGTTTGTACTTTGGGACATCAAAAGGCCATGTTAGCATTACAAACTGCATATTTCAAAACAACAAAGCTACTAATGGTGGTGGTGGTGGTCGTGTTGCGGGTGGTAGTGTGTTCTTTAATTAATCAACAGGCAATGTTAGCATTACAAGCTGCACATTTCAGAACAACAGCGCTGCTATTGGTCTTGGGAGTGGAGGTGGTGGTGGTGTGGACTTTGTTCAATCAACAGGCAATGTTAGCATTACAAACTGCACATTTCAGAACAACGGTGTTACAATTGCTGGCAATGGTTATCTTGGTGGTGGCGGTGTGACCTTTGTTCAATCAATAAGTGATGTTAGCATTACAAACTGCACATTTCAGAACAACAGTGCTACTAATGGTGGTAGTGGTTATCTTGGTGGTGGGGGTGTGGTCTTTAATACACCAATAGGTGATGTTAGCATTACAAACTGTACATTTCAGAACAACAGGGTTACTGGTGGTGGTGGTTTTGGTGGTGGTGGTGGTGTATTATTAGCATTTGGATCACCAGGCAATGTTAGCATCTCAAACTGCACATTTCAGAACAACAGTGCTACTAATGGTGTTGGTGGTGGTGGTGGTGTGTTATTGTACGAATTAATTAGTGATGTTAGCATCACAAATTGCACATTTCTAAACAACATTGTTACTAAAGTGCAGCAAATTGGTGGTGGTGGTGGTGTATGTTCATTTATGTCCACTGGTGATGTTAGCATCACAAACTGCACATTTCATAACAACAGTGCTACTAATGAAGGTGTTGGTAATAGTGGAGGTGGTGCTGTGCTGTTGTATGGAATAACAGGTAGCATCACAAACTGCACATTTGAGGACAACTATGCTTTCTATGGTGGTGCTGTGTGCTCGATTGGAGTACTGGGTGATATTCTCATTCAGAAAAATGTTATTAATATACTGCTGCATGGATCAACAGGGAATACTAGCATTGCAAACTGCATATTTAAGAACAATACTGCTACTAATGGTGGTGCTGTGTTTTCTTGGGTTGGGGTGTTGAGCAATATTCAGAACAGTAGTACACATATGGAGCCGAATGGAACAACAGGTTATCATAGCATCACAAACTGCACATTTCAGAACAACAGTGCTACTATTGGAGGAGCTATTTTCATTGTATCAATTGCTTCAATATTGCTTAGAGAGTCAAAATTTTCTAACAACACAGCAAATGGAGGAGCAGCAGTCTATGCCATCAATAGTTATATTCCAATGATTGTTTTTCTTTCTAGTTTCCTTACCTCAGATACTGAGCCATTGGGCAACCTCACTCTCCAAGATGTGATTGTTGAAGGTAACCACTGTTCTTGTAATGACTACAATGTAACAATGGGAGGAGCCATTTCCTTCATTGGAATGAAGGTGGACATCTTTGGAAACCCCATCACAGGAAGTCAGTTCTCATATAACTCTCCTCTGGGAGCTATTCAAGGAACAAATAGTTTTCTTCAACTCCATGGTAACATCACATTCACAAATAACACAGGAGTGAATGGAGGGGCCATAAGTCTGTCTAACAATGTCCCACTGTACTTCTATGAGAAGTGTGCAGTAAAATTTTCTAGAAATGCAGCAACTGGATTTGGTGGAGCTATCTACAATAATGGGGACACAGGTGAGCTCACACAGCCTGCTTCAAATTTAAACAAGTGTTCAATACGCTTGATTAAAGACTGTTCCAGCTCCAATGATTGTGTATTTAATACCAGCATGTTCTCCATCACCTTCACTGATAACCATGCCCAACAAGGTGGTCATGCTGTATATGCCACACCCATTTATAAATGCACTTACTGCGTTGGGGTTTTAAGCACTGGTGATCTCAGCACTGCCTCTAGCAACTCTCAAAACCTGACTGGCTATTTCACCACTACTCCATTACCAGAAGATGCCAATGACACCCAAGTACTCTCCTTTCCAGCATATGTGCACCTGTGTGGCTGCAGTGATCCAAATCTGTGCAATATCACAAGTCGGTATCAAGGAAAGGTTACCACATATCCTGGTAGGACTGTGAGCCTTAATGTTACCTCAGTAGATGCTGGAGGTAGTCCATCACCCAGTGTGGTTTACACACTAATTGATACCAGCAGTATTACATCACAAAACATAACACTTGGACCTACACAGAAAGCTCAGTGGGTAGGAACAGTATGTGGTACAATAGAGTACCAAATCTATGGACCAGAAATGGCTTCACTTAAACTGCTTCTGTCTAATTATCCCACTAATTTTCCAACAGTTGTTGAGGTCAAGCTGTTACCATGTGAGCCAGGGTTCACACTGATGTCCAGCTCTTCTACTGGTGGGATGGAGTGTGGCTGTTCACTGTTCCTCACATCACATGGAGTGGTCTGTGATGCATCAGATGGGACTGTGACTAGGACTAAAACTAACTGGATTGGTGTGTACAATAACACTCTTCCAGCACTGGCTTCAACCTGTCCTTTGGACTACTGCAATAATAACATAAGCAAACTGTCACTAACTAGGCCTGGGGACCTGTGCAATGGAGGGCGTACTGGTATTATCTGTGGTCATTGCCATGGTAACCTTAGTGTGATCTTTGGTTCTTCCAAGTGCCAGGTGTGCTCAGATATGTGGCTGATCACACTTGTGATGTTTGCAGTGCTGGGTGTCTTACTGGTGGCAGCACTGTTCTTCCTCAACCTTACTGTAACACAAGGCACACTCTATGGGCTCATCTTCTATGCCAACATTATTCACGTCAATACTTCAATATTCTTCAGCCAATCCATATTGAGACCATTGCAGGTGATTGTGTCATTAGTGAATCTTGACCTTGGGATCCCTCTGTGTTTCTATGATGGTATGGATGATGCTGACAAGGCTGGCCTTCAGTTTGTGTTCCCAGCCTACCTCCTCATCCTCACCATGACAGTCATTGTGCTCTGCCACTACTGTCTTCAGAGATCTCCAGCCACCTCCTCTATGTCCTGTTTTCATAGATTTCCCATCATAATAGGAGAAAGAGCAGTTGGTGTCCTATCTACTCTCATCTACTTGTCATATTCCAAACTGTTAAGAACTGTCATTGCTGTTTTCACGTATTCCACAGTCCATTTGCCCAGTGGCGATATGTATGTCTGGTTCTATGATGGAAATGTGGAGTACCTACATGGAAAGCATGTTGTTTTGTTTGTGGCTGCCATGGTGACATGTACCTTGTTCCTCCTCCCCTACACCTTTGCCCTCACTTTCATTCCAATCATTGAACACTACAGTGAGCACAACGGACTGTTCAACTATCTCCACAAGAAGGCCAATCAGATCAAACCAATGAATGATGCCCACTATGCCCCCTATAAGGGGGAGTGGCGATGGTGGCTGGGAGCAAGGCTTTGGCTTCTGGTTGTGATGTACAGTTTAAATCCAGTATATAGTTCTGACAATCCATCTCTGCTTCTGTCTATCCAGGCTACCATGGTGATCATGTTCACTGTAGTACAGGCAAGAATAGATCCATTTGGACAGACACTTCAAAACACAGATAACAACAGATATACCATCTTCTACAATCAATTGTACAATTGTCTTGATCTGTTTTACCTCCTCAACTACACTGCACTAGCTCTGTCAATGTCTTACATACTAGACCAGAGTTCAGACCAAACAAAGATGACTACAGTATCTGTTGGTGTTTTGGTGGGTCTCTATGTAGTGGTGTTAATGGTGACTGTCTTGTACCATCTCATTGTGGTCATCTTCAAGGCTTGCAAGATGTATGACAGAACCAGAAAGAAGATGAATGGATTATTTGAAAGGAATTACAAAGTAAAAGTTCCTATAGAAAGGAAGTACATGTCTGAAGTAAAGGATCCTATAGAGCTAGAGGAACTTTCCTACCATCTTGTCACCACCTCTTGTGATATACCCCCGTAGGCCTATCGTTGAGTCTGACAAAATGAGTATATCAACTCATAATCACTCGATATCACACTATTAAGTACTCCTAATCACGCATGCGCAGCATACATATAATAGTTCCATATACTACACTCCTCTCCCCTTAATATCTGTCTGGTGGTCTTCTGTTTTGTCTCAGCTGATACCGATGTGTAGTTACTGCTACCTCTGGTTTTCTTGCTACTTCCACCCTTCCATCTGTTTCTGCGTTCTCTTCTGTTATTTCCACTCTTTCGTCTTTTTCTTCTGGTATGTCCAGCTCCACCTGTTCCTTTTTTCCTTCTGGTGTGTCCAGCTCCGCCTGTACTCCCGCTTCTTCTTCCAAATCTGTACACTTTTCTTTATTAACCAATTCCTTGGCAGGTTGCTTTCTTTGTTCTTCTAACACCGCTGATTTTCTTTCTCTCTCCTCCGCTCTCCTTAGATGGTCGATATGTCTTCTCCACATTCTCCCATCCGCTAACTCCACTATATACGATGCCGGTCCTGAACCCTGCTTAATTTTTCCTTTTATCCATCTCTCCCCCACCCCAAAATTTCTTGCCCACACAACATTATTTGGTTCCAACTCTCTCTCTCTCGTATTTTTGTCATGCCACTCTTTTTGTTCCTCTTGCTTCTTCCGCACGATCTGCTCAGTAGTTTCACGAAGGAGGTCCAACCTGGTCCTCAGCTCTCTCTGTAGGAAAAGACTACTAGGGGAAACATTAGTAACACTGTGTGGTGTACTGCGATACGCTAACAAAAATGAAGACAATCTATGTTGCCATGTTTGCCCGCTGTTCTTCATGGCTTCCATCGCTCTTTTGAATGACTGCACGAACCGTTCCACTAGTCCATTTGTCGCTGGGTGATAGGGGGCACTGTCCCGTAGTTACCGGGAGCGTTTCTATTTGTACCATGTTGAACATGCTAGCTTCTGTTTCCTCTTCTTCGTTTTCTTCACCTTTCAACGGCAGTCTGGACAACCCATCTGCGTTTCCGTGTTCTTCCGTTGGCCTAAACTTCACGTCATACTGATACGCTGAAAGTATTAATGCCCATCTTTGTAACCTGGACGCTGCCACCACAGGTAATCCGGTCTTTGGACCAAAAATGGTTGTTAATGGTTTGTGATCCGTTAACAAAAGAAATTTTCGTCCATACAAATACACGTGAAATCTTTTTACCCCAAAGATGATAGCTAGGGCCTCTTTTTCTATCTGTGCATAATTTTGTTCTGCATCCGACAATGTCCGCGACGCGAACGCTATTGGCCTTTCCGTTCCTTCTTCACTCACTTGCGTTAACACTGCCCCTACACCATAACTTGATGCATCTGTAGCCAGTCTCAAAGACAACTTGGGATTATAATGTACTAGAACCTTGGAAGATGTCAACATGCCTTTAGCTGCTAAAAAGGCTTGACTACATTCTTTCGACCACTGCCATCTGCTGTTCTTCTTCAGCAATGCGTATAACGGGGAAATAGTTGTCGACAGGTTAGGCAGAAATTTGGAATAATAATTCACCATTCCTAAAAACGACTTTAATTCTGCCACATTCCTCGGTTGTGGAACTTTCACCATAGCTTCTATTTTGCTTTCAAGCGGGTGCAAACCTTCTGCGTCAATCCTATGCCCCAAGAATTCAACAGAGTTGGCCATGAATACACACTTGCTCTTTCTCACAGTAATGCCATGAGTCTTCAGACGCTCCAAAACTAGCTCCAGATTTCTCAGGTGTTCTTCTTCACTACCTCCTGTTACCAAAATATCATCAATGTAGCAAACCGTTCTTGGTACGCCTTGTAACACGGAGTCCATGAGTTTCTGGAAAATTGCGGGAGCCGATGCAATTCCGAACGGTAATCGGGAGTATTGATACAGACCCTTGTGTGTATTAATAGTACACATTTTTCTTGATTCTTTATCCAGAGGAAGTTGTTGATACGCGTTAGACAGGTCAAGTTTTGTGAACTGTTTCCCCCCAGACAGCGTAGCAAATAATTCCTCAGGAATCGGTAGGGGGTACTGGTCTACATGCAGGGCAGCATTCACCGTTACTTTATAATCCCCACATTTTCTTATACTTCGGTCTGGCTTTGGAATTGGTACAATGGGTGTTGCCCATTCACTGTGATTGACTGGACAGATAACTCCTGTTTTCTCAAGCCGCTCAAGCTCCCTTTCAATCTGTTCTTTTATTGCAAAGGGTACTGACCTAGGTCTACAAAAAATGGGCTGAGCTCCCTCTTTCAGCACTATAGCCTTGCTTTAAATGGATGTATCTCACCTAGGTTGTCATTAAACACTTCTGGAAAACCATTTACCAAAGCTTCCACCTTATCTGCTACTCCTTTATTCTCTCTAATCCCCTTGCTGTTTATTATGGGAGGAGTTACAAGTGCATTTATTTGATGCCATTGTATTCTAAACATCTTCAGCCAATCTCTGCCCAGCAAACTAGGACCTTTTCCAGCTACCACAACTAATCTACAATGCCTTTCTTGCTTTCCCAGCCTGACCCTTACCCGAACTTCTCCGCATACCTGTATTCTCTGAGTTGTATATGTGGCAAGCTTCAGTGCAGACTCTGTCAGCAGTAGTTTTGGAAACTTTTCCCTATAGACCTCTTCGGAAATGATAGTCACTGCGGCCCCCGTGTCTATTTCCATCATCAAACTTTCTCCATTGACTTCCATCTTCACCATGTATGCACTCGTTTCCGAGGTGCCCTGTGACTTAAACAATGAGCCCATTGTTCCCTCACACAATGTATCAATTACATGATACCCGTGACCTTTGATATCATCTTCACCTTGTTTATCCACCCATTTTAGCTCTTCTTTTTCCTGTCTTGCCTTACAGTTGGCTTCAATGTGGCCCTTCTTGTGGCACCTATAACATACTGCATTTTTAAAACGACAATGCTCAGATTGATGCCCCTTTTTCCCACAATGCCAACACACCCGCCCCCGTTGTGCCGGACTATTACCGTACTCCTGAATCTTCTGTACCGGTACTTCTGAGACTTTAACCTCTTGACTGCTCTTCTGAGCTGCTTCCATGCCTCGAGCTATTTGCACTGCCTTCTCAAAGTCCAGGTTCGCTTCTGACAGTAGCCTCCTTTGTATAACTTCGTTTGCCAGTCCGCATACGAAACGGTCTCTCAACGCCTCTGCCAAAAATGCTCCAAACGCACACGTACCCGCTAATCGTTTAAGCTCTGCTACATACTCCAAAACTGACTCTCCATTACCTTGGTTACGCCGGTTGAAATGGAAACGTTCGACTACGACCAGACGCTTCGGTTCGAAGTGTTCAGTAAGGGCAGTCACCAGCTGTTCATACGTCTTATCTCCAGGTACTTCCGGATGCAGCAAACTCCTGAGCAAGGTATACGTCCGACTGCCAATCACGCTGAGAAGCACTGCCGCTCGTCTAGCTGTTGGTATCTCGTTAGCAATGAAAAACTGCGAAAGTCTTTCCAAATACACCGTGATAGACTCCAGTTCCGACTGAAACTCCGATATTTGGCCTACGGATACCGCAGCCATCCCACCCTCGTCGCCAATGTGATATACCCCCGTAGGCCTATCGTTGAGTCTGACAAAATGAGTATATCAACTCATAATCACTCGATATCACACTATTAAGTACTCCTAATCACGCATGCGCAGCATACATATAATAGTTCCATATACTACACCTCTGTGATCTGAGGGAGACACTGTGTGAGGATTGAAGTGCTTTTTATTCACATCCATCATGCCTGATAGTGTACAGGAATAATAATAATAATAATAGTGCATTTAATTAGACACAATACTTCTGCGCTACAGTAGATACTCGTTGCACACTCATGACCATGTGGTGTGCATATTATAGGTGTGAGCAATTGTGTAGGGATCAAGTTGTCCAGCTACATGTATGTGTTAGCAGGGACAACTTCATTTGATTGTAGCCACTTTGAATTTTGCTACACTGTGCTAGTGAACCGATACATGTAATGATTGATTGCTATCCCTTAATTAATCTTTTGTGATTCTGATACAGGGAGACAGCTGGGTGCAGTATTTGACTGCAGGTGATACTTATGCAGTTGGTTCACATAAAGCATTAGCACACAAGAGTTACTCAACCTAACCGGCAGTACTTCATAGATTTTCTATAGCTTACTCGAAGGCATCAGTTGTGTTTATGCAGAAGAAATACAGACATGTTAGGCTGTTTTAGTATATGAACAAAGAGCAACCAGTTTTCATACAACCCAAAGTGCTTTCAATTTGAGAGTCATAGTGGATAGTTGAGGTCAGGCAATATGGTCCTAAACCCTCACTTAAATCCTGTCAGGATAAACAAGGCTTCTCTGCTGTGTTCAGCAGCAACAGAGAAATGTGGGAGGTTAAACAATTTAAGTTTAATCTTCCAAGAAGGGATATGGTGGGCATACATGGCTTGTAGACACAGGGCTGCCCACAGCCTGAACCACAATACATCATGCTTCCTCATACACCTTCCAATGCTATTATGCATGGCTGCACTGAAAACATAACAAGCACTGCAGGCATAGCCTGAAGATGTATTATAGAAGTTGTTTATTTTCAAAAGTCCATTTTTGTCATGCACCTCCACATCAGTAAACCTCAAAGGTAGTAGTAGTATGTTTTTTATGCACGTGTGTGAAGGCGTGTGCATGTCTATACATGTGTGTGTGTGTGATGTAAGCAATTCATACATTATGTAACTTGGGTATATTATTTAGGTCAGCTACCCCCAGTCAGGCACCCATGCCCTAAGCAGTTCTTTTCAATGTCTTGTGACATCAAAGGTGTGTGTGTGTGTGTGTGTGTGTGTGTGTGTGTGTGTGTGTGTGTGTGTGTGTGTGTGTGTGTGTGTGTGTGTGTGTGTGTCATGTGCATTAAGATGTATATCACATGATGATGAATTCTGCATTTGCTGCATGTCACAAGATACAGAAGCTTGTTCCAGTTGCATGTCACATGGTCCAGCTGTTACAGAAGGCTGTGATGTAGGAACATGACTCTCTTGTGGCTTCAGGAAACAGGCAAAGACATGCTTCAGAAGGCTACTGAGCCAATGCATCATACTGCAGAGGTAAATCAAGGCCAACATAGGCATGGAGGAAGGAGAGAGGGTGGAGAGGGTGAGGGTAGGGAGGGGAGGTAAAGGTAAACAGCATCATAGGATACAACAATTCCTTGATTTCTGTTTCAATGATGGTCTTATAGATGTAGTCTCGCTTGAAGGCCTGTATCTGGTCCTCATACTCTGTCCAGTCTAACGGTGGATGCATGCCATCAGCAGCATAACATTTATTATATAGCTCAAAATGGACCTGGAGAGGGAGGGAGGGAGGGAGGGAGGGAGGGAGGGAGGGAGGGAGGGAGGGAGGGAGGGAGGGAGGGAGGGAGGGAGGGAGGGAGGGAGGGAGGGAGGGAGGGAGGGAGGGAGGGAGGGAGGGAGGGAGGGAGGGAGGGAGGGAGGGAGGGAGGGAGGGAGGGAGGGAGGGAGGGAGGGAGGGAGGGAGGGAGGGAGGGAGGGAGGGAGGGAGGGAGGGAGGGAGGGAGGGAGGGAGGGAGGGAGGGAGGGAGGGAGGGAGGGAGGGAGGGAGGGAGGGAGGGAGGGAGGGAGGGAGGGAGGGAGGGAGGGAGGGAGGGAGGGAGGGAGGGAGGGAGGGAGGGAGGGAGGGAGGGAGGGAGGGAGGGAGGGAGGGAGGGAGGGAGGGAGGGAGGGAGGGAGGGAGGGAGGGAGGGAGGGAGGGAGGGAGGGAGGGAGGGAGGGAGGGAGGGAGGGAGGGAGGGAGGGAGGGAGGGAGGGAGGGAGGGAGGGAGGGAGGGAGGGAGGGAGGGAGGGAGGGAGGGAGGGAGGGAGGGAGGGAGGGAGGGAGGGAGGGAGGGAGGGAGGGAGGGAGGGAGGGAGGGAGGGAGGGAGGGAGGGAGGGAGGGAGGGAGGGAGGGAGGGAGGGAGGGAGGGAGGGAGGGAGGGAGGGAGGGAGGGAGGGAGGGAGGGAGGGAGGGAGGGAGGGAGGGAGGGAGGGAGGGAGGGAGGGAGGGAGGGAGGGAGGGAGGGAGGGAGGGAGGGAGGGAGGGAGGGAGGGAGGGAGGGAGGGAGGGAGGGAGGGAGGGAGGGAGGGAGGGAGGGAGGGAGGGAGGGAGGGAGGGAGGGAGGGAGGGAGGGAGGGAGGGAGGGAGGGAGGGAGGGAGGGAGGGAGGGAGGGAGGGAGGGAGGGAGGGAGGGAGGGAGGGAGGGAGGGAGGGAGGGAGGGAGGGAGGGAGGGAGGGAGGGAGGGAGGGAGGGAGGGAGGGAGGGAGGGAGGGAGGGAGGGAGGGAGGGAGGGAGGGAGGGAGGGAGGGAGGGAGGGAGGGAGGGAGGGAGGGAGGGAGGGAGGGAGGGAGGGAGGGAGGGAGGGAGGGAGGGAGGGAGGGAGGGAGGGAGGGAGGGAGGGAGGGAGGGAGGGAGGGAGGGAGGGAGGGAGGGAGGGAGGGAGGGAGGGAGGGAGGGAGGGAGGGAGGGAGGGAGGGAGGGAGGGAGGGAGGGAGGGAGGGAGGGAGGGAGGGAGGGAGGGAGGGAGGGAGGGAGGGAGGGAGGGAGGGAGGGAGGGAGGGAGGGAGGGAGGGAGGGAGGGAGGGAGGGAGGGAGGGAGGGAGGGAGGGAGGGAGGGAGGGAGGGAGGGAGGGAGGGAGGGAGGGAGGGAGGGAGGGAGGGAGGGAGGGAGGGAGGGAGGGAGGGAGGGAGGGAGGGAGGGAGGGAGGGAGGGAGGGAGGGAGGGAGGGAGGGAGGGAGGGAGGGAGGGAGGGAGGGAGGGAGGGAGGGAGGGAGGGAGGGAGGGAGGGAGGGAGGGAGGGAGGGAGGGAGGGAGGGAGGGAGGGAGGGAGGGAGGGAGGGAGGGAGGGAGGGAGGGAGGGAGGGAGGGAGGGAGGGAGGGAGGGAGGGAGGGAGGGAGGGAGGGAGGGAGGGAGGGAGGGAGGGAGGGAGGGAGGGAGGGAGGGAGGGAGGGAGGGAGGGAGGGAGGGAGGGAGGGAGGGAGGGAGGGAGGGAGGGAGGGAGGGAGGGAGGGAGGGAGGGAGGGAGGGAGGGAGGGAGGGAGGGAGGGAGGGAGGGAGGGAGGGAGGGAGGGAGGGAGGGAGGGAGGGAGGGAGGGAGGGAGGGAGGGAGGGAGGGAGGGAGGGAGGGAGGGAGGGAGGGAGGGAGGGAGGGAGGGAGGGAGGGAGGGAGGGAGGGAGGGAGGGAGGGAGGGAGGGAGGGAGGGAGGGAGGGAGGGAGGGAGGGAGGGAGGGAGGGAGGGAGGGAGGGAGGGAGGGAGGGAGGGAGGGAGGGAGGGAGGGAGGGAGGGAGGGAGGGAGGGAGGGAGGGAGGGAGGGAGGGAGGGAGGGAGGGAGGGAGGGAGGGACAAGGCATCAACAGTACAGAGGGAACTGGTGCAAGGCCACTAACATTGTCCAGCAGCAGACCGATTGCTGGCGCCTTGGGTGTCACTGCCTTCTCCTTGGTACAAGCCCTGGTGATGCTGTCCTGAGGAATGTAGCCCCTCAGCACAGCGATCAGCAGGCCTGCAGTAAAATGAGGGTCAGGGGGGTGGTGGGGGCGGGAGCACCAAGGGTCTGGGGACTGTTACCTATCATCTTCCTGATCTGATGCAGCATGAAGCTTTGTCCCTTGATGTGAAGGGACATAAACTCCACCTCCTTCTTCTTGGGACACTGGTCGCACTCATCACTGGCCACAAACCTGTTTCCACACTGGGAGGGGAGGACCAATGACCACACCCACACATCACATGAGCGCAGAACTATGCACAGCAAGGCCCAACCCCTCTAAGCCCACACAGTCGGAATGCTTTCTTCACGTGGGGCTGCAACTGTGGTTAGTCATACAAATTAGTGTTTGGGTAACTGAAACACTTCTGAGGCAAGGTCATCTTTTCTGTCTGTACATGTTAAAGTGATTACATGTGCCCCTTGCACATGCTTTGTTGAATTCAATACAAAAATTCATAGCCCATAACCTGTGGCCTCCTCCTCTCCACACCCAAACATCAGATCATGTGTATCACAAGGTGAGGGACTGCAGGACGATTCATAAACATGACCTCCCAGGGGCGAAGCCAAAGGGGATTGTAAGTAATGTGCTGCTTGCATTAACACCAGTGCCCATGCACATGCATCATGTGACCTTCGTGGTTGCATCATATGACCTCTGTGGCCCATGCATCATGTGACCTCTGTGGCCCATGTGCATCATGTGACCTGTGGCCCTTGCATGCATCATGTGACCTCTGTGGCCCATGTGACCTATATGGCGCATGCATCATGTGACCTCTGTGGCCCATGTGCATCATGTGACCTATATGGCCCATGCATCATGTGACCCATATGGCCCATGCATCATATGACCTCTGTGGCCCATGCATCATGTGACTTCTGTGTCTTCTCCAATACCACACACAGCTAAGGACAGAGAAGGAAGAAAGAAAACTTAGCTACAGGGAAGCATACATGAGACTATATTATGCAGCACCGTGAAACAGACCCTTCCCTCTTCAACCAACTCTGCTCCCCAGACATGTCCCATTCCTTACGATACACACACACACACACACACACACATGCACACACGCACATGCACACACATACACATACACACGCACGCACACGCACACACACATATGTCACATTTAGACCATGTTTAATGCATACAAGCAATTAAATATACTGACACTGCTCTTTATCATGTGACTTCCAAATTATTTGGCATAATGGCCGATTATCGTTTATTTAACATTATATGGTCTATGGGGCAGGCTATATGGTCTATGGGGCAGGCTATATGGTCTATGGGGCAGGCTATATGGTCTATGGGGCAAGCTATATGGTCTATGGGGCAGGCTATATGGTCTATGGGGCAGGCTATATGGTCTATGGGGCAGGCTATATGGAGCAGGCTACATGGTCTATGGGGCAGGCTATATGGTCTATGGGGCAGGCTATATGGTCTATGGGGCAGGCTATATGGTCTATGGGGCAAGCTATATGGTCTATGGGGCAGGCTATATGGTCTATGGGGCAGGCTATATGGTCTATGGGGCAGGCTATATGGTCTATTGGGCAGGCTATATGGTCTATGGGGCAGGCTATATGGTCTCTGGGGCAAGCTATGTGGTCTATGGGGCAGGCTATATGGTCTATGGGGCAGGCTATATGGTCTATGGGGCAGGCTATATGGTCTATGGGGCAGGCTATATGGTCTATGGGGCAGGCTATATGGTCTATGGGGCAGGCTATATGGTCTATGGGGCAGGCTATATGGTCTATGGGCAAGCTATATGGTCTATGGGGCAGGCTATATGGTCTATGGGGCAGGCTATATGGTCTATGGGGCAGGCTATATGGTCTATGGGGCAGGCTATATGGTCTATGAGGCAAGCTATATGGTCTATTGGGGCAGGCTATATGGCCTATGGGGCAGGCTATATGGTGTATGGGGCAGGCTATATGGTCTACAAGAATATAAAAACATTCTCTATGAGAAAGTTGGTGGTATATAGGATTTGAAGGCAATAGTGGTGTACAAAGCAGGGAAACAAGGGTTGAATGATAAGGAAAAACAAAATAGTCCTATATTTAGGAATTTTAGCCGGCACACATATGCATTGTAGTCGGGCGGGCCCTACCACCGCGTTTGGTTCACCCGACCAAACGCGGTGGTAGGACTATTGTTCATGTATGTGCTAAATATAGGACTATTTCGTTTTTCCTTATCATTCAATCTTGTTTCCCTGCTTGATAATATGAATAATAACGACGACATAATTAATCATGTCGTTAAACACTAAGCATACGGAGGTGTACAATTAAAGCAAACTATGGTTGTTTTTGTTTACACAAGGTAAAGATGGTGCCAGTAATGAGGCAAAAACGTTAAGATTCTGTTTTTGAAAACCAAACCGACAATATGTAAGTAGTATACGAGAATTTTCGCATTTAGGGATACAACTACAGACACAATAAAAATACGTACGTTTTTGGGTGCGGTACTTAATAATACTCGAATTGGAATTTAAAAAATTAAGTACCCTCAATACACTTGATAATATTGACAAGGTTTTGAGCGGCACAAGGTGTCCATTTTTATACTATTCATAGCTGATATGTTTTACAACATAGCAGTATCGTGGGCATGAATTCATTAAGAAGCCATTAACTCGATGGTGAAAATTGATCCAGCTGCTGACCGCTGAATCGATCCACGTGATTTCATCGTATCGAGAGTTACGGCAGTAACTCTCATATAGGATTTGTGCCGTATCATGAATATCATTAAAAACCGCGATCCGCGTATAACTCACGAACCGAGAAACGGATAGTGTAGCTCTTTATTGCTATCGATTGACAATAGAAAGAAGATCATTTTCATACTTTGTTCAAGTCGCCAAACCATTTACTTTGGAGTCGTAGTTCTCGTTCCCAGACCTTGATTTGTCCATAGTCGTCTTTATGGGTGAGTATAACTCGAGATAGGAAAGGTTTTAAAGAGCGCCAGTTACACCAAAAAATCTAGAAAAATCCTACCGACTGCCCCTTGATGTCAGATATACAAGTTTAGTATGAAGCAATAATTACGTCCAAGGACACAAGCGTTTCCATGACAATACCTATACGTATAATTAGACATTTATGGTACCATTATTGGCGTTGTCAAATTTGAAAATGCCTTCATGCACGGGAACGAAAGAGGAGAAAAAAGCGACACGAGGAATACGGCCTAAATCGAGACTATGAGTTAGAGTCCGGTACGATGCTGATGCTGAACAAAGGCGGGCGTCTGCTCGTGACATGTACATAGCAAATCTGGAGTCGAACCATAGATTAATAACCTTAGGAACGTTTTTAATCTATGGTCGAACCGAGCTTCTAAGAGGAGGCGACAGGAAAAGAATTCTGTTGCGGTGCGAACTTCTAAGAGGCGGCGTTACGAACTGAACTCAGACGAGAAACGAGCTTCTAAGAGGCAAAGCTTGGCGCGCGAGTTTCGATCTAGAACAGCTGCAAATGTAACATAACTGTAAACATTGTGTTGCTAGGCAATAGACATGGGAATTACAACGGCTGGATTTTGTCACACAATTGTATTTACTTTTACATTGTACTTACAGTATGTACCGGTTGCAAAGTACATGTACACCTGTATACTAGTAGTCACAAAAAAAAAATGAATGAAACAAGATATAAAAACATTCTCTCTGAGAAAGTTAGTGGTATATAGGATTTGAAGGCAATGGTGGTGTAAAAAGGAAGGAAACAAGGGATCAACGATGGTATAATTTTTTTTAATAGTCCTATATTTAGCAATGTAAGATTTATACATACTACGAAAGTGCTAAATATAGGACTATTCAAAACATTTGTACCATCGTTGATCCCTTGTTCCTTCCTTTTTACACCACCATTGCCTTCAAATCCTATATAACTTTCTCAGAGAGAATGTTTTTATATCTTGTCATATAACGGTTCTCACATATTCACACCTACTCGTATTCTGCTAGTACACAGTGTAGATACGCTCGGCGGTATGCATTCCAAGTATCTAAAACACGCGTACAAAACTGGTGTTCAACTTTGCTTAGGCGGTGAACGATCGATGACTGTGTTTGTTTACATTAGCGCTACAGCGACTCGATTCCTTACTGGTATACGCATTGTATAGGTCTGGGAACGGGACTGTACGGTGGCCCTGGGGGACTGGATGCAGCCTTGCAGTGGCGAGGTGGCCGGAGGGGCAGGGGGGGCAATTGCCCCCCCCCCCCCCCCCTCCCCCAGCGGGCCTTAAGAATGGGGCGGCAAAATGACTATAGGGGCGGCCAGCCGCCAAGTGAATCGCTTAGAGGATTGCACTGACGTCACGCGCAGCGTGTGTTGTTTACATGTAGTTACATAACATGTATGTTGCATACAAGTTGCTATAAACAAGTACCACGTGAGCGTATGACACCACCTTCGCTTCTCCGATTTCGTTACCGTCCGGTTATTACTCGTACCCACGCGGTGTATATTTATAGCAACATAACTGTATGATGTAAGCTGCGCGTGACGTCAGGGTGCGACTGATCATTAGTATATACTGTATATATAGTACAGTGTTGTTTTAGATGAATTTTGGCTAGATTGATGTCATGAGAATCGGCTACGTAGAAAAGCCCCCACTGCCGATGCATGTGGTTCCAATTGCAAAGACCAATCTTCAGTAATGTGCAGTCATTCTGAAGAAAAAAATATCATTATACCAGTAGAGCTTCAAGATATTTACTGGGGTCATTGAAAACTACAATTAAGCACGCCAGGAGTACATTATTAAAATGGACAAGATAAAAGGTATAAAAATAGCTTCTATACCGCTGGGTGCAATAACGTTGATAATGCATGACACATAGATTGATATACAATGGACAGGGATGAAGTATTTGGTTTGCGAGACTACAAGAAAGCCTGGAAGCAAGTAATTCTTGTCGTATTATAAGAATTGAAATCTGTTAGTACGCAATTATGCTATGTCAGTTTTGGGACTCAAAAAGTGTGAAAGTTGCAAAGCGGCTGGGGCGGAGCCTCAGACCCCGATGGGAGAGCTTGCTCCCCCATACCTCCTTGTGTGGGGTGGGGGGGGGGGGGGGAGAGGGGAGGCGTGTCCCTTGCCCATCCACATAAAGCGCTGGCGGAGAAGCGAGCGTACTGTCGTAACCATAATATAGTGTCTAAATAATCTACGATATCGATATCATTTCTGGAACTCTTTTGAATAACGGCGCGCGCAGCAGGCGCTCGAGATTATGACTATACTCGGCCCCAGACCCAACGTATGCATGTTTTACATGTATTTCCGCTATGCGACCATAGATTAAAGACCTTACGGAACGGGATTGGAAACGCTATATCCATTCCCATAGAGTCCAATTATTCGTCATTGTTCCGCATGAATATGATTACATGTTCCATAAGGTCTTTAATCTATGGTGTGACAGTGTCTTTATAGTAGTGCTTAACGGAGAAGGAATTTCGACAGAAAGGCAGCGTGTGTGTATGTGTGTGTGTGGGGGGGGGGGGGGGGGCGGGAATCAGTGTATTTGCCCCCCCAGTGATAGACAAGCCACCTCGCCTCTGCAGCCTTGGTGGGGTTATAAATCCCTATAGTCCCCCTAGAGATGTAGTTAAAGCAAATAAAAGTTCCTCCGCTTCAGTACATCCAGTTTCTGACAGCAGCTTTATTTTTTGCCATTGCATGCAGTCTGCTGCTTGTGTCAAATCTGCATATTCTAATTGACCTTTACTTAGGAATTGTGACGTCAGGTAATTGCTACAGTTAAAATCAGTTCTGAACTTATCAATGCAAGGAAACAGAATTCAGTGATTCGAATGTTGTTTGTTTTAATATCCGTCCTTGGGAGTTGTGTGGTTGTTATATCCGATCAGGCCAACCTTACCGCTACCATTCCACCTGGCTATGCTCTACAGGACTACCTATGCAGCGGACCGCTCAAGTCCAATACGACTGTTGTGTTGGACGATGGAGAGCATCGCATATCTTCAGGACCGCTCTGCAACATTTCCAATGAAGGCTACATTGCGATAACGGGGTCTTCAAACACCACAGTTCGCTGCGAAGGAGAAGGTACAGTGTTTGAATTCATATCAGCACAAAAGTTGACCATGGAGAGAATAACATTCATTAACTGCGGAATACACCTTGTATCAATCGAAAATATTCTCATCGCAAACTGCACTTTTAAGGACAGTTCAAATAGAGCGATATGGTCACAATCACTCGTCGCGGTTAGCATCACAAATTGTACGTTCATTAACAACAGTGCTACTAATGGAGATGGTGGCGGTGCTGTGTGGTTAAGTTTATCAGCAGGCAATGTTAGCATCACAAACTGCACATTTCACAACAACAGTGCTACTTATGGTGGCGCTGTGTGGTTAAGTTTATACACTGGCAGTGTTACCTTCACAAACTGCACCTTTCAGAACAACAGAGCTTTGTATGGTACTGGTGGTGGTGGTATGATACTGTATAATTCAGCAGGCTATATGAGAATCATACACTGCACATTTCATAGCAACAGTGCTACTGCTGAAAGTGGTTATGTAGCTGGTGGTGCTGTTAGGTTTGTCACACAAACAGGCAATGTTAGCATTACAAGCTGCACATTTCAGAACAACAGTGCTGCCGCTACTATTGGTCTTGGGTATGTATATGGTGGTGGTGTGATCTTTGAACCGCAATCAACAGGCAATGTTAGCATCACAAACTGCACATTTCAGGACAACAGTCTTACATATGCTGGCAATGGTCATCTTGGTGGTGGCGGCGTGTTCTTTGGTCAATCAACAGGCAATGTTAGCATTACAAGCTGCACATTTCAGAACAACAGAGCTACGTATGGTGTTGGTGGCGCTGTGTCGTTGAGTTTATACACTGGCAGTGTTACCTTCACAAACTGCACCTTTCAGAACAACAGTGCTTCTTATGATGGTGGTGGTATGATACTATATAATTCAGCAGGCTATATGAGAATCATACACTGCACATTTCATAACAACAGTGCTACTACTAATGGTGGTGGTGGCGCTGTGTCATTGAGGTTATACACTGGCAGTATTACCTTCACAAACTGCACCTTTCAGAACAACAGTGCTTCTTATGGTGGTGGTGGTGTGATACTGTATAATTCAGCAGGCTGTACGAGAATCATACACTGCACATTTCATAGCAACAGTGCTACTGCTGAAAGTGGTTATGTAGCTGGTGGTGCTGTTAGGTTTGTCACACAAACAGGCAATGTTAGCATTACAAGCTGCGCATTTCAGAAGAACAGTGCTGCCACTACTATTGGTCTTGGGTATGTATATGGTGGTGGTGTGATCTTTGATCCGCAATCAACAGGCAATGTTAGCATCACAAACTGCACATTTCAGGATAACAGTGTTACAAGTGCTGGCATTGGTAACCTTGGCGGTGGCGGCGTGTTCTTTGGTCATTCAACAGGTGATGTTAGCATCACAAACTGCACATTTCAGAACAATAGTCTTACAAGTGCTGGCAATGGTAATCTTGTCGGTGGCGGCGTGTTCATTGGTCAATCAACAGGCAATGTTAGCATCACAAACTGCACATTTCAGAACAATAGTCTTACAAGTGCTGGCAATGGTCATCTTGTCGGTGGCGGCATGTTCTTTGGTCAATCTAAAGGTGATGTTAGCATTACAAACTGTGCATTTCAGAACAACAGTGCTACTATTGGTCTTGGGAATGTAAATGGTGGCAGCGTGTGCTTTGATCAATCAACAGGCAATGTTAGCATCACAAACTGCACATTTCAGAATAACAGTGTTACAAGTGCTGGCATTGGTAACCTTGGCGGTGGCGGCGTGTTCTTTGGTCAATCTACAGGTGATGTTAGCATTACAAACTGTGCATTTCAGAACAACAGTGCTACTATTGGTCTTGGGAATGTAAATGGTGGTGGCGTGTGCTTTGATCAATCAACAGGCAATGTTAGCATTACAAACTGTACATTTCAGGATAACAGTCTTACAAGTGCTGGCAATGGTAGTCTTGGCGGTGGCGGCGTGTTCTTTGGTCAATCAACAGGCAATGTTAGCGTTACAAACTGTGCATTTCAGAACAACAGTGCTACTATTGGTCTTGGGAATGTAAATGGTGGCGGCGTGTGCTTTGATCAATCAGCAGGCAATGTTAGCATTACAAACTGCACATTTCAGAACAACAGTGCTACTAATGGTGGTGATGGTTTAGTTGGTGGTGGCGGTGTGACCTTTAAAAGACCAATGGGTGATGTTAGCATTACAAACTGCACATTTCAGAATAACAGTGTTACTGGTAGTGGTGTTGGTTTTGTTGGTGGTGGTAGTGTATTGTTAGCATTCGGATCAGCAGGCAATGTTAGCATCTCAAACTGCACATTTCAGAACAACAGTGCAGCTAATGGTGTTGGTGGTGGTGGTGGTGTGTTATTGTATGACTTAACTGGGGATGTGAGCATCACAAATTGCACATTTCTAAATAACATTGTTACTAAAGTGCAGCACGTTGGTGGTGGTGGTGGTGTATGTTCATTTATGTCCACTGGTGATGTTAGCATCACAAACTGCACATTTCAGAACAACAGTGCTACTTATGAAGGTGTTGGTAATAGTGGTGGTGGTGCTGTGCTGTTGTATGGAATAACAGGTAGCATCACAAGCAGCACATTTGAGGACAACAGTGCTTTTTATGGTGGTGCTGTGTGTTGGATTGAAGTACTGGGTGATATTCAGAGCAATGATATTAATGTACTGCTGCATGGTTCAACAGGGAATACTAGCATTGCAAAGTGCATATTTAAGAACAACACTGCTACTAATGGTGGCGCTGTGTTTTCTTGGGTAGGGGTGTTAAGCAATATTCAGAACAGTAACACTTATATGGAACTGGATGGATCAACAGGTTATCTTAGCATCACAACCTGTACATTTCAGAACAACAGGGCTACTATTGGAGGAGCTATCTTCATTGTTTCAATCAGTTCAATATTAATCAATGGGTCAACATTTACTAACAACACGGCATATGCAGGAGCAGCAGTCTATGTTATTAATAGTTATATTCCAATGATTATTTTTCTTTCTAGTTTCCTTACCTCAGATACTGAGCCATTGGGCAACCTCACTCTCCAAGATGTGATTGTTGAAGGTAACCACTGTTCTTGTAATGACTACAACAAGACAATGGGAGGGGCCATTTCCTTTACTGGAATGAAGGCGGACATCTTTGGAAACACCACCACAGGAAGTCAGTTCTCATATAACTCTCCTCTGGGAGCTATTCAAGGAACAAATGGTTTTCTTCAACTCCATGGTAGCATCACATTCACAAATAACACAGGAGTGAATGGAGGGGCCATAAGTCTATCTAACAATGTCCCACTGTACTTATATGAGAGGTGTAGTGTAGAATTCTCTGGAAATGTGGCAACTGGATTTGGTGGAGCTATCTACAACAATGGGGACACAGGTGAGCTCACACAGCCTACTTCAAATTTAAACAAGTGTTCAATACGCTTGATTAAAGACTGTTCCAGCTCCAATGATTGTGTATTTAATACCAGCATGTTCTCCATCACCTTCACTGATAACCATGCCCAACAAGGTGGTCATGCTGTATATGCCACACCCATTTATAAATGCACTTACTGTGTTGGGGTTTTGAGCACTGGTGATCTCAGCACTGCCTCTAGCAAATCTGATAGCCTGACTGGCTATTTCACCACTACTCCATTACCAGAAGATGCCAATGACATCCAAGTACTCTCCTTTCCAGCATATGTGCACCTGTGTGGCTGCAGTGATCCAAATCTGTGCAATATCACAAGTCAGTATCAAGGAAAGGTTACCACATATCCTGGTAGGACTGTGAGCCTTTATGTTACCTCAGTAGATGATGGAGGTGGCCCATCACCCAGTGTGGTTTACACACTAATTGATACCAGTAATATTACATCTCAAAACATAGCACTTGGACCTACACAAAAAGCTCAGTGGATAGGAACAGTATGTGGTACGATAGAGTACCAAATCTATGGGCCAGAAATGGCTTCACTTAAACTGCTTCTGTCTAATTATCCCACTAATTTTCCAACAGCTGTTGAGGTCCAGCTGTTACCATGTGAGCCAGGGTTCACACTGATGTCTAGCTCTTCTACTGGTGGGATGGTGTGTGGCTGTTCACTGTTCCTCATATCATATGGAGTGGTCTGTGATGCATCAGATGGTACTGTGACTAGGACTAAAACTAACTGGATTGGTGTGTACAATAACACTCTTCCAGCACTGGCTTCAACCTGTCCTTTGGACTACTGCAATAGTACCATAAACAAACTGTCACTAGCTAGGCCTGGGGACCTGTGCAATGGAGGGCGTACTGGAATTATCTGTGGTCATTGCCATGGTAACCTTAGTGTGATCTTTGGTTCTTCCAAGTGCCAGGTGTGCACAGATATGTGGCTGATCACACTTGTGATGTTTGCAGTGCTGGGTGTCTTACTGGTGGCAGCACTGCTCTTCCTCAACCTCACTGTAACACAAGGCACACTCTATGGGCTCATCTACTATGCCAACATTATTCAAGTCAATACTTCAATATTCTTCAGCCAATCCATTTCGAGACCATTGGCAGTGATTGTGTCATTTGTGAATCTTGACCTTGGGATCCCTCTGTGTTTCTATGATGGTATGGATGATGCTGACAAGGCTGGCCTTCAGTTTGTGTTCCCAGCCTACCTCCTCATCATCACCATGACAGTCATTGTACTCTGCCACTACTGTCTTCAGCGATCTCCAACCACCTCCCCTAGGTCCTGTTGTTATAGACTTCCCATCATAATAGGAGAAAGAGCAGTTGGTGTCCTATCTACTCTCATCTACTTGTCATATTCCAAACTGTTGAGAACTGTCATTGCTGTTTTCACATATTCCACAGTCTACCTGCCCAGTGGTGATATGTATGTCTGGTTCTATGATGGAAATGTGGAGTACCTACATGGAAAGCATGTTGTTTTGTTTGTGGCTGCCATGGTGACATGTGCCTTGTTCCTCCTCCCCTACACCTTTGCCCTCACTTTCATTCCAATCATTGAACACTACAGTGAACACAACAGGCTGTTCAACTATCTCCACAGGAAGGCCAATCAGATCAAACCAATGAATGATGCCCACTATGCCCCCTATAAGGATGAGTGGCGATGGTGGCTGGGAGCAAGGCTTTGGCTTCTGGTTGTGATGTACAGTTTAAATCCAGTGTTTAGTTCTGACAATCCAGCTCTGCTTCTGTCTATCCAGGCTACCATGGTGATCTTGTTCACCGTAGTACAAGCAGGAATAAAGCCATTTGGACAATCACTCCAAAAGACGGATAACAACAGATGTACCAACTTCTGCAATCAATTGTACAATTGTCTTGATCTGTTTTACCTCCTCAACTACACTGCACTAGCTCTGTCAATGTCTTACATTCTAGACCAGAGTTCAGACCAAGCACAGATGACTGCAGTATCTGTTGGTGTTTTGGTGGGTCTCCGAGGCTATGTAGTGGTGGTGATGGCGACTGTCTTGTACCATCTCATTGTGGTTATCCTCAAGGCTTGCAAGATGTATTACAGAGCCAGAGAGAAGATAAATGGATTATTTCTGAGGAAATATGAAGCAAAAGTTCCTTCAGAAAGGAAGTACATGTCTGAAGTAAAGGCTCCTATAGAGCTGGAGGAACTTTCCAACAGTCTTGCCTCCACCACCACTGTCATAGTCAACTGTGGTCTGAGAGAGACACTGTGTGAGGATTGAAGTGCTTTTTATCCCCATTCATCGTGCCTGATAGTGTACAGGAATAGTGTTGATAGTGCATTTAATTAAACACAACACTTCTGCGCTGCAGTAGATACTCGTTAGAAACTCATGACATGCATTGTGCATATATTGATGTGAACATTTGTGTAGGGATCAAGTTGTCCAGCTACATGGATGAGTTAGCAGTGACAACTTCCTTTGATTGTAGCCACTTTGAATTTTGCTGTTATGTCAATTTAGTTTGCTAGTGAACAGATACATGGAGTGATTGATTACTATCCCTTGAACTTTTCTGATTCTGATACAGGGAGACAGCTGGGTGCAGTATTTGATTGCAACTTGTACCTGTGCAGCTGGTTCACATAAAGCATTAGCTAGCCATTAGTTGTGCAAAAGACAAACTAATTATAATGAACTGCATGCTGTGTAAAAAGACTTTAGTATTGTCATCAGCACACAAGAGTTACTGCACATAACAGCACTTCATACATTTTTCTATAGCTTTCTCAAAGGCATCAGATGTGTTTTGTGCAGAAGAAATACAGATATGTTTAGGCTGTTTTTGTATTTGAACGAAGAATAACCAGCTTTCATACACTTTCTGGGTGCAATTTGACAGTCATGGTGGAAAGTTGAGGTCAGGCAATACAGACCTAGACCATAACTTACATCCTGATAAACAAGGCTCCTCTGCTGCTTTCAGCATAACAGAGAAATGAGGGAGGAGACCATGCCCTTCATTCCATTTGGCTTTTGTTTACAAATAGTTTTTAATCTGTTTGAAAACAAAAGGTCAAGGTCAAATGTCCATCATATTAAAAGTACATGTATATGGTGGACATACATGGCTTGAAGACACAGGGCTGCCCATAGTCTGAACTACAGTATATCATAGTTATTCCTTCTGACATGCTTCCTCTTAGGACCACACATACACCTTCCAACCACCACATAGGGCTACATTGCTATTTTGCATGGCCACAACACATAATAGCACTGCAGGCATAGCCTGAAGGTTCTATTACCGAAGCTGCTTGTTTTCAAAATTCCCTTTTTGTCATTCATCTGGCCTCAACCTCAATGTGCCTCCACATCAGTAACTATCAAAGGTTTTTTTTCCACACATGCATACATTTTGTGTGTCTATGCGTGTGTGTGTCTTTGTGTGCATGATGTAAGCAATTCATACATTTATGTAACTGGGGTATATTATTTAGGTCAGCTACCCCCTACCAGGCACCCATGCCCTGAGCAGTTATGAATAAATCTTAATTTTTCAAAAAGACTAGTTCTTTTCAATGTCTTGTGACATCAAAGGTGTGTCAGTGTCATGTGCATTAAGCTGTATATCACATGGTGATGAATTCTGCATTTGCTGCATGTCACATGACACAGAAGCTTGACTTGGCATGTCACATGACACAGAAGCTTGTTCCAGTTGCATGTCACATGACACAGAAGCTTGACTTGGCATGTCACATGACACAGAAGCTTGACTTGGCATGTCACATGACACAGAAGCTTGACTTGGCATGTCACATGACACAGAAGCTTGACTTGGCATGTCACATGACACAGAAGCTTCTTCCAGTTGCATGTCACATGGTCCTGAAGGAACCTGGCTTTCAGCGGCTGTTACAGAAGGTTGTGATGCAGGAACATGACTCGCTTGTGGCTTCAGGAAGCAGGCAAAGTCATGCTTCAGAAGGCTACTGAGCCAATGCATCATACTGCAGAGGTAAGTCAAGGCCAACATAGGCATGGAGGAAGGAGAGAGGGTGGAGATGGTGAGGGTGAGGGTAGGGAAGGGAAAGATCTGATAAGGCAAAGGTAAACTGCATCATAGGATACGACAATTCCTTGATTTCTGTTTCAATGATGGTCTTATAGATGTAGTCTCGCTTGAAGGCTTGTATCTGGTCCTCATACTCTATCCAGTCTAACGGTGGATGCATGCCATCAGCTGCATAACGTTTATTATATAGCTCAAAATGGACCTGGACCAGGAGGGAGGGAGGGAGGGAGGGGGAGGAGGGAGAGAGGAGGGAGGGAGAGGGAGTGAGGGAGTGAGGGAGGGAGAGGGAGGGAGGGAGTGGGTGGGAGGGAGTGGGTGGGAGGGACAAGGCATCAACAGTACAGAGGGAACTGGTACAAGGCCACTAACATTGTCCAGCAGCAGTCCGATTGCTGGTGCCTTGGGTGTCTCTGCCTTCTCCTTGGTACAAGCCCTGGTGATGCTGTCCTCAGGAATGTAGCCCCTCATCACAGCGATCAGCAGGCCTGCAGTAAAATGGGGGTCAGGGGGTGGGGCAGGAGAGGATATTACCTATCATCTTCCTGATCTGATGTAGCATGAAGCTTTGGCCCTTGATGTGAAGGGACATAAACTCCACCTCCTTCAGCTTGGGACACTGGTCGCACTCATCACTGGCCACAAACCTGTTTCCACACTGGGAGGGGGAGGACCAATGACCACACCCACACATCACATTCTAAGCCCACACAGTCGGAATGGATTCTTCACGTGGGGCTGCAACTGTGGTTAGTCATACAGATTGTACAAATTTGTGTTTGGGTAACTGAAACACTTCTGAGGCAAGGTCATCTTTTCTGTCTGTACATGTTAAAGTTATTACATACCCTCGCGCATGCTTTGTTAATTCAATACAAAATTTACGTGTGCAAGGTGAAAAATAAAAGCTGTTTTTTGTTTTAGCAACAATTCTTTATTGTTCGCACTCTCCAGATGTATGTCACAATTGATGACATCATACTGAAAACTAGTGTAGAATAACTGGTGATTTTGTATGTGTGTGAACAATTATGCCCATCGCACCCTGGGCTTGCACCAAAGGGCCTTTCCCCCCACAAGCCTATCTCAATTTCATTTCCTATCACAGCACGACAACTAAATCATAGCCATAGTCAGGCTAATAATAACTAGTCTGGATTGTGAATGGTGCAATTATATAATTCCCTGTGTAATCTGACCCAGCAAGCGTGCATATGTGCGAACGAACAATTGCACTTATCGTATCTTATACAGTTGGGGACTTAAACCAAACGGGTTGACCATCCTAACCTCCGAGGTTGTCTCAACATGACCCTAACCTATGAGGTTGTCTCAACATGACCCTAACCTATGAGGTTGTCTCAACATGACCCTAACCTATGAGGTTGTCTCAACATGACCCTAACCTTTGAGGTTGTCTCAACATGACCCTAACCTTTGAGGTTGTCTCAACACGACCCTAACCTATGAGGTTGTCTCAACATGACCCTAACCTCCTAGGTTGTCTCAACATGACCCTAACCTTGAAAGACATGATGTATCTCTTTGAACTGGTCTCCACAAACTCCCTGCAAGTCGTGAGTGGAAGGGGAGGAAGGAGGGGAAGGAAGAGGAGGGGGAGGAAGAGGAGGGGGAGGAAGAGGAGGGGGAGGAAGAGGAGGGGGAGGAAGAGGAGGGGGAGGAAGAAGAGTTGGAAGAAGAGGAGGGGGGGGGGGGGGGGGGGGGAAAGAGGAGGGGGAGGAAGAGGTGGAAGTGAAGGAAGGAATGATACTTCATTAGTGACTCACTTTCCTGATGTGAAGTTGTGGAAGTTATGTGTTCCTTCATACTGACAAAGTAAGCCATTAATCCTGTCCACCATCTGGTCAGTGATCCTGTAGTCCAGTGTTGTTGCCTAGGTAAGGAGAGTTGATGGCTTCCCTTAAAGGTCACACCCCTTCCTCTACTTCCCCTAAAGGCCACACCCCTTCCTCTACTTCCCCTAAAGGCCACACCCCTTCCTCTACCGTAAAGTACCACGAATAAGCTCCCCCCCTCCGCCCCCAACGCGAGACCTTACAAAAAATAGCATGTTTTTTAAACAAGCAACCATAAGCGCTGGGACTAACCTATTTCAAACTCCAATAAAAGAACCATTTGTGTTAATCGAAAAAACGCTTTTGATGTCCTTCTATTTTACCTGATTCGGCTGATATTCACTGTGATTTAGGGCCATCATATTTCTTGAACGGCACATCTCCAAGCGAGTATGAGTATTGGACATGACAGGGCCGGTGCAATATACTTCAAAGTGGTCGGGCTACATTAATGAAAGCAATTATAAAGTGTGGACCAATGCCAAGAAGGGGGAGGGTGCAGGAGGAAGCTTTTGAAGAACTACGGCAGTGGAGTCATGGAACGTGATGGTTTCACATTGTTTTGCAATACCAGCACGTTTAGCTATAGAATTGGACACGATGAAGTAGATAAGAAGATCGATAATCAAAACTAAAAAACACTAACGGGAACTTCCAGAAAGACAAAAAACCTGAGTTCTTCAAGAAAAGGGCGAAACCGTGTGAAGCATATAACGTGCATGACGTCACTACGCAATACCGGTTGCGTTGCGAATCCAGTAATTCCTGATGAAGATTCGCCCATATGTAATACAACTAAGCGGTTTATACTGGATCCGGCGGAGCTCTTTTATTTTATTTTTTATTTTTTTGGAAAGAAGTGGTCGGGCTAAAGCCCTACCGGCCCGACCATTTGCGCCGGGCCTGCATGAAGCAAGAAACATTTCTAAACACATGCGAGGTATTTTGGGGGAATTTACCTCTGCCTTTTGATGAAGAATATGTCGTTACTAAAACACACCTTCTCGGTCCGCCATTTTGGTTATACAACACTACCTAAAACCCTGGTTCCGAACCATGACCATGAGTCTTGTCCTGGCGACGATATGATTTTGCATGGGTATACTGCACTTGAAAGCATTCATTACTGCATAGTCGGTGCGGTGCAGTCATGTTGACATGTATCTTTGCACTGTTATTGTCTTGCTTAATGCACAATACATAATTCATAGCAGACTATGACAGCTTAATTGGATCATCGTCATAGCAGCACAAAATAGCGTACCCGCACTAACGCGAAGACGAGGACCTTAAGATAATACAATAATTAATTTAAAGTATCATATCGTCGCAGCTCATCGCCAAGACGACTTGTGGTCATGGTTCGGAACCAGGGTTTTAGGTAGTGTTGTATAACCAAAATGGCGGAGCGAGAAGGTGTGTTTTAGTAACGACATATTCTTCATCAAAAGGCAGAGGTAAATTCCCCCAAAATACCTCGCATGTGTTTAGAAATGTTTCTTGCTTCATGTCCAATAATCATACTCGCTTGGAGATGTGCCGTTCAAGAAATATGATGGCCCTAAATCACAGTGAATATCAGCAGTTGCTACGACGAATCAGGTAAAATAGAAGGACATCAAAAGCGTTTTTTCGATTAACAAATGGTTCTTTTATTGGAGTTTGAAATAGGTTAGTCCCAGTGCTTATGGTTACGGAGATACGCTCGTTTAAAAAACATGCTATTTTTTGTAAGGTCTCGCGTTGGGGGTGGAGGGGGGGAGCTTATTCGTGGTACTTTACGGTACTTCTCCTAAAGGCCACACCCCTTCCTCTACTTCCCCTAAAGGCTACACCCCTTCCTCTACTTCCCCTAAAGGCTACACCCCTTCCTCTACTTCCCCTAAAGGCTACACCCATTTCACAGGTTGATTTTTCACTGGTTCAAAAGAAGCCCAATAGACCACACATAACTAACCACACCCCTCAACCCATGGACCCTCACCTCCCACCACCTCCCAATACCCAACTCCTTATATGATATGGCAGCAGGCTCACATGGTGTGGGGCAAATGCATAGGTGGGCAGGAGGTATTCATACGACCGTGCACTGCAGGCCTGGTGTCCATTGCTGGTGAAGCTTCTGGTAACCCTCTTCAGAGCTGTGTAACAAGGAGGCATGGGGGGTGAAGGTCATGAGGAGATGAGGATAATGGAGGGTGAGGATAATGGAGGGTGAAGGTGAAGTTCATGAAGGGTGAAGGCTCATGAAGAGTGAGGGTCATGGAGGGTAAAGGGTCATGGAGGGTGAGGGTCATGGAGGGTAAAGGGTCATGGAGGGTGAGGGTCATGGAGGGTAAAGGGTCATGGAGGGTGAGGGTCATGGAGGGTGAGGGTCATGGAGGGTGAGGGTCATGGAGGGTGAGGGTCATGGAGGGGTGAGGGTCATGGAAGGTGAGGGTCATGGAGGGTGAGGGTCATGGAGGGTGAAGGTCATGAGAGGGTGAGGGTCATGGAGGGTGAGGGTCATGAGGGGTGAGGGTCATGGAGGGGGTGAGGGTCATGGAGGGTGAGGGTCATGAGGGGTGAGGGTCATGGAGGGTGAGGGTCATGGAGGGGGTGAGGGTCATGGAGGGTGAGGGTCATGGAGGGTGAGGGTCATGAGGGGTGAGGGTCATGGAGGGTGAGGGTCATGAGGGGTGAGGGTCATGGAGGGTGAGGGTCATGGAGGGTGAGGGTCATGAGGGGTGAGGGTCATGGAGGGTGAGGGTCATGGAGGGTGAGGGTCATGGAGGGTGAGGGTCATGAGGGGTGAGGGTCATGGAGGGTGAAGTCATGGAGGGTGTGGGTCATGAGAGGGTGAGGTCATGGAGGGTGAGGTCATGAGGGTGTGGGTTATGGAGGTGAAGGTCATGAGAGGGTGAGGTCATGAGGGTGAGGGTCATGAGGGTGAGGGTCATGAGGGTGTGGGTCATGAGTGGGTACTACGCTAACCTCACATATTTACGCAGGGTCCTGAAAAAGCATTCACATATACCCACTGGAGATTATAAACATTACTTCATGTTACGAGGAATGCAAAAATGGCCGCCTGGCTAGTTCATGTAATGCTTGAAATAAATAATTGAGCATTCCTTGTAGCAAGAGATAACATTAATGATCTAATCAGAATGCAAATGTTTGGAACAGACCTCTGTGAATATGAGGGTGTGGCTAGTGGGTGTGGCTAGGTACCTATGACCCTGATCTCCGGTGGCAGGTGTTTGTTGATCTCCTCAACATAGCGCTCCAGGGGATACATGTGTAGTCGTAGAACGAATAGAAGATGGGGATATGGGGAGTAGGGGAGGGATGAGGAGGTGGAGAGGTAAGGGATGAAGGAGAAAAAAAATAAGTGAAGGCAATAGTACAGATGGGGTTAACATAGTACAGATGGGGTTAACATAGTACAGATGGGGTTAACATAATACAGATGGGGTTAAATGTAAAGCAGTAATAGATGGGGTTAAATATAGGGGTGTAGGCACAGTATAGATGTGTTAAATATAAAGCAGTACTACAGATGGGGTTAAATATAAGGCCTAGTACAGATGGGGTTAAATATAAGGCCTAGTACAGATGGGGTTAAATATAAGGCATATGCATAGTACAGATGGGGTTAAATATAAGGCATATGCATAGTACAGATGGGGTTAAATATAAGGCATATGCATAGTACAGATGGGGTTAAATATAAGGCATATGCATAGTACAGATGGGGTTAAATATAAGGCATATGCATAGTACAGATGGGGTTAAATATAAGGCATACATCTGGCACTCAGATGGGGTTAAGAACAAACACAGAATGATAATGCCAGACAGTTGGATGAGGGGGGGGGGGGGGGGGGGGGGGGTGGATAGGAAAAGTACAAGAACATAATTGCATCCGTTAGATAACAACAACGGAACATCCTTATCTTCAGTGACACGAGCTGCCGAGCTGCCGACACACCTTTGTCCGTGCGTGCACAGCGCTGGAATAACAGCTACACGCGAGAGGCATGAACATGTTAGCAGCTATTTTTCTAAAAATAACGCGCACCCTTCCCGGATTGCCTTTGGCGTGGTCAGGTACCGCATTGGCGTCAGAGATAGCTTTGATGAGGTCATGTTCAATTGTGCGGACACCTGGATTCCTTAGAAAAAAGAAAGGGGGGGGGGGGGGGGGGTGAAGGCGGAAGGACTAACAAAACAATAATGGCTTTCTCACCACTGCATTCCGAGATAGCCTTTCCCGCAGTACGATAGAAGCAGTGCGCACTTCTTTGGATAGCATCTCTTACTCTATGTCCCCCGGCCCCAATTTAATATTACTACACGTGGAAGCACGTGATGCTCTCACCGGCTTGCCGCTCTCGATGTCTTCACTTTCCTCGATGTCCTCTGCGGTCTCCTCTTTTGGGACCTTTTCGGTGCAGTCTTGCTGCTCGCTGCTAGCTCTATTGTCTGAACAGAATCGCTTTGCCGGGAGCGCTGCCTCTGTAGACATGGTTCTGGTGAATCGCAACAATTTAAAATGTCTAGTAGGTCTCCATGAAAAGGCAAACCACTTGATCATGCTCGAAAATTATTAGAAATTATTTTTAATGTTATCTAATTTTAAAGCTAAGTACCCGGATCGACCCAGCCCCTCCTCCCGTACATATACAGCTGCCATTTAGCGCCACTTCGCGGGTTTTACTTTAATAAATTATAAAGCGCTGGCGGGCAATGATATACAAACGACAGCTGTGCTTTCTGCTTGTGAAACGGAAGAAAAAGTGTTCCACAGAGAGGGGACAATGACCGCTACACTTCAGAAGCAAAAAACCGGCACAGTAAAGCAGGAGAGGATGGTGCGCATTTAAGACATGTTTTTTTGTTTTCTTTGTTTTAGTGGTCTTCGATTTTTCCAACTGAGCAAGTAACGGAGCAGCAGTCAGCGCTGTTTGTAAAGAAACTACTTGCCGTGGGAGTTAGTGCTTGTTTCTTTCCCATGTCATGAATTTGTATTCACGCGTTTGGTCTTCTTTCTACTCTGTTGGCTTTTGACCATAACCCGTATTCGTATATAGATTTCCAACATTACTTATCTAAGGTAGGCAGAATGTACGGCTGTCTGTTAGCATTACCGTGCGCTCATGTTTGCAGAACTATCTTTCCCGAGCACGCATTTGGCGACCGCTGCTTAGAAGGTACATGGCGGTAGTGCCTTGTGTATTTTTTAAACACTGACGTTTCTCAAAAGACCTCAATTTGAAGATTCTTCGTGACGACAGTACGTGCCCCGGTGCCTGCCAAGTTATCCAATGGTTAGTGCTCCACTCACGTCGCTCCGAATATCCTGCTAAACGTCCGCTTACAGGGTGAAGGGATGCTTTGATGCTCTGGACAAGAAATACGTAAGTGAAAGCTATGCCACTGCAAACAGTAGCCTCATTCGTCCTTACCACCACCCCACCATGCACTAACCCTGCATGCATGCACCATTAGCTGAGGATGATTACCATTGGGGTAAGGAAAGAGAAAATCCTGTGTGCTTCATGACCAACACTGTGACCTCATCTTATCAGATATACAAGGATCCTGGTGATGCTAATGTAAGCCTCTCCCCTCCTCTCCCCTCCTCTCCTCCCTAATTATTGGTGGTATTGTCTCCATCTCAGACTGTAGTGGAGTCCTACACCTTCAAGGTAGGTTAACCCTTTGCTGTCCCACGCTGCTAAATTGTGGTTCAATAGTCATTTGCCCACCCACACAGTTCAGTTACAATGCCAATGAAGGAGTCACCATCTACCGGTACATGTCCCCCCTCATATGCCTTGACATCACCTTTGAAGCATCTACCCTACCACAGCAATGAGGACCAGATAGCCAGTGCACACAGTCCTGCAGAGACAAGAAAGGCCACCATCAAGCTACTGAGGTGTGTATTTTTTATCAATCGTGTAATCTTCACTCCCTTCTCCCTCCCACTTCCAAAGAACCATTGTGGTCCTCACTCAGACACTGACCCCACTCCCTGATGATGTCATGATGACTATGAAGCTGATGTACTATGACGAAAGTGAGGGCCTGGGCACCCCATGTTATTGGTACATTTCACTTTATCTCCCTCCTTGATGCAGTCACTCCACAAGACTATGAACCACCTGGATTCCAAGTGAGGCTAACTTTTCTAAGCTATTCACTTACTCACCCGTATACATGTACATGCTGCAAAGCCTACAACAGGTGACGATTTCAGTTTCAAAGAGGATGCCATGAATATTCGTGTTGGAGATGTTTCAACGGTAAAAGACCTCCTCTGCATTGCTGCTTTCATTCACGACACGCAATGCACCTCCACCACACTGTAGCCATTCCACAGGTATGGCACTCCCTGCTCCCCATTAATAGCTTCTACCCATCCCATTCATTCAAAGTGTCAAGCTTCGCATCAAGACCCAGTGCCAGCAGTTTGAGATGTGCGATGAGCAGTTGGAGGACTCCCAGGCCACCACACCCCCTGCCCGCCCATCCCTGCAGGCCCACAATATATGTAAGCACTCTGTAAAGAGAAGGACAGGTGTGGCCAATGGCTTATTGATGCTTCTCTGCATAACCAAAGGCACTGGAAATGCTGCAGGAAAAGCTGTTGAACCAACTGAATGTAAGGTCTCTTTCATTTACCAGTTTTTGAAATGCAATCTTTCTCCCTCCCTTCATCCCACACTCTCTTAAAAGCCTCCAAAACCAACCAAGTCAACCTCAGCACCCAGAAAATGGACACGACTATTGTCCCCCACAACGAGGACGATCAGTATGAAGTGCGGTGTCCCTGTGGGTGCAATGAGGTAACATAGGGTGTGGCTTGGAGGGAGGGGACAGTCCCGTACACACACACACACCTGTACCCTCACAGGATGATGGTCTGATGGTGCTCTGTGGGTTGTGCAAGACGTGGCAACATGCCGTGTGCTTTGCGCTCCTTCAGGAGGAAGAGGTGCCGGAGCTGCATGTGTGCGACCATTGTGCCCAGGTGAGGCCCCTCCCTCTGCACGTCAGTAGGGTGCAACTCACCCCAGCAATCTGTTTCCTTTTCAGTTGGAGGGGGAAGGAGGTCGTTCCTGTACAGACTCCTTCCTACAGTTCCTGAGTCCAATAGCTCTCCAGGTAGGACCGCCACTTGTGCACAAATATGGTGGGTCTAGTGCACCCCCCCCCCCCCCCCCCCCTAGGCCACATGCACATGGAGAAGGGCCCTGCTGGCTTGCACAGAAGTGAGCCGCCTGGTGACACCAACCTTTGCCAAGAGGCTAGGTGAGGGTAGTACTGTAGTGCAGTGTTGGTGGAATTGGGGCATGTCACCCAACAAAACCATTTGAACTTATGCATTATGGTGACTTTACAGGGCATGGGCAGTGTTTGCATTGTACAGCTAATTAAATATTCAGTGCTTTGTAGCTCTGTGATGGAAGGTTAAATTTTGAATGTGTGAAAAAGATTTTGTAGAGGACATCGCATGCTCTTAGAGAAAATTAAAAAAACTCCATACCAGTTTTTTTTTTAGATACTGCCGTGTGTGAGAAGGAGGGGTATGTATGCTTGTACGGATGTATGGTTGCATAAGGTAAATGTTTGTAGGGGTGGAAATGAATGTGGCACAAGGCTTGGTGAATCGGCTGGAGAGGGAGGGGTTTGTACGCCCCCCTGGGAAAGGAAAGAGGTATGGCGAATAATAATAATAGCTCAACAGCAAGTTATGGTGCTTTGTCACCATAGTAACAAGCAAGGGAGAGTGGTGAATAAGGAGAAGATCCTTGGGGAAGGGATGAAGAAGTACTTTGACAAGGGAAAGTCAAAAAGCCTACTGAATACCAACAAAATTGCGTACACAGACGTCAATGACTCAGAATTTAAGCCCGATGAACAGGTATGTATCTAATGTTTTAAGTTATAGGTAACTGTCTACTCAATCAGGTTGAGTCTATCACAAAGAAGGCATCAACCATGGATATTTCTGGCAAGATATCAAAGGTGAGCTCTCTTTATGTGTTGTTTGTTCATATTCAGTATCCACCTGCTTTCTCAGGTATCAGCTTTAGCTGACAAGTCCATTAACCAACTGTCGGTCATTTCTGATCTGGGTAAGACTGATGGTTCCATACCTCACCCCAAGAAGGACCAGCAACCTCCAGCTGTTTTGCAAGAGAATTCGAATACATCTGTCCGTCCCCTAACCACCAACACCTCCAGCAAGAAGGACCAGCAACTTCCAGCAGCTGTAACTGGAAAGTCAAATGTAATGGGGCCTCACGCAGAAAAGAACCAGCAACAACCGCAAACTGCTGCACCGGAAAAAGCTTGTCCCATAAACGTATCTGATGTGGAGGTGTCGGGACATAATACTAAACAAGTACCAGACTTAGAAAAGGCGGGCCGCCGCCCAACCGCCTTACCTGACTTGGAAAAGGTAGGGATACGTTCTTCTCCACGGCTGGCTAAACGTGTCCGCTCCAATGACGACCAGGTCAGTGTAAACAGTTTTTTTTGGTGCTTGTTCACGTGAGCGAGCACTCGTATTTGCAGTGTGTTGAATTTGAACTCTGCTGCAGTCAGGACGGAGATACAAGCGGGAGCGGGCGTCGAAAGCGGAGAAAAGCAAGTGTAGCTTCGCGTCCGATACTCGTGTAAGACTGCTATCACTTGCTGAAAGAGTTATGTACGTACACACACCATGACAACAATCAACGCAGATTATATTTATTTATCTATCAAATTTATCTGACTAATTCCGGGAAGTGTCTTTTCTCTTTTCATCCACCTTGCTTGCTTCTCGGTCACGAACTTCGGCACGTACTCGGCTCTCCTCTCTGCTGCATGCTTGAATTCCTCCACCTCAGAGAGATACGGATTTGCTAACAGTGCCGACACCTAAAACATTGAGGGAAGGGGTACGAGTGAGAGCCTACTCAACGTGGTACTTACCTGCTTAATACCATTTTCTCTCAGTCTGTAATTCCGCTTACGAGTCTGTGTCATCTTTACGATCCTTCTGTGCTTACCGATCCACTGTTTCCCTGGTATCCACCGGGAACTAAATAGACACAGGGAAAGCCACATGCTCGCGCGGCAAAATAAGAAATACTCCTCGTTCCCAAATTGAATTTGGGATTGGGTACGACCTGACGCGGGAACATTTGAACCATGATCTGATCGTGCGCATTTTATAATAAAAATGATACATGCAAAAATGCAATGCTGCTGTTACCGAGGCGAACTCTCTGTTTGTACATCCAAGTCTGCCACTAGGTTATCACGGTCAGACACAAGATTTTCAATCTGTGTATGCTGTTTCTCAATAAGCTGTTTGTAAGTGAGAACAATATCCTGTTTTGCCTTGATCTCTGCTATGAAGCCGTCGTTTTCGCTTTTTAATTTCTTCAACTCGGTCATAACGTCCACCAACTGTTTCGTTAGGCGATGATTTTCTTCCTCGTACTTGCTCAGATTTTCGTTCTCCTTACGCAGACGCTGCAGTTCTGTCTGAACACTGGACATCTTATACCACCGCGGATGGATTACGGAGACCGTATCAGTCTGGTCTTCGCTCGGCTCGCTGCTCAGAGAAGACTTAAGCTGATACAACAGCCCCGCAATGTGGTTCCCGTAGGGCAGCTTAACTTCTCCAAACTTCTGAATGTGCGCCTCGAAGACGGAAATGAAAGACCTGAACATGTCTTTGAGTATTCCGTTCCCCTCACTGCCATTTACGTCAGCAACGCCTTCCCTCTCCAATACGGGAGCAGAGTCTTCCACAAACACGTTAACCCCTTCGAGCCTTGGTCCCCTGTGCACGCACACACCGTGCACCTGTATTCGCAGTGAGTGAGGGTCGTCTGCAGTGTGACCAGCCGCATCTCTCATCACCACGGAGGTGTTGTCCACCCTGATGTGCACAGGAAGAGGCTCATCCGTGACATACTCATCCTCAAAGAAGTCCTTCAGGTAGGTCAGGTTGGGCACCCAGAATGACGCGTCCAGCCCATCCACCTTTATCATGGCTGCCGTCTTTGGCGGCGGCAGAGTGCCTGGAAACAGGTTGCCCACTCTTTCCCCCAGCTCAAAGCGAAGCTTGACAACAGGGACGTACTCCTCGGGGGAGTCCTTGGGCACGGGGGACACGTGCCGCGGCCTGTGTTCGGCCTTCACCTCCTCCAACTCCACATAGTCCACGCTCCCCCTCACACTGATCCCTTTTGGTGTGATGTTGGGGAGTACACAGGCATTCTCCACATGGATGAGGAGCACATAAGGGGGAGGGGCCACGTAGCCCTGCGTCTTCCCATGGATTGGCTGCTTGGGCACACGTGCCCGTAAGTTATTGGTGCTACTGGCCTCCGTTGACAGAGAAATGTTGTCTGAAACATCCCTCTGTGAAGATAGGTTTGGGTTAGAGGCTTGGGGTACCTCAGAAGATGTGTTTGAACTTACAGATGGCACTGGTGTGACCATTGATGGAGGTATGGTCAGTGGTCCTGGAGGTGTGGCCACTGAAGAGGCTGGTCCTGGAGGTGTGGCCACTGAAGAGGCTGGTCCTGGAGGTGTGGCCACTGAAGAGGCTGGTCCTGGAGGTGTGGCCACTGAAGAGGCTGGTCCTGGAGGTGTGGCCACCAAAGAGGCTGGTCCTGGAGGTGTGGCCACCGAAGAGGCTGGTCCTGGAGGTGTGGCCACCAAAGAGGCTGGTCCTGGAGGTGTGGCCACCAAAGAGGCTGGTCCTGGAGGTGTGGCCAATGAAGAGGCTGGTCCTGGAGGTGTGGCCACTGAAGAGGCGGTTCCTGGAGGTGTGACTACCAAAGAGGCTGGTCCTGGAGGTGTGGCCACCAAAGAGGCTGGTCCTGGAGGTGTGGCCACCAAAGAGGCTGGTCCTGGAGATGTGGCCACTGAAGAGACTGGTCCTGGAGGTGTGGCCACTGAAGAGACTGGTCCTGGAGGTGTGGCCACTGAAGAGGCTGGTCCTGGAGGTGTGGCCACTGAAGAGGCTGGTCCTGGAGGTGTGGCCACTGAAGAGGCTGGTCCTGGAGGTGTGGCCACTGAAGAGGCTGGTCCTGGAGGTGTGGCCACTGAAGAGGCTGGTCCTGGAGGTGTGGCCACTGAAGAGGCTGGTCCAGGAGGTGTGGCTACTGAAGAGGCTGGTCCTGGAGGTGTGGCCACTGAAGAGGCAGGTCCTGGAGGTGTGGCCACTGAAGAGGCTGGTCTCAGAGATGAGGGAACTGTTGGTGTTACATGAAGGGTTTTGTACACTGGTGCACCTTGAGGGTGAGGAGGAATGTTACCAGAGGATCTTTGTGGCGTGGGATGTTGGAAGTGATCGGAGCTAAGCGGATCATCCACTATAACAAAACCATCCTCAGAAGAGTCTGTGGGTGGAAGGAACGGTTTGGCATTAGTACTGCCAGGAGGTGAGAGGGAGGAGAGATGTGCAGGGGACGAGGTTGGTTGTATAGAAGCCTGAGGGGGTGGGGCTACAGAAGTCTGAGGAGGTGGGGCTGTAGAAGCCTGAGGTGGGGCTGTAGAAGCCTGAGGTGGTGGGGCTGTAGAAGTCCGAGGAGGTGGGGCTGTAGAAGTCCGAGGAGGTGGGGCTGTAGAAGCCTGATGGGGTGGGGCTACAGCAGCCTGAGGAGGTGGGGCTACAGAAGTATGAGGAGGTGGGGCTACAGCAGCCTGATGGGGTGGGGCTACAGAAACCCGAGGAGGTGGGGCTACAGCAGCCTGAGGAGGTGGGGCTACAGCAGCCTGAGGGGGTGGGGCTACAGAAGTATGAGGAGGTGGGGCTGTAGAAGCCTGAGGGGGTGGGGCTACAGAAGTATGAGGGGGTGAGGCTACGGAAGCTGGACTTGATGCACGCTTGCTTGATGCTTGCTCTGAGGCTGATGGGGGGTGGGTCACATCAGAAGGGCAATGCACTGCTTCAGCAAGACTTGCCGCATCCTCACACACAGACTGGAGGTCTCCCATGTACCCACCATCATCATCATCCTCCCCTTCACGCTGTGCGGACAGGTTGGCCGTGGAGCCAGAAGGACTGGGCCCGCTCTGAAGCATGATGGAGGAGGAGGATCGGTGGAGGTTTGTACCAGCACGGGGTACATCGGGTAATTGGTCGTCGGGAAAAGGGGAAGAGGAAGAGGAATCCATAAACTTGTCCGACGTTAGCAGTGAACTCATGCTGCCCAGGCGATGCAGTGGGGCATCCTTCTCCTTTGATTCTAACTCCATGTACATTTCAGTCTTTGCGGCAACGCTTGCCTGTTGTTCAGCTTCTTCCGGAGAGCTACCTCGGTTGAACAATGTTGGGAGCAAGACCTCCACGTTGACTGTGTTTATTATGACGCATCCACCCATGGACACTGCATCCCTGACGGACTGGGAACCATTGTCTGGCCCCTCGGACGTGGTGATGGGTTCGGGTGGGGAGGGTGGGGACCTGTTTCCAAGTAGGAGCTGTGTAATTGTGAACTGGAAGTTCCTGAAGGAGTCCTTGACATCAAGCAGGAAGAGGAGCTGGAGTCGTTCCAGTGTGACGTGGAGGGGCTGTGGAAGATGGAGGATGAAGGACACCTTGGGACATGCTGGCGCCTCTGATGCTAGGGCCCGCAGAGGGGGCGGGAACAGCCACAGCCGCAGGGGGAAGTCACGCACAAACTGCTTGGGCCTCAGCGTGGCATCGTGACTGTAGCTATCGGGAAAGGAGACAGACACACACGCTGTCTCCAGCTGCCACACCTCCACTGACATCGAGTCCAGCTTGCGGAGGGAGGGGTTGTCGGAGAGCGAGGTTGGAGGCTGTGACTTGTCTGGAAAGTGGTGACTGAGCAAGCTGGAGAGGCCGGCAGAGAAGGGCTCAAAGTCGTCCGCAAAGTGTGGGAACTCCTTGGAGAAGTGGGTCTTAAACACCCACCCTTTCCTGAGCCACTCCATGGCCAAGCAAAAGACAGGTTCCTTTGCCATCTTCCCCAGAGCACAGTTGCTTATGTCGATGGAGGAAGTCTCGATCTGGAGGGCTTTGGGCCTGCCATCAGCCTTCACTTCTGGGATAGGCATGGTTATCTGATTTCAAGGGAAGGGAAGTCATTTCAGGGGCATAATTCTCCAAACAAGGCAAACCTTTGAAAACAGAAGCCTGAACTTCAAGTCCACTCCAACCTGCTTCTGTTCGGATACCGCCGATGCACTTGTGTGGGACTTCTGTTGGAATTAAAGGACTGATAGCACTAGCTTTAATGGTCACGCTAATAAAAGAGCACTAGCTTTAATGGTCATTCTAGTAAAGGAGCACTAGCATTAATGGTCATTCTAATAAAAGAGCACTAGCTTTAATGGTCATTCTAATAAAAGAGCACTAGCATTAATGGTCATTCTAATAAAAGAGCACCAGCTTTAATGGTCACTAATAAAAGAGCACTAGCTTTAATGGTCATTCTAGTAAAAGAGCACTAGCATTAATGGTCATTCTAATAAAAGAGCACCAGCTTTAATGGTCACTAATAAAAGAGCACTAGCTTTAATGGTCATTCTAATAAAAGAGCACTAGCACTGATAAAAGAGCACTAGCTTGAACACATGTAGTGATAAGTAGTACTGCTTTGTAAAAATGTGCTCTAATTAGAGCACAATGCTTTGAACGAGCACTAATTAGAAAGCACAAACAAATCAGACTAACCAGAAATGCATTCCCTTCTTCAACAGCTGTCTTGGCCAGGTCCACATTAACCGTTGCTATGACGCCATGGATGAACTCGGCCAACCAGAGGCAGCTCTCCTGGTGAAAGTTGATGTGGATGGGGCTCATGTAGACATACATATTGGGGCGTGGCACTGGAGGCGTGGTCAGATGATACCGATCATTCCATTCAACGCACACACACATGCCCACATGCTGATCTACATGAACGGTTTCCCATGTGTTGCAAGTTAGCTTACACTTCAATGTTACTCCAATTGAAAGTGAGTTGGATTTAGGAGTAAAGTGGTTGTGTGTGTTTGGTGGCAGCGTGCACAATGAAGCTAAACCAATACTTTATTTTGGGGGGGGGGGGGGAGGGGGGAGAAGGGAGGTGCTGTACAGTGGGCATGTGGGAGGGAGGTTAACACTCATTCACCAAATTCAACTTGCTTCTTCTATTTATTTATTTTCTACATCCAACTCACTTCCTCGTAGAGAATGGGAATGCAGTATTACTCCAATTGCTATGAATCAACACTTCCTACTTTGAGATTTAACAGCTTAAAATAAAACTCAGGTGTGGTTTATACATGTAATTAGATACCTGGGACCTGTGTGTTTGTTGCATACATGTACACAACATAGTAACCTCATTGTCCAATCAGATTGTGACTCTTCATATCTGGCTCCACCCTCAATGCACCCTCAGGCTCCACCCTCTACCCCTTCCTCCCATCTGCCCTTTCTGACTCTGTGTTTTATTTATTGCTTATTGTGACCTCCAGGGTTAGAGCTGTCACTACCATGTACATGTACTAACAAAAACACACACACAGTCATATACACATGTGTTCAAATATGCACATGTGATGTCACACACAGTCACATGCACACACAGTCACATGCACACACACATGCACACACATGCACACACACACACGCACACACACACACACACACACACACACACACACACATGCACACACATGCACACACACATGCACACACACATGCACACACACATGCACACACACATGCACACACACAGCACAACTGCACCCCAAAATACACATGCTCACCCAAGAACTTTCCTGCCTTCTCTTTGGGATAGCTGTACAGGGTAAGCCCCACCTGGATGGCAGGGTTGTCGTCATCATCAGGGATCTTGAAGGTGGCCTTGTCTGAGGTGATCAGAGGTAGCACCTTCTTCCTCACCGCGTTCACTGCGAATTCCGCACACCTGAAGACCACGCCCATCTCTCGCAGGTCATTCATAGACACAAACACGTCTCTCTCGGCGGCATCACGTGACCTGGAAGCCACACCCAGCATCTCGGCGCTCCACTTGACGTTAGATTTGATGAGATCGTTGGCCTTGTTCCAGTGGTGGCGACCTGACCTGGCCACCTGGTCTGGGTACACGTCCAACATGACCCTCTCAAACAAGATGTTCATCCTCCCTCCCTGCTGGTGGGCCTGGACCATGAGGTCATCGTCAAGGTGAACGTCAATCTTCCCGCACCTGAGATGGAACGAGTTCTGGATGACCAAGTAGGGAGAGAGGTTCGTCTTCCCGTCCTGGTACGCTTGGATAGGGACCGCGGTAATGGGGTGGGCGTGGTGGGGCGTGGCCTGCTTCTGGGTCTTGGGCGGGTCCTTGGTCGAATGGCCAGGAGGGGCGGCCTTCTTCTCCTGGTGTTCCCCTTCTGCGTCCTCCAAGCTGACAGCAGCCTCAACCAGCCTCTGGACGAGGACAGAGGAGGCACGGAGCTGGGTCTGGGTGAGCACACACATGATGTCCCCGAGGTGTATGGAGACCCTGGAGTGGACGATGGAGCAGTCGGACAGCTTGCGCTTGAGGGCCAGTCTGATGGCTGTCTCCTCCGAGAGGAGCCTCAGCTTGTCTTGGCCCACGTTTGGCATGCTCACACCCTCCACTTTCACACTGTCCCAGCTGCACATCTTGTATATGATGACGTAATCTTCCTCCTCGTTCTTGAATCGGGTGTCCTTGAGGTGTGCGCCTGACTTCCACTGAGGTGTTGTGCTCTGGATGACCACGTTGGTGACCTCCAGGGAGGCCTCAAAGGTCGGGTCCTTCAAGGTGAGGACAACAGACTGTATGGACACCTTCATTCCATCCACTACCTTGTCCACGTAGCCATAACTGGAAGGGCCGTTGTTGTTACTGGGAGAGGGAGGATATGTGGAGGAGGAGGAGGGGGTGATGAGAGGGGAGAGAGGAAGTGAGAAAGAAGGATATGGGAAGAGGGAAGTGTAAGGGTGTAAGGGAAGGAAGGGAAGTGAGAAAGTGGGGAGGAGGGAAAGAAAGGAGAGTGGTAGGAGAAAACAGGAAGGGAGGAAGATGTGGGGAGAGAGGAGAGAGAGAATGGGGAGAAGGGAAGAGAGGGAAGGGAGGTATGAGGAGAGAGATGAGAGAAGGGGGAGAGGAGAGAGTAGGGAAGGAGAGGAGGAGAGGAAAGGGGAGGGGAGAGGTTTGAAGGAGAGGAAAAGAGGGATAAGAGGAGCAGTGGTATCAGGTGAAAGGAGAGGGAGAGGAGGGAAGGAGAGGGAGAGGTGGGAAGGAGAGGAAAGAGAAGGAGCAGTGGATCATACAAGGGAGCTGATGTGCACTCTGCTCTTACCCAAGCTTCAAGTCATTGAACTGTTTGGTCCGGGGTGTAGTGCCATCACATGAGACCACCTCCACTTCAACCCTGTTAATCATCTAGGGGTTATACAAACACAGACAAGTGCTTACGCACCACTAAGGACACACACATGGGGGCTTACTATTTGAATGGGATTAGTGCCTAGACTCGTAAACGGGACGTCTGCTTTGATCAAGTCGCACACGACCCTTCTGATTTGCAAACATGGAGGCAGGTGGAAGATTTCGGTAAGAAAATCTGCGTTCAGTTCAATCTTCTGTAGAACGGCTTTGCCCGTAAGGAAGCTAAGTGAAATGTCGCTTGGCTTCAGGTCCTTGGTGAACCTGCGCACACCAACAGCTGACGTTACTATGGGAGCGTGGCTGCCTGTTTAACGTACCGCGCCAACTTCTCTACTATCTTCTTCTTCACAACAGCTGTCATTTGACCGCTAGGTACGTACTGGTTACCTCCCACCGCACTGTATACACGCCACTTGCGCACATAAATAATTGCTAATAATTCTAGACTTAAGTAATTGCCATTGTGCATTAATCTCAAGTTACTGAATTCATGCGTGATAAGGTCATCTCGTCCCCAGAATAAAAGGTCTGATCATGCCCAGCTAATCAATAAACATACTTCGGGAGAGTGCAATGCATACCGTTATTTGGCTTCAAAGGCTATCAGTTGAAGTACAACGAGATTCTGTTATGGGTTCTGTGGGCCAGGATGTAGTGGAAGACTTTTATCTGTAACTTTTTTACATGTATAGTTAGCTTGTATTGTATGGGTTGCAATGTTCTTCATTTATAACGTATGACCCCCTTTGTATATAATTATATATTCAAAAGCTAGTCACTTTGTGTGTGCCGCACTATCAAAATACATACATGTATGTCAAACAGTAAACTGAAACTTCAAAATCTATACTTTCACTTCTAAATCACAACTGGACTACTATAGCAGGTCCACTCATATATAAAACAACATAGTCATGTCTTCCATTTACAGGCACTCCTTGAAGAGCAGCTTGTTGGGTGTGGTGGAGGTGGGGACGTTGGTGATCTTGTTCGGAGTGGCGCTAAGTACGTGATTAGATGAACAAGTCGTTGAGGTATTGTGATATGAGTACAAGTCACTCACTTGTTGACCAGCCATGTCTTCACACTTGCTGGGGTTGGCACTGTGGACTGGCTACTAAGATACTTAGCAACCACACCAGCCTGTGTGTGAGGATGTGTGTGTGGAGGTGTGCATGTAAAATCTTGTGTGGTTGCCAGACATGTGCACTTACCACATGGGGTGCGGCCATGGATGTACCTGCATGGGGAGGAGGCACAAGAAGGGGGTAGGGGGGGGGGTAAATAACATGAGAGAAGAAATAAAGAGATGAGTTACCAGAGATGGTGTTTATCCCATTGTTCAGCCAGGTGGAGGTAATCTTCACTCCCTATAGCAAGGTGGGTGTGGTAACCACATTGCAGTGCCCAAGTCTACATGTGTACTCCAGTGCCCAGACCTATCCCAGTGCCCAGACCCATCTTAGTACCCAGACCTGCCCAGACCCATCCCAGTGCCCAGACCTACTCAGTGCCCGGGCTCTTAATAGCTAACTCACAGGAGCGATGATATGGGCACAGGTCCCATAATTGCTGAATGTTGCAAACTTGTCAGTGGAATCGCTGGCCATAACTGTAACACTGAGGATGAGGCAATGATGATGTAATAATGATGTAATGTAATGATTGGTCACTAACACTTTGGAGGCACTGGCAGGTGAGTAATTGCACGCATCTTTGTAATCATTACCAGCTGCCACTACGAAGTTAACTCCCTATGAAGAGAGGAGTGGGAGGTAATGAGAGGGAGGAGAGGGAGGGGAGGGAGAAGTTAACCAATGCATCTTGTGACATAAGTAGCACACACACTCACACACATACACCCCCCACCCCCACCCCCACATACAGCAGTCACAGCTGCGTCCGCAGCACTGTTCAAAGAGGTAGACTTCCCCCCTCCAAGGGACATACTGTGTGCACAACAGATCAGTGACAGCAGATGGAACAGCTCAGTAGTTGTATGCACACCACCATCATCTCTTACTTGGCCACTGACTTCTTCCCAGAGCTGTGCTGTCCTGCCGCCCAGTTGATCCCACTGATGACTCCCCTGTTAACATATGATGTCAAATGAACACCAGAGCAGACCACCATTACATCACTCACGCGGTAGTACCAGAGCCATTAGCGTCCAGCACCCTCACGGCAATAGCAGTGGCCTTCTTGGCCAGACCATAAGTGTTGGACATCACGGTACCTTTTGGGGGTGGGGTCATGGAGCATGTGTTAATTACGTAAATTGTTAACCCAACCACCAACTTTCCACCATTAACGTACCGGCTACGTGGGTTCCATGACCGTTGAGGTCTGTCTTTGGAGAAGGGTTGTCCACGTAGTCTATACCCTGAGTGTGAAGCATGTGAATTCACACATACACACACGTGCACGCACATATACTCTCCAGCACACATGACTAGCAACATGTCTAAGGTACCTAAGTATACACTCCCACCCAGCACACAGCACACACAGCACATATACCCTCCTCCCCAGCATACAGTACAAACCTACCCACTTAGCTCTTCCACCAAAGTCCGGGTGAGTAATTGCGATGCCACTACAATTTGACACAAAGTGTAAGATGGGTGTGTCTTCAGATGATGGTGGGTGTGGCTTACGTGTCAATGATGTACGCATCCACTCCTGTCCCATCAGCTGTGACCAAGGAAACAGATAATGATATGCATGTGCATGTGTGCATGCACGTGCGTAAGTATGTGCATGTGTGCAAGTGGGTATGTGCAAGTGTGTGTGTGTGTGTGCAATGCAAGTGGGTGTGACCAACCTCATCACCACGATATACTTACTTGGGCCATAGGAGTAGTCACTGACTGTTGGAAGGTTCTTAAAAGTGGTCCTCACAATGCCCTGTGTGGGGAATATGGTTCATATTTGGGAGCACATCTCCCCCACTGGATATGCAGCATTTGGTTCCTCCTCCCCCTCCTCCATACCTATTATTCCCTGTACTGTGACACCGATATCCAAAGGGATGGAGTTTTGCACAGCCAGACTTAACTTTATTTAACTGTTGTAAAACTTCTAAGCTAAGAAGGGTGTAACAAAATCAAAGATGTCACCTAAGCTGCCTAGGCCAACAGCAGCCTAGGTATGTACAAATTTTACCATATTCATAGACCAGTATGTTTGTATGTTTTAGGCATGAAGCATGCATTGGGTTAGCTGACATGGCTAGGTTCCTGACTGCTTTTATTGGAGTAGTTAATTTTGTTTTGGACAAGGAAGGAGTGAAGGAGTGGAGTATGTAGATAACTGATTCAAGAGATCCAGACGTATTAGCAAAACTCACCCATGTAGCTCCAGTTTGAAGGGAGCAGGACTGCAGGGTGTGGACCTTCTGGTTGTACTCCACGTAAGCCACCTCCTTCATAGACCTCAGCACGTCCCTCGCTCTGCGCGGGGGAGATACAAACATTTTGGCCCAGTGCACATCCAATCAAAAGCCGGCCCCCTACTTGTCGCTCAGCTTGGCGGCATATCCGTTGAAGTTTCCGATGCTATAGACGGAGGTCAGAGCAGACCCGTTTCCTCCGTACTCAGTGATCAGCTTTCGTGCTACTGCAAGGTGGTCGGCAACTGTAGCGAGATAAGGGCAAATGTATGTGTGTGTGTGTGTGTGTGTGTGTGTGTGTGTGTGTGTGTGTGTGTGTGTGTGTGTGTGTGTGTGTGTGTGTGTGTGTGTGTGTGTGTGTGCGTGTGTGTGTGTGTGTGTGTGTGTGTATGTGTGTGTGTGTGTGCGTGTGTGTGCGTGTGTGTGTGTGTCACCACGGGTGTCCGTACGTATACAGCAATGCATACACGTATACGTACCGGCCTTCTGCGACAGCTGCACGTTCAAGACGACAATGTACTCTCCGGGGATAGCGGTTGGAGAGGATTCGGAGAGGAGCGGAGCTGTAAGGAAGATGACACGGATCGAGTGAGCAGCGTCCTAATGAGCCACACCCCGCTCGCGGTCACCTTGGTAGGAGGGAAGGGCAGACGATCCACCCAGGAGAAGGAGCAGCGTCACAACGAGAGCAGACACCTGGAACATTTTCCACCGTGCAAGTTTGTAACGAACGCTGCGCACGGCAGTTTTTATAAGCACGAACGGAGCAATGAATACGTTTTACGTCTCTGCACGAGTTGAAGACATGTGACAATAGATGGGATAGTGATCATGTGACCGGGACCAATAATACCACAGACTATAGAATGCTATGTAACAACAGTGAGGGCTTCCAATATTCAGAGCACATGCATGCAGGCAGTGATGGTGTTTTTCTGCGCTGCATGCACGACTTGCATCAGCTGCATGACTACAAATTCCAACAGTCCGTATACAGGGTGTTTCACGATCAAGGAAAATTGTTTATAAATTAATCACAAGCAGTTAATTAACTTAAAATTGTTGATCAATGCTCTGTTAACTTGAGCTTAAATGATGATGATGTAAACAAACTAAATATTATGTTAATAATTAATTTAATAAAATCAAAAATAGATAAATTAACAAAACGAATTAATACTTCCCGATAACACCTAATTAAAACATACCATTTTAGAGGCATTCCAAAGCTCCAACATTTCCTTGAATTTTAATAATATCAACTTGGCCGAATTTATTAATAAATTCAAACCACTAAATCGAGATACAATGGCCCTGAAATCAAGTACATTGCGAAAATTAAAAAATCAAGACTTCAATAACTTCTAAATGGAAGCAGTTACTTAAGTACAGTTTGCAGTTTTTAACTAATCACCAACCCTACATTTATTAACATTAATAATATTTAATTGAAATGACTAGGGATTTTGGGAATTTTGTTATTGTTAATTAACCATTAAAGATAATATTAATTTTATTTCACCAGCATGTCTTCTTTTGCTGTTAGAACTTTTAACAACAATTACCAGTTAATTCACTGCTTGTGGTCAATTTTCCTTGATTGTGAAACACCCTGTATTGAGTGCATGCGAGTACATATATTATAAAATTTGAAGAGATGGCTGAGGGTTACCATGTACCAGACGTGAAGAGATGGCTGAGGAGTACATGTATACCATGTACCAGATTTGAATGTGGGGGATGCTGTGCCACAACACACTAATATTATTTTATCTCTGTAAATATTACATATACCTACATTTATACTATAGTACTGTTTCCTTACTTTTGTCTTGGTCCTTGTACATCTAAATTGGCAGGTTGGCATGCAGGGGAAGACTACATGTAGTAATGTAGTACGGTAATTTTCCAACCTTTTTTTTGGGGGGGGGGGGTGGGGGGGGGGGGGGGGGGAAGGATGTCATGCTTAATAGTTCCCATTCACGCAAATCAATCAGTGAATCCTACTATAAATCCGTAAAACATTACTTTACTAGAAATTTACAAAAATGCAAATGTAATTGAGTGGAGTGTGGCTACATGTTGCCTACATGTAGGATAACAGAGATAATGGCACAGTTTTTAATTTTGCTTCCACCTGCCCGTGGTCTATCACTACTTTGCCGGTGGCTGGTGGTTAAGCGATACGCGAAGACGATCCAATCTCGCGGAATGAGCCCTTTTTGACCTTGTTGGCTTCAGTAGCCATGCTAGTGACCTCATGGGAATAACATTTACGCTTATCGACCATAATTACAGGGCATAGATCATCGTGCACTATAGAAATTTCATTTTTAAGCTGTGTGCTTATATAACAACCCTTTGATGTGGTTGTTCCTTATTCGGTACCTTTGCGAGGTTTCAGTAACAGGATTTTAATGAAGCATTTCTCAGTACAGTTGTAATCTCCATTAAATTCTCTATCCAACCGTGTTTAAATTACCTCCTACCATACATAGTATGTCCACATCATGCAGTCAACGGAAGTAGGTTGTTTCTTAATAGGTTCCCTTGCTCTAAGTGGTTCATTGCATTGTATGTTTGTCATGATTGAAGCTTTTTAAATGTTAGCAATTCTATTTAAATTCTGCAATGATGAATTTATATATAAATGGCTCATATGGAGAAATGGCCCATACATAGGCGGTCATCATGCTTTTATTTTCAAATTGAATTTTAAACACATTTATAATTTACTATAAATCTGTCTGATTGTGAATCTGTGTTTTATATAATTATGATATGAACCATTCGTGTAGTAAAATCAAGACAAAAAATTAATTTCTACCGCGCATAATTTATTCATAAACAATATGTCATAACGTAATACCTTGCGTCATCTGGGATTAAGTTACAGTTATTGCGTACGTTGCAACTAGTTAACTGTTATTGCAGATGAATTATTAATGATAAAACACAATCGTAGCTTTGGAGATGTGGAGGCAGCAATAAACGGATTGCCCTGCATGATTTCAACTTCTGAGATTCAGGTCTTTTGGTGAGTATACTGTGTGAATTTAGTATGTGCAGAACAGGCATATATTCGATGCAGTGAAGGGGGAGGAGATATGGCCTTCTCCCTATAATAGTACTGTATGGAATTCTCCCTGTACTGTTGGCCTTCTCCCGGACCGTTAATTGCCCGTCTCCTTATACTGTTGGTCTTCTTCCTGTAGTGTTAGACTGGTGGCCTTCTCGCTATACTGTTGGCCTTCTCCCTATACTGTTGGCCTTCTCCCTATACTGTTGGCTTTCTCCCTATATGAACCACTGAGCATTGTCCATTTGTGTAGCATCTCTGTCCCTTTGTTTACCATGTGTATAGCTGACCTGTGGGACACACACACCACACACGTGCATGGACACTTCCAGCAAGTCACGCACGCTCAGTTACAGTGTGGACACTCAATGTAGTAGCTCTACTGGTGGAGATGCACATATTCACAAGTGTCTCCATCATGTGCACACTACACACGCTGATGTAGAGCTGTGTATTGTGTGCTTCAAACATGGGCACACACACCAATGATGTCCACACATATACCTGTACACAGTGATACTTACATGTACATCCATATACATCAGATATAAATAATAATAATTTGGACACAAACACACACATGCATGTACATGTACACACACACACACACACACACACACACACACACACACACACACACACACACACACACACACACACACACACACACACACACACACACACACACACACACACACACACACACACACACACACACACACACACACAGATTGCTGTACAACCACAACAAGACACAACAATCTACCAGGAGAGAGCTACCATACTACTGGAGGAGCAGAGGATCAATGAAGACCTACAAACTACAGTACTACAAACCAAAGTATTTACTGGTCTGGCTACTTCCCCAGTCCTTTGAACACAGTGACGACAGATAACAGGTGTGTTAATGGCTGTTTGGGGGCTATTGTGTTAGTGGCTACATGCACTAGAGTACGCATGGTATTTTTGGACATGCTAATTTTTGTTTACATGCATTGGTGCTGAGGACACTTCCTCACTCCCCTGGAGGGGTGTTGGTGGTGTCATTGGATCACCTCTCCAAATCCCCCATAAGGGGGGAGGTGTCCTTTGTACACATACAATGCATCACTTGTGTGACGGCTCCATCAGAGGTCTTTGAACATGCATGTTAAAGTACTTAAAGTAGTAAAGGGCCTGGAGAGGTACATTAACTTGTACATGTACTCTTTGTTACATGTACTATTGTCTATCTTTATAGACACCATCTACTGTTACATAATCCTGTACCTAGTATATGTACCCAGGACTAATTTCAAAAATGGTCTTATCTGGTGGCTATCAGATACAGGTATAACCCCTAACCCTGACTACCTACACAAAAGTTCTGGTAAATTTAATATTACTACATTTGCATATGAGGCTGTGCTTTAAAAGGCTACCATGCGCTATATTCATTTGAGTTGCACGCAACATGTTACCTACGTGTGGTCACCTTAACCCTTCTATACATGTATGTAGCCAAGTCATCTTATGCCCTTCATGCAACTTTTTTGGCTGTAGGTCACTACATGTACATGCAGTGGTACTTCAAAGATAGGTAGTGATTTTAGTGGTTACCTAAGTTTTGCAAAGCAACCACATCCATTGTGTGGACAAGGAAACCACAAGCCAACCCTAAGCTACATGTAGCTACTGGCCTAACAAGGGATAATGGTTCTGGGGCTATGCTACATGTAGGTTGGCCCATGCCCATTTAGTGTTTGCATTAGTTATCACAAATAGAATAACCTTATGGGCCCACTTCGTACATACATGTATGGACACACCTCCCTTGACAACTTACATGTACATGTACATGTTATATACTATACTGTTGGTCAGTTGGCCTTCTCCCTATACTGTTGGCCTTCTCCCTATACTGTTGGCCTTCTCCCTATACTGTTGGCCTTCTCCCTATATAGTTGGCCTTCTCCCTATACTTTTGGCCTTACCTAAAGGTTTTCATTCTTAGTATGCACGGCATTACATGTAGTACCTTGCTCTCATTACTGTCAACAGTAAGGCTCTCAACTATAGTACTCCAAGCCTAGCTGGCAACAAGTAGACAGGCAATAGAATAACCCTGGGGCTCACCAAAAATGTACATACATGTATGGACACAAGTAGTAGTGCTGCACATCTGCTATGAACTTCCAGGACACAGCTATTCCCTAGGACAACCAGCAAAACCAGGCCTAGGGGTTGTATTTGCACAAAGATACATGGCATTGTGCATGAGATTATTCACTGTAAGTACAGACCTAGACCTTTTATCAGCACAGTCTGGCCACACAACAAAATTCATGACATTGGGCCTTTGTTACTTTGTACAAACATCAAAATAAGATAGGATCAGCAGGTGTTTACATGTATGTACACACACACATACATGTACTCACACACATACACACACACACACACACACACACACACACACACACACACACACACACACACACACACACACACACACACAACACACACACACACATACACACACACGTGGGGGAGGAGGAGGCAGGAATAGGCAACATCTGCCAGTATCACTTACGGTTTCCAGTCATGCATTTGCTACAGATATTACTTGTACAAGAAGCACACCATTACATGCATGTACTTCCTATAACATCAGGGATTTACCGCACCTACCCCCTGGTGTACACGTGGCATGTCACTTGCTGTTCTGTCAATTAATCCAGGGTTCACAAACATGCCATTTAACTGTACATATGAAGGGAAGACTTCCTACAATAATACTGCAGCAATGGAAGTAGAACATCATAACACAAACTTTCATGAATCCCTCAATTGTATTTAGCCAGTCAGACACTCAATGTTTTGGCATATACAAACTGCCACCACAACCTGTACAAAATAATACTTTCTCTTAAATTTTCCTCCTCCCTTCAATTTCCTTACCTCCCCTTCCATCTCCCTCCCTCCTCATCCCGTCAATTTTCCTACCTCCCCCTCCCTCCCATCACTCTCGCTCCTCCTCTCTCCTTTCCTCCCCTTATCCCCATTCACGCCGCTGGCCCTGGCTCTCATCTTTTAGCGCATGTCAAATGAAGTACTATCCGGCTGAAAGGATCGTGTTTGAAAGGAAAAAGGTAAGCTAGCTGGGTTTGTTTTTAAAAAACAAAATAAAACTGAATAATACCATGCTTTCCAGAATGGAAGAATAGTTTATCTAGTGTTGTAATGTGGTTAAGAAGACACTTATATTGGGTTGAAGAAAAGGACGTAAGTTAACCTGTTCTCTTCTTCTACAGTATGCAATATGTGTGTTCAGGTGTATTCTAGTAATCACTGCATTTTTATTTCAGGGAGTTCAAGTGTCAGCTTAAATTGATTTTTTACATACAACGCTCACTAGCTGCAGGAACAATCAGAAGGAACAGTGCATGTGCATGGATGTAATGTAGCGTTACTGTTGTGTTAATTTAACTGCAGGTGTCACAACAAAGCACTGTTGTACATGTACATGTGATCATGTTTCAAAAGATTCAACCACATGCAATGGCGTCCTAGGCTGGTTTCTCAGACACTCGATACCTCAGGATGCACTCGGATAGCTCACAACATCAACAACCATTCATTCATTATACTGAATCATACACGTAATCACATACACACACGTGATCCTATATATCTCTAATCACTGAATGTTTCCGGACATCACAGTTCCTCCCCATTTCACACTGGTGACAGACCACCATCCCTTGTTGTCCATTCTCAACCCGGAAAAGGGATTACCAGCAGTGACAGCAGCACGGTTGCATTGGTATATGCGGTAGGCTAGCCCTGTCTTGATATCAGGTACAAGAGTACCACTCAGCACATAAATGCTGATGCACTTTCACGTCTCCCAGTGGTGGCCGACATGCAGATGGCACAAATGGACGAGGAGGAAGGAGGGACATTCCCAACTACAAACCCTCCTGGTCGAGGTGGCAGAATTAGGAAGAACAACAACAATTAAGGGACCTGGTGTTAGCAAGGGTGTTTCAGCCTATTCAGGAGGGATGGCCACCCAAAACTACAGAAGAGGTCTGGTTATAAAGCCATGCTTTGAGTAGAGACATGAACTATACATGTACAGCAGTACAATCCTGTAAAAGGGTACAGGGAGAGGTATAGGCCTGTACCACTGTTCACGGATGCAGGCATGTACCCCTCCATGAACAGTGGTACAGGCCTGCTCAGGGATGCAGGCATGTTCAAGGAGGGGTACAGGGATACAAGCCTGGACAGGGGTACAGGCCTGTACTGGCTGGGGGGGGGGGGGGGGGGTGTACAGGACTGTACAGTGGGTACAGGCTTGTACAGGGGTAAAGGCGTGTACATGCAGGGAGGGGTACAGGGTACAAGCCAGGACAGGGGTACATGCAGGCCTGTACTGGGGTGGGTGGGGGGGGGGGGGGGGTGTACAGGACTGTACAGTGGGTACAGGCTTGTACAGGGGTAAAGGCGTGTACATGCAGGGAGGGGTACAGGGTACAAGCCAGGACAGGGGTACATGCAGGCCTGTACTGGGGTGGGTGGGGGGGGGGGGGGTGTACAGGACTGTACAAGGGTACAGGCTTGTACAGGGGTGCAAGCCTGTACAAGGGTAATGGCTGGTACAGGGAGGGGTAGTGGCCTGTACAGGGAGGGGTAGTGGCCTGTACAGTGGTACAGGCCTATAAAATTGTACACAACCAATTGTATTGATACATAGCAGTTGTTCATTCATGATGAACTCCATATACATATAGGTTTACCCATTGTCCTCTGTTTCATTCCATTTCTCTTGTCTTTTGCTAGGCCATGTAGTGATCCCCATTTCAGTCTGTCCCATTCTTCTTTGCTTTCATCGTCCCCCTTTAGTTCCTTCACAGAGTGGTCTCTAGTGGGTACACCCTTTCCAACACCTGTTCCTTCTGCCCTTTTCTTTGCACAACACGCCCTCTCAATTTGCCCCCATTTCATGCAAACTTTGTTTCTGAACCTGCACTGTTGAGTATCATGTGTTCCTCCACACCTGTTGCAAGCCCCTAGGCCTGACGGTCTCCCCCTTCTTGGTGGTGCTGCCACTTGATGTACTTCCTGTTTTGTGACACTCTGCAACTGTTCTGCGCGTCTTTAGTCTCCCTTTCCGCTATTTCCGCTGTCTCCAGCACCTTGGCAAAAGTGAGGTCTGCCTTTGTGAGGAGTCTCTTCTGTACCCCCTCGTCCCTCATACCAAAGAACACCCTGTCTCTCAGCGTCTCTGATAACGTCGCATCAAACGCACAGTTCTGCAAACTTGCTGCATACCACATATCACACTTTCTCCCTCCTTTTGTCCCGTTTGTGGAACCGTACGTTCTGCGATGACTAGAGGTTTAGGCGCTACGTGTGTCGTTAAGGCTGCGACCAGTTGCTCGTACGTTCGGTCTTTCAATTTCTGGGGTGCTACGAGCGCTCGGAGCAGGCTAAATGTAATACAGGCGAGGAAAGCGTCTTTTTTCTGTTCGGCTTCCACTTTATTTGTCAGGAAGAAATGTTCTGTAGGCGCTCGACGTATTAACTCAACCAGTCTTTCGTTGACGCGTCATACTCCCCTGCCATCCTTCTTAGCTATCCCATGCACCCTCGTCGCCACTGTAGAGTCTCGATACCTCAGGATGCACTCGGATAGCTCAGATCCAGCTACAGCTACGTGTAGGCCTACATCTCTTGTCTGAGCAGCCGGTCGAGGTAAGCAGCCTAACATCATTTCAATACATCGATCTGTCTTGCAGAAAACACAGACTCGAAGCTTTTAGTATTCCATGGCATGTACTAGTACAGTTAAGTAAGTAGTTACCCCCGGCACGGGGCGGCACCTGGCCCACCACGCCCTCTGCTCGACTTCAGCTTTTTGCAAAATGCTAGTCTCATTTTATTAACTATGGAATATCCTTGATTTTACTAAATATCTATGGCAACACATAGAAACGCCATTTAAAAATGGCGCCTTATTGCACCAAAACTGATTTACTATTTTTAAAAATGGTCCCCAAATTCTTCACGACAACATCCACTTTTTTTCATATATTATATTATTTGGATAGTTGTAGAATTGTTTCAGAGGGTGGCAAAAGTTCTAACCCCCCTCTGTTCATTAGTTATAACTAATGGAATATCTTAATTAGCATGATTTTTTTCCATTTTCTGTACAAGTCTATGGAATATCATATTTTCAGAAATGGTCACAGAATTTTGGACGATACAAGGTATAAAATTTGAAATTGCCTACATGTAAACATCATTTAGAGTAGTATTAGAGGGTGGCAAAAGTTGCAGGTCCGTTAGTTAAATAAATAATAATCAAGTTAGTAAAAACGCCATACATTCTCTATGGAACGTACCGCGGAATGAAATCCAAAAATTTACAAACCGCAACTTTCGTGTCCGTTGATTTCTCCATATGCTACTCAGTTTGATGTTTATGTGTGTGCATCTAGAATGCATGCACAACTGTGTGTGTTGCATAAAAGTGTGTGTAATTTGTAAAATGTTTTATACAACGATCAATATTACATTGTGCCTTCAAAGCAGCCTTGGGTTGCACCTTGAACCACAAGAATTTAATATTCACACCTTGAAGTCGGCAGTGGTGGCAAGGGTAAGGACTGCTTAAGGACCCGTCCAGCTGACTAGTTTCTGAGCAGCCTTATTTTGATGTCACTGTTACATCTCCGCTTAACGATCCATGCCGCTGTTCTGGAAGCGCGCATGTACTAGCGAGGGCAGCTGAGCTCAGAAAACACATGACGAATGACGACAAATTCTGATGTACAAATTTTTTTTAAAGGATTTATTTATTCATCGTATACAGTAATAATTATCATTGCAATATACACACACTTAACATACTAAACTGATTAGTATAAAAATACCAATCGTTTAAAGAACTGGACAGGGTTAGAAATGTATCCAACTGGCACCGTGAGAGCTTAAGTAGCTTTGCGAGTAGCCATGCAGGCTGTTGGCTGACACACTAGTTAGAGCCTACATGTATATGCAAGTGCCATACTAACATGTTCCTACCCTCTCTAAATGGATGAACCTTATGTGTAGTTGCCTGTATTTTGTGCAGTTGTGTGTTTGTGTACTTTTTTAATTACAAGATATAGAAATTAAATTGAACCAGAATTGGTGACCTACACTGATTATTTAGCATATCTACCTGCCTGAACTTGGCAGGAGAAGACTGAAGAAATTAAGAGTTGTTCAAAACTGATGTTTTTCCAACCTAGCAGAGAGATATTTTTCAGGGTTGCCGAAAGTCAGGCCGGGGTCCGGCCTGTGACCGGCCGGCCTGACAGCCCCGGCCTGCCAGGTCGGCCTGCCAGGTCGGATAAATTGATGTTATTAAACAATTTATGGCTAACCACAAAACATTATGATATTATTAAACAATTTATTAAATATTCATACTTCTTCAGCTCCATCCGAGTGGGTGTTTTCGCGAGCTAAGCTGATTCAACAGCGCCAGAGATGGAACCTTCTCCCTCAACGTTTGGAGGCGTGTGTCATGCTGAAGCACAATGCATGGTTAATTACAAGTATTTAGATAGCAAGCGCGCTGTTTGCATCACTGCATGTTATGTATCTCAGACTCAGTTTCTGTATCTGTAATTTGTAAATTGTAACCATTACCAACTGATTGTATAATAACTATATTACTATATGGGACCGCAGTTTCCGAGAAAACTTCCTATGTTTGATAAAATAATCGTGTTATAACATTTGAATCGCTAGATCGTCCGAACGGTATATAGGCTATCGACTTCCTATTTTCATAACTACGTATTACACCATTGCTCTATGATAAAATACATTTTGATGTCTTGCACTTGCTCCGTGCCAGCATTGCAACGTTGGATACCCCACCAGGTTCAAACCCAACATAACTTTCTGTAGGAGTAATCAAATCGCTTCAAATTCAGTTTGTAGGTACAGAGGTCCTATATCTATGAATTTGTTCTGTTCGTTAATTTTTATGCCATCCATTACGGAGATATAGTTGAACAAACTACGTACGTGCACATTTTCCCGCTCGATTCGCGCCGATGATTTGGGCAAATCGCGTCCCGCTCAAAGTATGGGAAGCGGTGATTATATCATTGCCACGTATCGAGCGGGAAAAAATGCACGTAGTTTGTTCAACTATATCTCCGTAACGGATGGCATAAAAATTAACGAACAGAACAAATCGATAGATATAGGACCTCTGTAGTCTGTACTTAACTACAAATCGAATTTGAAGCGATTTGCCGGATTACTCCTACAGAAAGTTATGTTGGGTTTGAACCTGGTGGGGTATCGAACGTTGCAATGATGGTACTGAGCAAGTGCAAGACACAAAAATGTATTTTACCCTAGGGCATAGGTGTAGACTGTGTAGTATGAAGTGTTGAAAATAGGAAGTCGATAGCCTTTATTGTTCGGCAGATACAGCAATTCGAATGTTATAACACGATTATTTTATAATGTTATAAAACATAGGAATTAAGTTATCTCGGAAACTGTCCCATATATAGCTATAGACATCGCGAAATGAATCAATAATTTATTATAATAAGTGGGTGGATCCCGGCCTGCCGGCCTGTCAGGTCACGGTCCGGCCTGCCAGGCCAAGCTAAATGTCCGGCCTGACAGGCCGACCTGGCAGGCCGGACTGGCCTTCGGCAACCCTGATATTTTTGGCTTAAGCAAAAATCAAGTAACATATCCACTGAAATAGCATGCATGTGCTAGCTGGTAGTACCGAACTGTTAAAAGGCATATTCACCAGATGGTGCATGCTAAGAAACCAGCTTTAATCAGGCCAGAGAATGCATGGAGGGCAAGTCTGTGAAGACCAAGAACTAAAGGTTCAGTTGAACTTGCAAACGGTCATGCAGTGTCAGATGTGTCCATACTAGTATACATGCAGTCTGAAAGGCTAATATTGCCTTTGTTCAATTAATAATACAAAAACCTATACTAAGAATTGATCACATGCATGGACCATCTTTAATTGCTGCACATCTTGCTAGCAGAGCTCTAGCATTGGCCCTTATAAGAGCTGTGCTGAGTTGGCCATAGACCTAAACCACAAACCTACTTCAAGCTGTCTTCCCAGACAAGATCAATGCCTTGATGAGTTCAATGGCCTGATAAGTTCGATGGCCTGATAAGTTCGATGGCCTGATAAGTTCGATGGCCAGATGAGTTTGATGGCCTGATGAGTTCAAGGTTGGATTGAAGTGGTGGCTTGGAATTGACACATCTTTGGCTGAATTTCTGTCCATACCACTTTGGACACCATCAGATGCGTAAATGTGGAGGTGATGTCATGCTGTGCCAAAACAGCTGGAGGTATGACTTTTTGTCCATACTGTCCTGACCCCCTTAATTGGACACCATCCAGTGATGTGTAAATGTGGAAGGGATGTCTTTTTGTAGTTCTGCCATCGATCTTGTCTGGGGGCACAGCTGGAGGTCGGTTGTGGTTTAGGGGCAGACAAAGGACTCAGCTGCCCAGCTGATATTACTAACTGTAGCCTCATCTAATCCCATGCACAACACTTTAACTGAGGCTGAATTGAGTTACAAGTGGGTCAGCAGCTGTGGCAGCTGAAGTTCGGAAGCATGGTGTTAAGTGCTTAGACTGCATAACTTTGGCAATGGAGAATTGTGGTTGCTGTGGTGCACACCATTTCCATCAAAGGCCAGTTCCACCATCTATTAGAAACTTAATCTAACAAGTAAATAAAAACATTCTCTATGAGAAAGTTGGTGGTATATAGGATTTGAAGGCAATAGTGGTGTAAAAAGCAGGGAAACATGGGTTGAATGATAAGGAAAAATGAAACAGTCCTATATTTAGCCTGGCACACATTGTAGGACAATACATTGTTCATGCATGTGCTAAATATAGGACTGTTTCGTTTTTCCTTATCATTCAACCCTTGTTTCCCTGCTTTTTACACCACTATTGCCTTCAAATCCTATATACCACCAACTTTCTCATAGAGAATGTTTTATTTACTTGTTTCATTGCTTTTTATTCATAATTGGATGCTTTCAACAGTCACGCTACATATAAATATATTCACTTAGCAACAGACATTTCATCACTATTAATCTTACATACCCCAATTGTGGAAAAAGAGTACTTTGCATTTTAAAAATGCAAAAAGGACCATTAAATAAGACCCTCCGATATTGCAATTATGATACCATAGAGAAACATTGATCACTTAGCTACGATCTGAACTTGGTATATATGTCATTTACATAATAATCATGTATATCTACATGTCATAACCAGAAATAACTCAGCCATGGATGATACATATTTTTCAGTACATAAACAATGATATACTCAGTATTAGTACTGATACCAGTGAAACTTTTACTCTCTCCGGCTCTCTTGATATGACAGCAACAGGTGTGTCCACCATCTCTTCCTTTATTACAGTGTTCTATAAATTAAAGTGATCTGTGTCAACTCAACTTGTGAACAGTATCCATGTAGATATGTTTCATACTCTGACAGTAGTGTATCAGTGAATTCGTCATCATCACATACATGACCATTGAGGTCACCTCACTCCATGCACCAGGGGAATAGTAGGTAAGGGGAGGAGTAGGGGTAGTAGTAGGTAAGGGGAGGAGTAGGGGTAGTAGTAGGTAAGGGGAGGAGTAGGGGTAGCAGGTCATGGACGTCCCCACTTGTAATGAAATGTTAAAGTATTCAGTATTACTAGGAACATGTACACCCCCCCACCCCCCCACCCCCCCCACCCCCCCCCCCACCCCACCCCCACCCCCGAATAGGCCAAAAGCGGACAACACTCCCATTAGTCCCATAGTAATATTTGGCTGTCAAATTGCACCCCCTTACCCTATCCTGGCCCCACCCTTCCAGAAATGCTGGGGGCGCCCATGGTAGTAGGTAAGGGGACGAGTAGGGGTAGTAATAGGGGTAGTGGTAGGTATTGGGAGGGGCAGGGGTAGTAGTAGGTAAGAGGAGGAGTAGGGTACATAAGGGTATGCAGGTATCTCGTCCGCCATTACACACACCTACCATTAGAGTACCAAGCTTCACAAAAGAAAGGTTCTGTGATCAGTTTTGATTGCATCAATAGCACGAATATCATGTAGAAATTCACCTATTTTTTTTCTATGCACACTCAGTGCCTTGTTAAGCAATGTACCTGCACTAACAAACAGCTGACCTTTTGTGCTAACCATGGGTGGATTTTGCAAAAGGCATCATTTAGCCCATTTAACAGTATGCTATTCCGGCTTACAATGCCATTTCAAGGCTACCTTTATATTCCCTCAGTATGCTTTTTTTGGTTCATACAGGGAAAAGAGAAAATGTACAGAAAATGAACACATGCAATGAAATTACAATTACTCACAAAATGCAATAAACAGAAGCCATGTAAAACTGTTAATTGACATGGGCAGACCTTTTTTATTGATGACAGGGCAAGGTCACTAACAGTATTCCCAAGTACACAATGAATTCTGACCTAGGATAGCCCTAGCGCTTCTGCTTGTAACACACACTTGTGCTACTTTTTAAAAATAAGTTGTAGAGTCTTGTATAACCACACATCAATGTAAAGAACACAAAAATGTTTTTATGATACCACACTATGACATTTGTACACGTGTACAAGGTATGCGTGCGATCTCTCAGTCACGTGGATACACAAGGGTCAACTGATGTATCATGCACTCGAACGTACCTATTGGGTTTGGTAGCTTTCCAAGCTTATTACCCCTGCGGTAGCATTTTTTCCAGCACCATGTTTGGCTGTCGGTCAACGGTCGTGCATTCTTGGAATCGCATTCTTTTCGCAGAAGGAAAAGCGATTGAATCGTCCCGATGTTCTGCACTCTTCATAGCCGTTGAATTTTTCGTTGTATCGTTGCCTCTTTAAAGTTTAGTTTAGGCTCGAGGTTCCGGCCACTGGTTGTCTCTGGGGCTCCGATGAATATAGTTATATTTACAACTAATAGGTGTAGTGCCCAGACCGTACACACTGGATTACATGTATACAACAGCTACTGGAGCAAAATATGACCAAGTTCTAAACTAATTGAGTCCTGTCAGATACAGGATGCTTAAATATACGTCCTTTGCTAACACAAACACCGATACATACAATGTAGCCTCGATACGTTTTGACCACTGAAGCAAGAATGCCAATGAATTCTGAAGCTATTGGTGTGATTTTCATTTCTTAAAAGTGTTCCTATCTCGAGTTATGCGTGGTCAAGAACAACAACAACGAGAAATACGATGGGACTGGGTACGAGTTTAGACAAGTGTTTTGTTCTCCACAACCACGCGGTTTTATGACATCTTAACAAACATGAAACTGGTCGTTTTTGACTGCTTGTTCGATGATAACAAAGATCTAAGCGATCCGATGGATAGGAGTCCCGTTACTAGCGGATCCCGTTTTAATGACATTCATAATCGGGGTCAAATCCTATATGAGAGTTACTAACGTAACTCTCGATACTCATTCGCGCAAATACAAGAGCTTTGCTTTCATGTTCAGGCACTTGGCAGCCTGAGGGACTAATCCTAGCAGCCCATTCTTACTTTCCTCTGCTTTCATACACCTTCAATTGCCTCTTGGCATTTGTTGTCACTTCTTTTGTGTTTATGCCTTTCAGCTGCCTGTCACCCCTCACATATGCTTCAGATAAAACTGTTGGGTTTAGTGGGGATGGGATGGTGAGATCAAGAGCACCTGGTTGACCCATTAGTCTGTAAATATTACAAACCTACATTTAGCAAATCTATACTAAAAATTTAGTACTTTTTACTCAATCCTTGTCCACACATCCTACATCTAAATTTTTATACCTTGTATACACTTTCACTTCCACATCACATTACAACTGAAACAAGCCCAATACACTACATCTTAACTCTTCAGACTGTACATAAACCTAGGCATGTCTTCCATTTACAGGCACTCCTTAAAGAGCAGCTTGTTGGGTGTGGTGGAGGTAGGGACGTTGGTGATCTTGCTTGGAGTGGAGCTGAACATGTGATTGGAGTCATTCAGTAAGAGTACAAGTCACAGCGGTACTCACTTGTTGACCAGCCATGTTTTCACACTTGCTGGGGTAGGCACTGTGGACTGGCTACTAAGATACTTAGCAACCACACCAGCCTGTGTGAGGGTGTGTGTGTGGAGGTGTGCATGTAAAATCTTGTGTGGTTGCCAGACATGTACACTTACCACATGGGGTGTGGCCATGGATGTACCTGCATGGGGAGGAGGTAGAAGAAGAGGGAGGGGGAGTGGTAAAGATATGAAGATGTGATGAAGAACACTTCAGTCTGCACAAACAGGTGAGTTACCAGAGATGGTGTTTATCCCATTGTTTAGCCAGGTGGAGGTAATCGACACTCCCTATAGCAATGTGGGTAAGGTGTGGTAACCAGATTGCAGTGCCCAAACCCATCCCCGAACCCTGACCCATCTCAATATCCAGACCAATCCCAGTGCCCAGACCCATCTCAGTGCCCGGACTCTTAATAGCTAACTCACTGGAGCAATGATATGGGCACAAGTTCCATAATTGCTGAATGTTGCAAACTTGTCAGTGGAATCACTGGCCATAACTGTAACACTGAGAATGAGGTAATGATGATGTAATGATTCAAGTAATGGTGATGTAAGGATTGGTCATATGAATATCATTACATGAATGCACTAACCATTTGGAGGCACTGGCAGGTGAGTAATTGCATGCATCTTGGTAGGAATTGCCAGCTGCTATCACAAAGTTAACTCCCTTTGAGGGAGGGAGGGAGGGAGGGAGGGAGGGAGGGAGGGAGGGAGGGAGGGAGGGAGGGAGGGAGGGAGGGAGGGAGGGAGGGAGGGAGGGAGGGAGGGAGGGAGGGAGGGAGGGAGGGAGGGAGGGAGGGAGGGAGGGAGGGAGGGAGGGAGGGAGGGATAAAATAAACACAACTAATGCATCTGCACTTGTGACATAAGTAGCATACACACACCCACACCCACACACATACAGCAGTCACAGCTGCATCCACAGCAATGTTCAAAGCGATAGACTTCCCCCCTCCAATGGATATACTGTGTGCACACAGATCAGCAACAGCAGATGGAACAGCTCAGTAGTTGTATGCACACCACCACCATCTCTTACTTGGCCACTGACTTCTTCCCAGAGCTGTGCTGGCCTGCCACCCAGTTGATCCCACTGATGACTCCCCTGGTGACATATGATGTCAAATGAACACCAGAGCAGACCACCATTACATCACTCACGTGCTAGTACCAGAGCCATTGGCGTCCATGACCCTCACGGCAATAGCAGTGGCCTTCTTGGCCAGACCATAAGTGTTGGACATCACGGTACCTTTAGGGGGTGGGGCACGTGTTAGACATCACAACAGTACCTTAAAATCAAGAAGTGGCCCCGCCCCCATGGAGCATACATGTGTTAATTACATAAATTTTTAACCCCAACACCAACTGTGTCCACCATTAACGTACCGGCTACGTGGGTTCCATGACCATTGAGGTCTGTCATTGGAGAAGGACTGTCCACATAGTCTACACCCTGAGTGTGAAGCATGTGAATATCCAACACACACACACATACCCATACACATGCACACACATGACTAGCAACATGTCTAAGGTACCTAAGTACACATTCCCACCCAACACACAGCACACACAGCACCTATACCCTCCTCCCCAGCATACAGTACAAACCTACCCACTTAGCTCTTCCACCAAAGTCCGGGTGAGTAATTGCAATGCCACTACAATTTGACACAAAGTGTAAGGTGGGTGTGTCTTCAGATGATAGTGGGTGTGGCTTACGTGTCGATGACATACACATCCACTCCTGTCCCATCAGCTGTGACCAAGAAAACAGATAATGGTATGCATTTGCATGTGTGTGCAAGTATGAGTATGTGCAAGTGGGTGTGACCAACCTCATCACCACGATATACTTACTTGGGCCATAGGAGTAGTTACTGACTGTTGTAAGGTTCCGAACAGTGGTCCTCACAATGCCCTGTGTGGGGAATATGGTTATATTTGGGAGCACATCTCCCCACTGGATATACAGCCCTCCCCCTCCTCCATGTCACACCACACTAATCTCCACATCTATCATTGCCACTACAATGGAATAATCAATGCTTATTGTCTGTAAGTAACGGCCTGGTAGTAGTGGTCTTGAAAAGTTACAATGTTGCTAAGAATTGCTTGGTGCTATAGAAGAAAGTAATCCTGCTGCATCAGTTTTTATCGAATGTGGAGTCCATTTGAATATTTTAAGGTTAGAATAATGCATTGTGGCACTCCACAAAGGCTCGTATATACATTTCACGCGAGCTCCACCAAACAGTATTTAGACACTTCAGCAAGCGGACACCAAAACCTTGAGATCTTTGCACATCTTCAAATATGGAGTAACGCTACTGAACGTGGTTTTCTATGAAAATGACTGGTTGCAATTATCAACTGCCTGACCTTTATCTGCAACATCCATTACCTCATCGGTACTGATGCTGATACAGTTCACCTACCCTTATATCAACCTACCCTCATATCAACCTGCCCTATTCATAGCGATTTTAGGCTAGGGTTTTTGTGTTTCTAGCGATCGCCTAAGCCAACCGCTAATGAGATTTAATTCGTGATAGAATCCTTTCACAAAGTGAATCTCTTAGCGGTGGTTTGAGGTGATCGCTAGGAACACAAAACCCTAATATCACTATGAATAGGGCATATTTGCTTTACCCTCATATCAACCCCCGTGGTATGCATGGGTTGATATGAGGGTAGGGACACTGTATTGGTTACTCCGTCTGTAATGCCACTGCTTCCATCGGCGTTTGGTCGCCAGTATCACCACTACAAAGGGAAAGTTACATTACAATTTACTTCCGAATCGGACTAAGGTCCGTGCTTCGCTGCACCAACGTCAGGCACAGCAGTCCCTCTTTAACATGTCATTGACTGACACGTGATTGCTTCGTTAAAATTGCAATTTGTCTTCAGAAATCCATCCGTCAATCTTTTGTCTTCTTCCATTCTCTGCTTTTTTTTCTTTTCTCTTTTTCCCTCTTTCCGCCATCACTCACATATAAATAGCCAATAGTCTTGCGCTCCGTCTCGATGGATTACATGTAATTCAATAATGTTTGCACAATAACAGTGTAACCAGCGGAACAATTTGGCGCACAGCAAATACAAAATAGTTAGCAATTACGTCACGGAAGCTGATACATGTACAAGTAGACCATAGATTATTTAGACATTTATTTTGTCTAAACAATCTATGTGTAGACTAAAGTGGAGGGAGAATGACTGTATTTTAGAAGTGTCAAAAGCGTGCCTAGCGTCAAATTATTAGCTCACGTATTAATGCGCCCTCATTGGCTAACGGCGCCCCCCTCTTCCCCCCCCCCCCCCCCCCCCCCCAGCCCTTTTTTGACCCGCAGGGTGGGCCTGCCTACCTGGCCCCCCCTGGCCACCATGCCACTGTCTGACATGGCTAGGCTCCTGACTGTTTTTATTGCATGGAGTAATTTATTTTGATTCTGACAAGGAAGGAGTGGAGTGTGAAGGTTCAAGAGGGGATGTGTGTCTCCAGTGGCGAGGTGGCTTGTCTCAGACACACACATATACACACACATCAGTCTATCGAGAACTGAAGTGATTGCAAAAAGCAAGGAAACAAGGTACAGCATGTTAAAGTGAGGTTTGGTAGGATCCTACAACTATAACAGTCCTACATTTGCAAATAGGCTTCTTCATTTGCAAATTCAGGACTATGAGTTGTAGGATCCTACCAAACCTCACTTTAACATACTGTACCTTGTTTCCTTGCTTTTTGCACCACCAATCCTACATCCCACCAATCACTTTCTCGATAGAGAAGTTTTTGATTTACTTGTTTAGCTGTATCAATGACCCCAGTAATATTTTCTACAATCTCTTAAAGCTCTACCAGTAATGATTTTTTTTCTTCAGACTGATTGCACATTACCAGCTGATGATTGCATGGTCTTTGGAACTACATGCATCAACAGTGGGAGTTATGGCGGGCTTGGCGGGCTTTTCTGCTGTCAATACTAAAAAGCGTCAAAGCTGATGCTTCTGTAACTTCACTGTCACGTACTGTAGTCATGTGATATAGACTTTGACATTTTTGCAATAAGGAGTTGCTACCAACAAGAGTATAGTCGAAGTGTCCGTAAAAGGAGGAGTTGTTACAGACTTTCATGGTTCCAAACATGAAATTGTTGGCAAGGAATCGTCATGCATGTTGTATGCAGAACTAAGGCTACTACAGGGCGGTCGTAATGGATGTCACGAGTGAGGTCTAGGACTGCATGCAGGCGTGTCAGTTTCAGTGGTTTTCAAAAAGTTCAGCATAAATAAGCCTAGCTTTCATTCCTCATCGATTTTTGCTTTACGATCAGTCGAACGCAAATTCTTTCAAAATTAGCCGCTAAATACACACTAAGCAAGTTGTGACCAATATAGATCGAACGAATATATATAAACATGTAGTGTGTGCGGCTTACCTGCAGGTACTATAAAGAAGAAATTATAGGTCACACAACGTCTCTCAACTATTCAAGCTCACCATCGAAATGGGTCAACAACCAGTAAGTCACAAAAAGGACACTAAAGAACATTGCGTTGCGCACAATAGTGCCCTCTGTTCGAGCAGCACGGTAGCAATTAACACGTAGCCGCTTTCTAGATCTCATGACATCAGTCAAGCCGAAAGTTTTAGAGCTCTATTAATTGTTAATATTTATCATCTGCCCGGAACTAGTTACAACTGTACTATACATGTGCATGTAGAGCGATTTACTTGGATTGTTTACCTACGTAACTTACGTCACCGTGCTATAATACGTAACAAAATTAATGCTATAAATTATATATATGTTCTACACAATAACAAGTCACGAAAATGATGCCGATCGAGCCAGGAGGGCTCGGGCATTTTGCCTCATCAGAACAGTGCCGAGGCGACAATATATTGCATTTAGCATTTCAGTATTGGATGAGTGGGAGTGGATGGCCAAACGCCTATAGCAATTCTTGAGAATGTTTCTTTTGCAGTGATTCCCCAGCCGCCATATGCCTCCACTACGAGAGGGACACATATCCAACCTCTTTCCAGACAACCCAAAGCATTGTTTTCTAATTTCTCTTGTTTACCCACTGCAGCTGAGGCACCTGAGGTCTGACTAGCATCTGAAATCAATGAATTATTGAGGGAATGTATAACCTTGATGTCAAATGCTGCAGATCGAGACAGTGACCAGTTTGGTATCAAAATGTCAGCTGGGCGTGATCTGTCTTTGGCTGGACCAATACCACAACCTTGCTCCAAAAGAGGAGAAAGGTGGGCACGACGGCAAAAGTCAGCAATACAATCACGTATACAGTTGTCCCCGGCATAGCGACAAGTTAAAGAATGGTGTCCCAGGGGGTCAAGCTGGCTAGAACAATAGGGGCATGTTTCTTCCAAGTTACAGAGGGGAAGGCCCAACCACCATTTCAGAAGAATGTGGGTTTCGTCAGGTTCAAGTGCTAGTCCAAGGCCTGGGGATGGCACTGTTCTTAACCATGCATGAGCCTGTGGGACTGACTCTGCTAACAGTCGGGCTTTAGTTGCTGTTGTAGCATTGTGCAAGAGGCTACTCAATGCAAGCTTCTCGACTTTCTCTGATAGTAAATGCTGCCTGGGTGGTGAAAGGAGGACTGAAACCATTGTCAAAGCTTCTCCTTCGGTGACCTGCTGATTAAACATTGCAATAGCAGTCTGTAAATGTGTGAATTCGGTGGTGGGTGGAAAAGCTCCTGAGAGAGAAATACTGGCCGATGCGATACATCACGTGGGATGAAGCCCCGCCTACTTTCCTCCGACGTTCGCTCTCGCTATTGATGAACTCGTCCCCAGCATTATCACGGTAAACAATACTGTACATGATGTGTAAGACGCGCGTGACGTCAATCTCTATTACTACATAAATAATCATCTTTTAAAATTAAACACGATTCGTGGAATTTGCTTGGCGGCTGGTGCGCCATTTTGGCGCCCCTTTTTAAGGCCCGCTGGGGGGGGGGGGGGGGGGGGGCAATTACCCCCCCCCCCCCCCCCCCACACACCACCACAGTCACCTTTCATGCAGCAGGCACATGTAGCAAAACTCACCCATGTAGCTCCAGTTTGAAGGGAGCAGGACTGCAGGGTGTGGACCTTCTGGTTGCACTCCACGTAAGCCACCTCCTTCATAGACCTCAGCACGTCCCTCGCTCTGCGCGGGGGAGATACAAACATTTCGGCGCCCATTGCACATCCAATCAAAAGCCGGCCCCTATACCTGTCGCTCAGCTTGGCGGCATATCCGTAGAAGTTTTCGAAGCTGTAGACGGAAGTCAGAACGGACCCGTTTCCTCCGTACCCGGTGATCAGCTTTCGTACTGCTGCAAGGTGGTCAGCAACTGTAGCGCGAGATAAGGGCAAGTGTGTGTATATATATACATGTATGTCACACGCATGCATCCACGGGTATCAGTGACATGCGGAAAGGACGTGTCGCATGCACACACCGGCCTTCTGTGACAGCTGCTCGTTCAAGACGACAATGTACTCTCCGGGGATAGCGGTTGGAGAGGATTCGGAGAAGAGCGGAGCTGTAAGGAAGACGACACGGATCGAGTGAGCAGCGCCCTAATGAGCCACACCCCGCTCACCTTGGTAGGAGGGAAGGGCAGACGATCCACCCAGGAGAAGGAGCAGCGTCACAACGAGAGCAGACACCTGGAACATTTCCCACCGTGCAACGGAATGCATTAACCAATGCTCCGTAGGGCAGTTTTATAAGCCAGCGGAGCGATGAACGTCTCTGCATGCATGCACGAGTTGAAGACATGTGACAAATAGAGATGGGATACTAGTGATCATGTGACCGGGACCAATAACAGAATGCTATGTAACAACAGTGCATGATGTTGTAGTCGGGTTTCTGCGCTGCATGCACAACTTGACTACAAATTCCAACAATCCGTATATTTAGAGTGCATGCGAACACGTTGATTCCATTAAGTTGTATGGAAGATCACAATTTGGAATTTCGAAATGATTTATCTTCCACTTGAAGAGATGGCTGATGAATACCACTGATACACAAGACTTGAAGAGATGTCTGATGCATGAGTACCATACACCAGACTTGAAGAGACTCGGTTAAACTGGTGCGTGATTTTACATATGCGCAAACAAGACACAGATATGGCAAAATTAGTAACTTGTATTTACATTCTTGCATTCACCGGCACAATGTAAATCCCCCCCCCCCCCCCCCCCCCCCCCCCCCCCCCCCCCCTTCGCCCATGGAATGTACACGTGCAAACACGAAATGCCGGGCATATATGCATTGCATGTGCATGTGGATGAGCATATTCCCACTGAAAGGCTCTACACCTGTCGTTCAGTTCCATTCTGGAAGCAGACAAGCGCCAAAGTCGACAATAATTTAAGAGAGAGCTAGGGCTACCCTCTAATAAATCAGACTCGCACAACCAAACATTCTGCATACTGTGAAATACATATAACAATCTGAAATAGATACATTCAGCACAACAATAGCATCGATGATCCTGGAACAATTTTATAACATTTGGCGGGCTGTAGTTCCCATGCAGACCTTAAACATCATGTGCAGCTGTGGGTGGATTACATGCATCACTGCTTCATGGTCCCGATATAAGACTTAAGGTCGTGAATACGATTAGCAAAATATACATGTATGTAGAGCCGAATAATCTACTGATGCAAGTTTGTTGTCTATGTCATCACGCCATGCTGCATCCTGGTTGGCAGTCATTCCTTCAGTGGGTCTTCACCTTGAGCCTGATGAGTTCCAGATTGCATTGAAGTGGTGGCTTGGCTTGGGTTCTTTAATTTCTGCCCATGACCCTGTGTGTAAATGTGGAGGGAAAGTCATGCTGTGCCACAACACATTAATATTATCTCTGTAAATATGACAGACCTACATTTAGCAAATCCAGCTATATACTAGTATACTGTTTCCTTACTTTTTACCCAATCCTTGTCCACACATCCTACATCTAAATTGGCAGGTTGGCAGGGGAAGACTGAAGTAAGAGTTGCTCAATTAAACTGGTGGTTTCCAACCTAGTAGAGAGATCTTTTTGGCTTAAGAAAGAATTTAGTAATGTATCCACTGAAATAGCATACAGTGCTGGTAGTACCAAACTGTTCAAAGGTATATTCATCAGATGGTGCTAAGAAACCAGCCTTTTAATTAGTGATGCCAGAGACTGAAAAGACCAAGAACTCAAGGTTTACTTTAAGTCAGTGTCAGATGTGTCTACACCAGTACTGTCTGAAAGACTTGTATTGCCTTTGATTAATAATAAATATAAATATATAATTATAAGCAACATATGATTATGATGATACATAAAACGTGAAAACCTGCACTAAGAAATGATCTCCAGGTCCATCATTACTTGCTGCACATCTTGCTAGCAGAGCTCTAGCATTGGCCCTTATAAGAGCTGTGCTGAGTTGGCCATAGACCTAAGCCACAAACCTACTTCAAGCTGTCTCCCCCATGCAGATAAGATCGATGGCCTGATGAGTTCCAGATTGCATTGAAATAGCGGCTTGGAATTGATGCATCTTTGGGTTATTTAACTTCTGTCCATACTGTCCTGACCCCCTTAATTGGACACCATCCAGTGATGACATGCTGTGCCACAACACATTAATATTATTATTATATCAGTTATATCTGTAAATATTACAGACCTACATTTAGCAAATCTATACTAGTACTGTTTCCTTACTTTTTACTCAATCCTTGTCCACACATCCTACATCTAAATTGGCCGAGGTTGGCAGGGAAGATGGAAGTAAGAGTTGCTCAAAACTGGTGGTTTTCCAACCTAGTAGAGAGATCTTTTTGGCTTAAGCAAGAGTTAAGTAATGTATCCACTGAAATAGCATACAGTGCATGCTGGTAGTACCAAACTGTTAAATGGCATATTCATCAGATGGTGCTAAGAAACCAGCCTTAATTAGTGCATGATGCCAAATAATCAGCCGGGGAATGGAGAGCAAGACTGCGAAGACCAAGAACTAAAGGTTCAGTTGAACTTGCAACCGTGCAGTCAGTGTACTGTCAGATGTGTCCATACCAGTACAGTCTGAAAGGCCTTTGTTCAATTAATAATAAATATAAATTATAATTATAAGCAACATATACGATGACAAGATATAAAAATTTAATTAAAATAAAATTGACGATTTAGGATTTGTAGACAGCAATGGAGTAAAAAGTATAAGGAAGCAATGAATTACGGAACTGAATTATATAGATCATTAATTTATAAATATTACAGACCTACACTATTTAGCAAATCTACCTACTTCAAACTGCTAAATGTAGGTACGTAATATTTATAAAGTAATGTAATTCCTCGTTTCCTTACTTTTTACTCAATTGGTGTCTTCAAATCCCAGCTATATCACCAATTTAATTTTAATTAAATTTTTATATCTTGTTTCACTCATTCTTATCTAACCTGAGCGTGTCTGGGAGCGCCGTGTATGTGATAACTTGAACATAAAGATGGGGGTTGTGTCGGGTACTTTCGTGCCTGTATAGGCTTGTATTGCGGCGTTTGTTCAATTAATAATAAATATAAATTATAATTATAGGCAACATATGGGACAGTTTCCGACAAAATGGCCCTTCGTATATATATATAAAATGTTATAAAAATGCTTCTCTTCTGAATTGCTATATCTTCCGAACGGTTAACGCTATCAACTTCCAATTTTCAACACTTCATACTACACCATTTCCCTATGGCAAAATATATTTTGGAGTCTTGCACTTGCTCCGTGCCAGTATTGCAACGTTCGATACCCCATCGGGTTCAAATCCGCCATAACTTTAGGTAGGAGTAATCAAATAGCCTCGAATTCGGTTTATAGGTAGAGGGGTCCTATACCTATCGATTTGTTCTGTTCGTTAATTTTTATGTCATCCGTTATGGAGATACAGCGGCGCAAAGTTGGTACAAGTTTCCCGCTCGAATCGCGCCGTTGCATGTGCATGAACCGCTTCCATTCACCGAAGACATGAATATTCAACTATTTCCTGTGGGTTGGGACTTTATTAACCTAGCCACACCTACAAAGCAGGATACGATTTATTTATCGATAAAAGACGGTGAGTATTGAAATCAGAATGTTTTTATACAATGTTGCCTATGATAGACAGTTGTTATTCGTTATCTTCTGTGTAGATAAACGATATGGCGAAGTCTGACGACGAGCTCGTCGTGTATCATTCAGCGGACGAGTTTGAATGGTACGAAAATTTGGACGTGGATAGAGAACGGTGGTGATGACGGTGGCACCAATGCCGATCGATGGAAGTTATGATTTCGATGGCAGTGTGGCCAGGACGTCACTTGTGTGCCACAGCTGTACCAGGACTGGCAGTACCATGATTGAAACACCTTTTTGGGCCAGTGGTTTGGGCCTCTGGTTGGCTTTAGTTGCTACCACACATTTGAGTTTGACCGAGAACACCCTGGTGTCATGAAAATGAAGACCTTGCCATCGGACACAAACCCCACCGAGGTAACCATGCTGAGGGCTGGAGTGGCCATAAAGGACATACAGGAGGCTTATCAGAGCCAAGTGATGCCACCTGTTATTAGCCCCAATGGATTGTCCCTGATGCGGTCACTGTACCTGTATGAGAAGGTGAGGGAATACATTCGTGACCCAAGGAAGAGGGAAGGGTATGTCCAAAGCCTACACCAGGCACTGCTATCAACTCTTCCGAAACACCTGGAGTTCCAGACAGTGACCAACCAGGTCCTTCTAATGCCATTCCTGACCCACCTACTGTGGAAGACCATGTTTCCAATAATACAAACAGTGCAATAAATGATGAAGATAAAGGCATTGTGTCTGGCAGGAGAAAACGCAACCCAGGTCTGAACTGATCTTTGCCTACCTGTGCACAGATTGTGACAAGAAGTATGCCAGTAGCTCGGCCCTGTCCCGGCACAAAAAGAACACAGCCAAGCAGCCTGCTATGTAGGGGGATGAACAAAGTAAAGCCACAGAGATGGTGGACATTTCCTGTGATGAACAAAGTAGCCAGGGTCCACCTAAGCGTACCCACAGGCCAAAGTCAGAAATTGATAGAAACTTTTCGTATTCCAAGTGTAGCTTGACTCACACCGCTTACATTAAGAAACAGTACATTGGTACATGTACATGACTAGCAAACTGAAGATCCTGGATCCATGTCATGGTAAGGTGCACTTTGTATCTAAGTCTGTTATGTCAACCTCGTGTACAAAAATTCGTGTCACCACACACATCTGTACCAGTGTACCAGTGTACCAGTGTCACTATTTACACCGTGCACAGAGTCTGTTGTGGTGACATGTACCCAGTGTACCAGTGTCGCTATTTACACCGTGCACAGAGTCTGTTGTGGTGACATGTACATGTACCCAGTGTACCAGTGTCACTATTTACACTGTGCACAGAGTCTGTTGTGGTGACATGTACATGTACCCAGTGTACCAGTGTCGCTATTTACACCGTGCACAGAGTCTGTTGTGGTGACATGTACATGTACCCAGTGTACCAGTGTCACTATTTACACTGTGCACAGAGTCTGTTGTGGTGACATGTACATGTACCCAGTGTACCAGTGTCACTATTTACACCGTGCACAGAGTCTGTTGTAGTGACATGTACCCAGTGTACCAGTGTACCAGTGTCACTATTTACACTGTGCACAGAGTCTGTTGTGGTGACATGTACATGTACCCAGTGTACCAGTGTCACTATTTACACCGTGCACAGAGTCTGTTGTAGTGACATGTACCCAGTGTACCAGTGTACCAGTGTCACTATTTACACTGTGCACAGAGTCTGTTGTGGTGACATGTACATGTACCCAGTGTACCAGTGTCACTATTTACACCGTGCACAGAGTCTGTTGTAGTGACATGTACCCAGTGTACCAGTGTCGCTATTTACACCGTGCACAGAGTCTGTTGTGGTGACATGTACATGTACCCAGTGTACCAGTGTCACTATTTACACTGTGCACAGAGTCTGTTGTGGTGACATGTACATGTACCCAGTGTACCAGTGTCACTATTTACACCGTGCACAGAGTCTGTTGTAGTGACATGTACCCAGTGTACCAGTGTACCAGTGTCACTATTTACACTGTGCACAGAGTCTGTTGTGGTGACATGTACATGTACCCAGTGTACCAGTGTCACTATTTACACCGTGCACAGAGTCTGTTGTAGTGACATGTACCCAGTGTACCAGTGTACCAGTGTCACTATTTACACTGTGCACAGAGTCTGTTGTGGTGACATGTACATGTACCCAGTGTACCAGTGTCACTATTTACACCGTGCACAGAGTCTGTTGTAGTGACATGTACCCAGTGTACCAGTGTACCAGTGTCACTATTTACACTGTGCACAGAGTCTGTTGTGGTGACATGTACATGTACCCAGTGTACCAGTGTCACTATTTACACCGTGCACAGAGTCTGTTGTGGTGACATGTACCTGTGTACCAGTGTCACTATTTACACTGTGCACAGAGTCTGTTGTGGTGACATGTACCCAGTGTACCTGTGTACTAGTGTCACTATTTACACTGTGCACAGAGTCTGTTGTGGTGACATGTACCAATGTACCAGTGTCACTATTTACACCGTGCATAGGGTCTGTTGTGGTGACATGTACCCAGTGTACCAGTGTACCAGTGTCACTATTCACACCGTGCACAGAGTCTGTTGTGGTGACATGTACCCAGTGTACCAGTGTCACTATTTACACCGTGCATAGAGTGTGTTGTGGTGTCATGTACCCAGTGTACCAGTGTCACTATTTACACTGGTCACAGAGTCTGTTGTGGTGACATGTACCCAGTGTACCAGTGTCACTATTTACACCGTGCCCAGAGTCTGTTGTGGTGACATGTACCCAGTGTACCAGTGTCACTATTTACACCGTGCACAGAGTCTGTTGTGGTGACATGTACCCAGTGTACCAGTGTCACTATTTACACCGTGCATAGAGTCTGTTGTGGTGTCATGTACCCAGTGTACCAGTGTCACTATTTACACTGGTCACAGAGTCTGTTGTGGTGACATGTACCCAGTGTACCAGTGTCACTATTTACACCGTGCACAGAGTCTGTTGTGGTGACATGTACCCAGTGTACCAGTGTACCAGTGTCACTATTCACACCGTGCACAGAGTCTGTTGTGGTGACATGTACCCAGTGTACCAGTGTCACTATTTACACCGTGCATAGAGTGTGTTGTGGTGTCATGTACCCAGTGTACCAGTGTCACTATTTACACTGGTCACAGAGTCTGTTGTGGTGACATGTACCCAGTGTACCAGTGTCACTATTTACACCGTGCCCAGAGTCTGTTGTGGTGACATGTACCCAGTGTACCAGTGTCACTATTTACACCGTGCACAGAGTCTGTTGTGGTGACATGTACCCAGTGTACCAGTGTCACTATTTACACCGTGCATAGAGTCTGTTGTGGTGTCATGTACCCAGTGTACCAGTGTCACTATTTACACTGGTCACAGAGTCTGTTGTGGTGACATGTACCCAGTGTACCAGTGTCACTATTTACACCGTGCACAGAGTCTGTTGTGGTGATATGTACCCAGTGTACCTGTGTACTAGTGTCACTATTTACACCGTGCATAGAGTCTGTTGTGGTGATATGTACCAGTGTACCAGTGTCACTATTTACACTGTGCACAGAGTCTGTTGTGGTGACATGTACCCAGTGTACCAGTGTCACTATTTACACTGTGCACAGAGTCTGTTGTGGTGACATGTACCCAGTGTACCAGTGTACCAGTGTCACTATTTACACTGTGCACAGAGTCTGTTGTGGTGACATGTACCCAGTGTACCAGTGTACCAGTGTCACTATTTACACTGTGCACAGAGTCTGTTGTGGTGACATGTACCCAGTGTACCAGTGTACTAGTGTCACTATTTACACCGTGCACAGAGTCTGTTGTGGTGACATGTACCCAGTGTACCAGTGTACTAGTTACACTATTTACACCGTGCACAGAGTCTGTTGTGGTGACATGTACCCAGTGTACCAGTGTACTAGTGTCACTATTTACACTGTGCACAGAGTCTGTTGTGGTGACATGTACCCAGTGTACCAGTGTACTAGTGTCACTATTTACACCGTGCACAGAGTCTGTTGTGGTGACATGTACCCAGTGTACCAGTGTCACTATTTACACCGTGCATAGAGTCTGTTGTGGTGACATTTACCCAGTGTACCAGTGTACCAGTGTCACTATTTACACCGTGCACAGAGTCTGTTGTGGTGACATGTACCCAGTGTACCAGTGTACCAGTGTCACTATTTACACCGTGCACAGAGTCTGTTGTGGTGACATGTACCCAGTGTACCAGTGTCACTATTTACACCGTGCATAGAGTCTGTTGTGGTGACATGTACCCAGTGTACCAGTGTACCAGTGTCACTATTTACACTGTGCACAGAGTCTGTTGTGGTGACATGTACCCAGTGTACCAGTGTACCAGTGTCACTATTCACACCGTGCACAGAGTCTGTTGTGGTGACATGTACCCAGTGTACCAGTGTACCAGTGTCACTATTTACACCGTGCACAGAGTCTGTTGTGGTGACATGTACCCAGTGTACCAGTGTCACTATTCACACCGTGCACAGAGTCTGTTGTGGTGACATGTACCCAGTGTACCAGTGTCACTATTTACACCGTGCACAGAGTCTGTTGTGGTGACATGTACCCAGTGTACCAGTGTCACTATTCACACCGTGCACAGAGTCTGTTGTGGTGACATGTACCCAGTGTACCAGTGTATCTGTTGTGGTGACATGTACCCAGTGTACCAGTGTCACTATTCACACCGTGCACAGAGTCTGTTGTGGTGACATGTACCGAGTGTACCAGTGTCACTATTTACACCGTGCACAGAGTCTGTTGTGGTGACATGTACCCAGTGTACCAGTGTCGCTATTTACACCGTGCATAGAGTCTGTTGTGGTGTCATGTACCCAGTGTACCAGTGTCACTATTTACACTGGTCACAGAGTCTGTTGTGGTGACATGTACCCAGTGTACCAGTGTCACTATTCACACCGTGCACAGAGTCTGTTGTGGTGACATGTACCCAGTGTACCAGTGTCACTATTCACACCGTGCACAGAGTCTGTTGTGGTGACATGTACCCAGTGTACCAGTGTCACTATTTACACCGTGCACAGAGTCTGTTGTGGTGACATGTACCCTGTGTACCAGTGTCACTATTTACACTGTGCACAGAGTCTGTTGTGGTGACATGTACCCAGTGTACCAGTGTACCAGTGTCACTATTCACACCGTGCACAGAGTCTGTTGTGGTGACATGTTCCCAGTGTACTAGTGTACCAGTGTCACTATTTACACCGTGCACAGAGTCTGTTGTGGTGACATGTACCCAGTGTACCAGTGTCACTATTCACACCGTGCACAGAGTCTGTTGTGGTGACATGTACCCAGTGTACCAGTGTCACTATTTACACCGTGCACAGAGTCTGTTGTGGTGACATGTACCCTGTGTACCAGTGTCACTATTCACACCGTGCACCGAGTCTGTTGTGGTGACATGTACCCAGTGTACCAGTGTCACTATTTACACCGTGCACAGAGTCTGTTGTGGTGACATGTACCCTGTGTACCAGTGTCACTATTTACACTGTGCACAGAGTCTGTTGTGGTGACATGTACCCAGTGTACCAGTGTACCAGTGTCACTATTCACACCGTGCACAGAGTCTGTTGTGGTGACATGTACCCAGTGTACCAGTGTCACTATTTACACCGTGCACAGAGTCTGTTGTGGTGACATGTACCCAGTGTACCAGTGTCACTATTCACACCGTGCACAGAGTCTGTTGTGGTGACATGTACCCAGTGTACCAGTGTCACTATTCACACCGTGCACAGAGTCTGTTGTGGTGACATGTACCCAGTGTACCAGTGTCACTATTTACACCGTGCACAGAGTCTGTTGTGGTGACATGTACCCTGTGTACCAGTGTCACTATTCACACCGTGCACAGAGTCTGTTGTGGTGACATGTACCCAGTGTACAAGTGTACATGTGCATGTACCTGTGTCACTAGTTTGAAGTGACGACATGTTACATGTACCACAACAGACTTAGTGCACAGTGTGAACAGTAACACTGGTATATGTCACTCCAGTCCTCCCTCTTGTCCACTCCACTCCTCTGTCAGTGTCACCATTACATGTATTATTATCTGCTGGTTAAAGTTGTTCTTCATTTGTACTTGTACATGTGTATTCATCTGCAAATGAACTTAAAAGGTTCTTTTAAGAACTTCCACATGTGTGTGGAATTTACATGTACTATTACAAATGATGTCACCTTTGTTCTGCACTACCTTGGTTCAGTTGGTTGACGACAATTGATTTGTCCATGCTACATGTACATATATGTCTCATAATGGTGCAGAGGTATAAGGTTTTGTTTTCTATCCTCCCATGTGTTTAACATGGCCTAAGAGTAATAAGGATTCCTTGGTTCACATTTGTTTACTTTGATAAGCTAATTAAGCACTGCATATCTTGATGAGCTACACCCAGTCACTTACCCTGTGGTTGTATTGCACCAGCATCAAAGGAGTTTACATTTTCCTTAGGTTGTTTTTGTTGCATGAAATTCATTTTTACTACTCATGGCTAGACTATTGTTGAACGCATATTTAAAGAGGGATAGTACAATGTACATGTGTGTAGATAGAATGTATCTGATGCTCAATGTAATGATCTAAGGTAGTAGGTAAGGCTGCAATGACTTTAGCTAATGTAACTTAGTGTTTTTGTGATTTTTTTGTATTACATGTACAGTCATTTCAAGAGTACTGTCTTCACTATGCATCCATCTTCACTGTATATATGTATATCTGAAGATCATTACTTTAAATCTGAATGGTTTATTATAATAATTCACTTTGGTGCCATAATCCGTTCACATTCCTGTGTGTCAGGGAAACTTATGTCCCAAATGCGAGGGTCACTGTCTGGTGGTAGATGAAGATGTTTATGCCTGCACGTGCTTCTTATATGTTCCCTTGTATCCTTATGGATACCACCAACTCCACATGCAAACCACTGCATGGAATAAGTGTATACAATGTACATGTAACTCAAGAAATGCACCTTACTTTGTAGTCATGTGTACCACCTTTCGGTTTTCATCTTTTAATATGACCTCGTCTTCCAGATCCATCTCCTCCACTTTGGTCACCTCTGGGTCACATTCGTCATCACTGTCTGTGACGAGCTCTTCTGGCGATCTGGCCTGCGTGGGACACTCACTATAGGAATACTGTACATAATGGTACAAAACTATATCAGTGACCTTTGGATGTACATGTACATGTAAAGGTGTTGATTCCAGTACAGTTGTCTTAGTGACCAACATGCAGGATATCATGTGTATGCCAATTAAATGCTGTTTTTGTTACTTACCGACAAAACAGCTGTTGCTTCCTTAGGCTTTGCACCGTGTATTGTTTCCATGTTTTGCCTATGCAAGAAACAAAATCCTATACATTTATTAAATATTAGTAAACTAAACTGAGCAATAATTGGGCTATTTTATCCTCCAGCTCTCCGTTTCTGCTCTTCTCTTTGAGTAGATCTTTCTTGAGGGCTAACGTTCCGATTGATGATCCAAGAATACATGGGCATACACAATGTAAATCAACTTACTCTCGTTTTCATGTTCTGCCTGCTCAATTGCTATCAAAGGTGCAGTTTAACTTCATTTAGTGTAGCGAACACACACATAACGGACACAGCTAGCTAGCGCGCTTTAGAAATTAGTTCTTACGTCGGCGATAATTTCCGGATGCTCATAGGCCTATATAAATTCAGATTGCTGTCACTCTCTGCATGTAACTACCGTACATGTAATTGCCAGCCGGTAATACTTCAAATGGGAGCTTCGAATTCATCGTAAGACGTGCATGCAGTTTGTCTAAATTCAATTCGTATTAAACATGTACCTTTTATGTACATGTACATTTAGGAGTCAAACTCCTACCCCCTCTTCAAATGCAATGGAACGATCGAATCAGAGCGATGCGACCGATCAAAGGTAATTTTGAAAAGTGTTTGATTTCCACACGCGTACGCTATTGCGATAGTAGAGCCAGGCATAGTTTTGCCCAGGCGTTGCGCTGTCATGCAGTTACAATAATGCCGGTATTCAGTTGCGATGCTGCAAAGAGTATATGTGCATCTTTTACTACTAGTCGGTCTCGAGCGCGACAACGGCGTGGATGGGGAAGCCGCCGACGTCAAAGAGTAAGCGCACTTTCAATACCACGTACGCAATATAGAATGCATTGTTAATTTCGTGTTATTATCGACAGAGATTTAGGCGAAATCGGCGAACCGAGCACCCCTCCCAAGTTGAGCATGCAAACCAATAGCTTCATTATAATATAGGCTCTTTTCCTACTATGATAACAGCATGTACAATGTACATGTACTTCCTCCCATGGCCCAGCCAGCGGTCCAAGCTCCTCTCTACCAGCGGTCCAAGCTACTCCCCAGCCTGTGGTCCAAGCTATATGTACATGTACTACCCAGCCTGCAGTCCAAGCTACATGTACATGTACTACCCAGCCTGTAGTCCAAGCTACTACCCAGCCTGCAGTCCAAGCTACATGTACATGTACTACCCAGCCTGCAGTCCAAGCTACATGTACATGTACTACCCAGCCTGCAGTCCAAGCTACATGTACATGTACTACCCAGCCTGCAGTCCAAGCTACATGTACATGTACTACCCAGCCTGTGGTCCAAGCTACTCCCTTGCCACTGGTCCAGGCTCCTCCCCTGCCGTCAAGCCTACCTCCTCCCCTGCCGTCAAGCCTACCTCCTCCCCTGCCGTCAGGCCTACCTCCTCCCCTGCCGTCAGGCCTACCTCCTCCCCTGCCGTCAAGCCTACCTCCTCCCCTGCCGTCAAGCCTACCTCCTCCCCTGCCGTCAAGCCTACCTCCTCCCCTGCTTGCAGGCCTACCTCTTCCCCTGCCGTCAGGCCTACCTCCTCCCCTGCCGTCAGGCCTACATGTACCTTCTTTCCTACCACAAAGTAATACATGTACACAACATCCTCAATTTATGTTTCTAACGTGAATTTGTTGCCAGCAGGTAACTATCAGCCACCACCATGGTGGACATATCCACCATGGTGGCTCTGTCAGCCCCAGAGTGCTCAGTCATGGAGATGCCAGACTGAATGGGAACAACCATGGAGTGAGCCTTTGACTCAGCCACAAAGGGGTGAGCAGCCAAGGAGAGGTTGGCGAAGGAGGAGGGGACCCAGAAGGTTGGATCAGCTCCAGAACATTGAAGACACACCCTTAAATACATAGCAGTGACAAAAACATCTGCACATCTACATGTACTATTGATCCAGCCATTTCATATCTTATTGCTATAATATCACCCAGCAATAGCAATTTTGACAATTCTTTTCCATGGAGGATAAGTACATGTACACATAAGCTGGGAAAATTCATCAGAGTCACTTTTAAACATCCAACAATGTATGTACATGGTCCAATATTATAGTATTCATAGAACTTAGGTTTCTCTACATCTATCCACAACAACCTCCCCCTATTGTTATCATCCAAAATTCATACCATCTCATGCATTTAAAAAAAACAACAATGCATGTCCTACATGTAGGTAATCCTAAGCATCCTATACACTTTTATACAGTGGTCTACAAACACATTACCCAAATCCATTTACATGTATACATTCTGTTCATTTGTAGTGCAGAATAAAGGTGACATCATTTGTAATTGTAAAATGCCACACAACTATGTGGCGAGTTCTTAGAAGAACCTTTTTTACAGAATCAACATGTACATGTATACCATAAAACAAAAACACCAGACTCTGTGCACGGTGTAAATAGTGACACTGGTACACTGGGTACATGTCACCACAACAGACTCTATGCACGGTGTAAATAGTGACACTGGTACACTGGGTACATGTCACCACAACAGACTCTGTGCACGGTGTAAATAGTGACACTGGTACACTGGGTACATGTCACCACAACAGACTCTATGCACGGTGTAAATAGTGACACTGGTACACTGGGTACATGTCACCACAACAGACTCTGTGCACGGTGTAAATAGTGACACTGGTACACTGGGTACATGTCACCACAACAGACTCTGTGCACGGTGTAAATAGTGACACTGGTACACTGGGTACATGTCACCACAACAGACTCTGTGCACGGTGTAAATAGTGACACTGGTACACTGGGTACATGTCACCACAACAGACTCTGTGCACGGTGTAAATAGTGACACTGGTACACTGGGTACATGTCACCACAACAGACTCTGTGCACGGTGTAAATAGTGACACTGGTACACTGGGTACATGTCACCACAACAGACTCTGTGCACGGTGTAAATAGTGACACTGGTACACTGGGTACATGTCACCACAACAGACTCTGTGCACGGTGTAAATAGTGACACTGGTACGCTGGGTACATGTCACCACAACAGACTCTGTGCACGGTGTAAATAGTGACACTGGTACACTGGGTACATGTCACCACAACAGACTCTGTGCACGGTGTAAATAGTGACACTGGTACGCTGGGTACATGTCACCACAACAGACTCTGTGCACGGTGTAAATAGTGACACTGGTACACTGGGTACATGTCACCACAACAGACTCTGTGCACGGTGTAAATAGTGACACTGGTACACTACATGGGTACATGTCACCACAACAGACTCTGTGCACGGTGTAAATAGTGAAACTGGTACACTGGGTACATGTCACCACAACAGACTGTGCACGGTGTAAATAGTGACACTGGTACACTGGGTACATGTCACCACAACAGACTCTGTGCACGGTGTAAATAGTGACACTGGTACACTGGGTACATGTCACCACAACAGACTCTGTGCATGGTGTAAATAGTGACACTGGTACACTGGGTACATGTCACCACAACAGACTCTGTGCACGGTGTAAATAGTGACACTGGTACACTGGGTACATGTCACCACAACAGACTCTGTGCATGGTGTAAATAGTGACACTGGTACACTGGGTACATGTCACCACAACAGACTCTGTGCACGGTGTAAATAGTGACACTGGTACACTGGGTATATGTCACCACAACAGACTCTGTGCACGGTGTAAATAGTGACACTGGTACACTGGTACACTGAGTACATGTCACCACAACAGACTGTGTGCACGGTGTAAACAGTGACACTGGTACACTGGGTACATGTCACCACAACAGACTCTGTGCACGGTGTAAATAGTGACACTGGTACACTGGGTACATGTCACCACAACAGACTCTGTGCACGGTGTAAATAGTGACACTTGTACACTGGGTATATATCACCACAACAGACTCTGTGCACGGTGTAAATAGTGACACTAGTACACTGGGTACATGAACATGTCACCACAACAGACTCTGTGCACAGTGTAAATAGTGACACTGGTACACTGGGTACATGTCACCACAACAGACTCTGTGCACGGTGTAAATAGTGACACTGGTACACTGGGTACATGTACATGTACATGTCACCACAACAGACCCTGTGCACAGTGTAAATAGTGACACTGGTACACTGGGTACATGTCACCACAACAGACTCTGTGCACGGTGTAAATAGTGACACTGGTACACTGGGTATATGTCACCACAACAGACTCTGTGCACGGTGTAAATAGTGAAACTGGTACACTGGTACACTGGGTACATGTCACCACAACAGACTGTGTGCACGGTGTAAATAGTGACACTGGTACACTGGGTACATGTCACCACAACAGACTCTGTGCACAGTGTAAATAGTGACACAGGTGCACTGGGTACATGTCACCACAACAGACTCTGTGCACGGTGTAAATAGTGACACAGGTACACTGGGTACATGTCACCACAACAGACTCTGTGCACGGTGTAAATAGTGACACTGGTACACTGGGTACATGTCAGCACAACAGACTCTGTGCACGGTGTAAATAGTGACACTTGTACACTGGGTATATATCACCACAACAGACTCTGTGCACGGTGTAAATAGTGACACTAGTACACTGGGTACATGAACATGTCACCACAACAGACTCTGTGCACAGTGTAAATAGTGACACTGGTACACTGGGTACATGTCACCACAACAGACTCTGTGCACGGTGTAAATAGTGACACTGGTACACTGGGTACATGTACATGTACATGTCACCACAACAGACTCTGTGCACGGTGTAAATAGTGACACTGGTACACTGGGTACATGTCACCACAACAGACTCTGTGCACGATGTAAATAGTGACACTGGTACACTGGGTACATGTCACCACAACAGACTCTGTGCACGGTGTAAATAGTGACACTGGTACACTGGGTACATGTCACCACAACAGACTCTATGCACGGTGTAAATAGTGACACTGGTACACTGGGTACATGTCACCACAACAGAATCTGTGACCAGTGTAAATAGTGACACTGGTACACTGGGTACATGTCACCACAACAGACTGTGCACGGTGTAAATAGTGACACTGGTACACTGGGTACATGTCACCACAACAGACTCTGTGCACGGTGTAAATAGTGACACTGGTACACTGGGTACATGTCACCACAACAGACTCTATGCACGGTGTAAATAGTGACACTGGTACACTGGGTACATGTCACCACAACAGACTCTGTGACCAGTGTAAATAGTGACACTGGTACACTGGGTACATGTCACCACAACAGACTCTGTGCACGGTGTAAATAGTGACACTGGTACACTGGGTACATGTCACCACAACAGACTCTGTGCACGATGTAAATAGTGACACTGGTACACTGGTACACTCGGTACATGTCACCACAACAGACTCTGTGCACAGTGTAAATAGTGACACTGGTACACTGGTACACTAGGTACATGTCACCACAACAGACTCTGTGCACGGTGTAAATAGTGACACTGGTACACTGGGTACATGTACATGTACATGTCACCACAACAGACTCTGTGCATGGTGTAAATAGTGACACTGGTACACTGGGTACATGTCACCACAACAGACTCTGTGCACGGTGTAAATAGTGACACTGGTACACTGGGTACATGTCACCACAACAGACTGTGTGCAGGGTGTAAATAGTGACACTGGTACACTTTTACACTGGGTACATGTCACCACAACAGACTCTGTGCACGGTGTAAATAGTGACACTGGTACACTGGGTACATGTCACCACAACAGACTCTATGCACGGTGTAAATAGTGACACTGGTACACTGGGTACATGTCACCACAACAGATTCTGTGCACGGTGTAAATAGTGACACTGGTACACTGGGTACATGTCACCACAACAGACTGTGTGCAGGATGTAAATAGTGACACTGGTACACTTTTACACTGGGTACATGTCACCACAACAGACTCTGTGCACGGTGTAAATAGTGACACTGGTACACTGGGTACATGTCACCACAACAGACTCTGTGCACGGTGTAAATAGTGACACTGGTACACTGCAGCGTACATGTCACCACAACAGACTCTGTGCACAGTGTAAATAGTGACACTGGTACACTGGGTACATGTCACCACAACAGACTCTGTGCACGGTGTAAATAGTGACACTGGTACACTGCAGCGTACATGTCACCACAACAGACTCTATGCACGGTGTAAATAGTGACACTGGTACACTGGGTACATGTCACCACAACAGACTCTGTGCACAGTGTAAATAGTGACACTGGTACACTGGGACTCTGTGCACGGTGTAAATAGTGACACTGGTACACTGGTGTACATGTGTGTGGTGACACCAATTTTTGAACATGGTGATGATGTAACAGATATAGAAACACAGAGCACCTCACCATGTGTGATGAACATGGATCCAGGAGGAGGAGGTCCCTTTAGATTGCTAGTCATGTACCATTGTGGGTGTGCTTAATGTGAGTATGCAATGCAGTTTGAGTGCCATATTTCAAGGGACACTGGGAACAGGAAAACTTTCTATCAATTTCAGATTTTTTCCTACGCCTGCGCTTGCAGGGTGGACCCTGGCTTCCTTCGTCAACACTGGCATTGTCCGCCTTAGTGACATCACGGTGTTCATCACCTGGAACAGCAGGCTGCTTGTGAGCTGTGTTCTTTTTGTGCAGGGACAGGGCTGAGCTACTGGCATACTTATTGCCACATACAGTGCACTGGAAGGCAAGGATTAGTTCAGACCTGGATCTGCGTTTCCTCCTGCCAGAAACACAGCTATTGCCTTCGTCTTGCATATCACTGTGAGTGTCATCTGCAGACTCCTGGCCCTCAACAGTAGGTGGGTCAGGAATGGCATTAGAAGGACCTGGTTGGTCACTGTCTGGAACTCCAGGTGTTTCGGAAGAGTTGATAGCAGTGCCTGGTGTAGGCTTTGGACATACCCTGTCCCTCTTCTTTGGGTCACGAATGTATTCCCTCACCTTCTCATACAGGTACAGTGACCGCATCAGGGACAATCCATTGGGGCTAATAACAGGTGGCATCACTTGGTTCTGATAAGCCTCCTGTATGTCCTTTATGGCCACTCCAGCCCTCAGCATGGTTACCTCGGTGGGGTTTGTGTCCGATGGCAAGGTCTTCATTTTCATGACACCAGGGTGTTCTCGGTCAAACTCAAATGTATGGTAGCGGCCAAAGCCAACCAGAGGCCCAAACCACTGGCCCAAGAAGGCATTCCAGTCATGGTACTGCCAGTCCTGGTACAGTTGTGGCACACAAGTGACGTTCTGGCCACACTGCCGGACACAGTCAGCTAGGTCATCCATATCATCTACATGGTCCTGTCTTCGGTAGTACTTCTTGAACAGGCCAAAGTAGGAATCGGGTCGAAACTTTGTGTGCCCAGGTAGCATGAAGTTCAGCTGGATGGTGTCATGTTGTCCAGTGATCACCCGCCAGGCCAGGTACCACATCATGGTGGTGTTCTTGTTCTGGCCCACACAGTTGTCGGCCTGAAGTGTTACACGCCTCTCTCCCAGTCCATGTAGGTGGAAGAATGCATGCACCAGGCTGACCACCACCACAGCACCCTTGCCGGCCTGCTCAGCCTCATCAATTAGGAAGAACACCTGGCGGCACAGCGGCTCACAACACACACCAAACACCTGGACCTTGCGAGGTGTCCTGAAATAAAAAGTGCCCCTTTGTTGTGAGCTGTAGGGCAGTGACACCTGCTGGCAGTAGTCAAAGGAGTACTGCATCTGCATGTCCAGGTGCAGGGCTTGTGAGGTGAAGGGAACCATCAGGGCCCTGGATTCCAAGTGACCCAGGATCTGGTCACGCTCCTTCTGTCTCTTCCTTCCCCATTCCTTCTCAGCCTCCTCAATGTTTGCATTGTAGGCGTCACGAAATGCCTTGGCCTTAATGAGGTGCTGGTTGTAATTGACATTTATTGTTTTGCGCTGCTCATCAGAAAGGCTGTGCCTCAAAGTGACCAACATCTGATCACACTTGTCGCACAGATCGCTGCGTGCAGGTTGGATCTTGATGTTAGAACAGTATCTTCGCCACAGTCTAATAAATGACACGTACTTCACCACACGTGCAGCAGGGGGTGTTGGAGGAGCCGGAGGAACGTTGAGCAAGGTGTACTGCCGCTTCAGCTGACTGGTAAGTCGGTAAGGGCAAAGTTGCTGTGGTGCTGGTGTGCTCCTGGACAGGGACTCCATGGCCTTGCAATACTCGGCATACACAGACTTTAGTGTTTTGCCACTCTCCAGAACATAGTCTCTGATCGTCCCTTGCAAACGACCAGGGTCAGGGAGGGCATTTATGCCAGCATAGTTCTCTATAAATCTGACCACCATTGTCTTGTCCAAACGAGAGAGGGCATGGCGAGGAGCCCTGCCACAGTTACCATGGGGATGGGGCTCAACATCAGAGTCAGAGCACACCTGCTGCTGCCAGCGCTTCAATGTACGGTAACTTGTGCCAATGACGGCACAGAAAGCATCCCTGCAGACAGGACTAGACCAGTCAAGGCGATACTGGAATGTATTTCGAGAACCAGATTTGTTCCGAATCATAGCTAGCATTCCATAAATAACAGCCTTTCTGGTTTTCTTGTCCAATCTGGATAATGTAAGTGCTCGTCTTTTGGGCAAGTCACCGTACTTCAATACACAGCTGTCTTTGCAGCACCCTCCTTTAGTGAGGTAGGCATTCAGCATGCGACAGGGGTGACACTGTCCCCGTGCTATTCTAGCTGGTACACCACCTGGGCCCTCGCTGACATCATCACCATCACCATCACCATCACAGTCGCTTCCGCTATCACCATCACACTCGCTCCTGCTATCATCATCACTGCCCTTATCGCTATCACCTCCACCATCATCACTTTCACCATCACCGTCATCTCCGTCGCTTTCACCATCGTTGATTCCACCTTCACAGACATCGCTATAAATGCCGTCGAAATCATCACTTCCATATTCACCGTCGCCATTGTCACCACCGTTCTCAATCTCCTCATCCACGTCCAAATTATCGTACCATTCGAACTCGTCCGCTGAATGATACACGACGAGCTCGTCGTCAGACTTCGCCATATCGTTTATCTACACAGAAGATAACGAATAACAACTGTCTATCATAGGCAACATTGTATTAAAAACATTCTGATTTCAATACTCACCGTCTTTTGTCGATAAATAAATCGTATCCTGCTTTGTAGGTGTGGCTAGGTTAATAAAGTCCCAACCCACAGGAAATAGTTGAATATTCATGTACTTCGGTGAATGGAAGCGGTTCATGCACATGCAACGGCGCGATTCGAGCGGGAAACTTGTACCAACTTTGCGCCGCTGTATCTCCATAACGGATGACATAAAAATTAACGAACAGAACAAATCGATAGGTATAGGACCTCTGTACCTACAAACCGAATTTGAGGCGAATTGATTACTCCTACCTAAAGTTATGGCGGATTTGAGCCCGATGGGGTATCGAACGTTGCAATACTGGCACGGAGCAAGTGCAAGACTCCAAAATGTATTATACCATAGGGAAATGGTGTAGTATGAAGTGTTGAAAATAGGAAGTTGATAGCATTAACCGTTAGGAAGATATAGCAATTCAAAAGAGAAGCATTTTTATAACATTTTATATATATATACGAAGGGCCATTTTGTCGGAAACTGTCCCATATACGATGACAAGATATAAAAATTTAATGAAAATAAAATTGGGGATTTAGGATTTGTAGACACCAATGGAGTAAAAAGTAAGGAAACAAGGAATTACTAGCGCTTTATATTTTGTGACTCTGACTATGTCAGATTACGGAGCGGTCACATGACAGTCTTGGATCCCCACTTTTATGGCTTCTAGAGCCGATAAAAATCTGTTGTGGGCTATTACTAAAAAATTTTAAAACAAAACTAAGTTAGCTAAAAGATCGAAATGGACCTTTGCATGAAAGATTGGAACTACGATAAAGGTCAGTAAAAACTCAGCGGTTGCCTGGAGACATTGTGTGTGTCACGTTCGCGGACCTATGGCAACGCTCGGAGTCATTAATTCCTTCCCGCTCGGACAGTGATCCTCTGGCCGATTCAGTTCCTGATCAAACTGTGCTGCCAACAGTACATGTAGGCTGAATCTACCATACAAACTGGTAGTAGCCATTCTTACTGCAAGGCTATTTGCTACTTGTGACAAACATCATCTTTCCTCTGCTTCCATACACCTTCAATTGCCTCTTGGCATTTGTTGTCACTTCTTTTGTGTTTATGCCTTTCAGCTGCCTGTCACCCTCACTTTTGCTTCAGATAAAACTGTTGGGTTTAGCGGGGATGGGATGGTAAGATCAAGAGCACCTGGTTGACCATTAATATTAATATTAATATTGCAGACCGCCTACATTTAGCAAATCTATACTACTACTGTTTCCTTACTTTTTACTCAATCCTTGTCCACACATCCTACATCTAAATATTTATACACTTCCACATCAAATTACAGCCCAGCACACTACATCTTAACTCTTCAGACTGTACATAAACATAGTCATGTCATCCATTTACAGGCACTCCTCAAAGAGCAGCTTGTTGGGTGTGGAGGTAGGGATATTAGTAATCTTGCTCGGAGTGGAGCTGAACATGTGACTGGAGTCATTCAGTATGAGTACAAGTCACAGTTCTCACTTGTTGACCAGCCATGTCTTCACACTTGCTGGGGTTGGCACAGTGGACTGGCTACTAAGATACTTAGCAACCACACCAGCCTGTGTGTGAGGGTGTGTGTGTGGAGGTGTGCATGTAAAATCTTGTGTGGTTGCCAGACATGTACACTTACCACATGGGGTGTGGCCATGGATGTACCTGCATGGGGAGGAGGTAGAAGAAGAGGGAGGGGGAGTGGTAAAGATATGAAGATGTGATGAAGAACACTTCAGTCTGCACAAACAGGTGAGTTACCAGAGATGGTGTTTATCCCATTGTTTAGCCAGGTGGAGGTAATCGACACTCCCTATAGCAAGGTAGGTAAGGTGTGGTAACCAGATTGCAGTGGGCTGATCCATCCCTGTGCCCAGACCTATCTCAGTGCCCGGGCTCTTAATAGCTAACTCACAGGAGCGATGATATGGGCACAGGTCCCATAATTGCTGAATGTTGCAAACTTGTCAGTGGAATCGCTGGCCATAACTGTAACACTGAGGGTGTAATGTTTGGTCATATGAATATCATTACATTAATGGTTCATTAATGTACTAACACTTTGGTAGCACTGGCAGGTGAGTAATTGCATGCGTCTTGGTAGGAATTGCCAGCTGCTATCACAAAGTTAACTCCCTTGAGTGAGTGAGTGAGTGAGCGAGTGAGCGAGCGAGTGAGTGAGTGAGTGAGTGAGTGAGTGAGTGAGTGAGTGAGTGAGTGAGTGAGTGAGTGAGTGAGTGAGTGAGTGAGTGAGTGAGTGAGTGAGTGAGTGAGTGAGTGAGTGAGTGAGTGAGTGAGTGAGTGAGTGAGTGAGTGAGTGAGTGAGTGAGTGAGTGAGTGAGTGAGTGAGTGAGTGAGTGAGTGAGTGAGTGAGTGAGTGAGTGAGTGAGTGAGTGAGTGAGTGAGTGAGTGAGTGAGTGAGTGAGTGAGTGAGTGAGTGAGTGAGTGAGTGAGTGAGTGAGTGAGTGAGTGAGTGAGGGATACAGATGAAATAAACACAACTAATGCATCTGCACTTGTGACATAAGTAGCATACACATATGTATATACATACACATACACACACCCCCACCCCCTCATACAGCAGTCACAGCTGCGTCCACAGCACTGTTCAAAGCGATAGACTTCCCCCCTCCAAGGGACATACTGTGTGCACAACAGATCAGTGACAGCAGATGGAACAGCTCCCACCACCATCATCTCTTACTTGGCCACTGACTTCTTCCCAGAGCTGTGCTGACCTGCCACCCAGTTGATCCCATTGATGACTCTCCTGGTAACATATGATGTCAAATGAACACCAGAGCAGACCACCATTACATCACTCACGCGGTAGTACCAGAGCCAATAGCGTCCAGGACCCTCACGGCTATAGCAGTGGCCTTCTTGGCCAGACCATAAGTGTTGGACATCACGGTACCTTTAGGGGGTGGGGCACGTGTTAGCCATCACGACACTACCTTAAAATCAAGAAGTGGTCTCCCATGGAGCATACATGTGTTAAAATTGTTAACCCCAACACCAACCATGTCCACCATTAACATACCGGCTACGTGGGTCCCATGACCATTGAGGTCTGTCTTTGGAGAAAAAAGACTGTCCACGTAGTCTATACCCTGAGTGTGAAGCATGTGAATATCCAATACATACACATACATGCCCATACACATGCACACACATGACTAGCAACATGTCTAAGGTACCCAAGTACACCGGCACTCCCACCCAGCACACAGCACATATACCCCCTCCCCAGCACACACTCCCCGCATACACATCCAACCTACCCACTTAGCTCTTCCACCAAAGTCTGGGTGAGTAATTGCAATGCCACTACATTTTGACACAATGTGTAAGGTGGGTGTGTCTTCAGATGATGGTGGGTGTGGCTTACGTGTCAATGATGTATGCATTCACTCCTGTTCCATCAGCTGTGACAAAGAAAACAGATAATGGTATGCATTTGCATGTGTGTGCAAGTGTGATTGTGCAAATGGATGTGTGCAAGTGGGTGTGACCAAACTCACACCATGATGTACTTACTTGGGCCATAGGAGTAGTTACTGACTGTTGTAAGGTTCCGAACTGTGGTCCTCACAATGCCCTGTATGGGGAATATGGTTATATTTGGGAGCACATCTCCCCACTGGATATACAGCATTTGGTTCCTCCTCCCCTTTCCCTCTCCCCCTCCTCCATGGTTCCTCCTCCCCTTTCCCTCTCCCCCTCCTCCATGGTTCCTCCTCCCCTTTCCCTCTCCCCCTCCTCCATGTCACACCACACTAATCTCCACATCTATCACTGCCACTACAATGGAATAATCAATGCTTATTGGCTGTAAGTAACGGCCTGGTAGTAGTGGTCCTGAAAAGTTACAATGTTGCTAAGAATTGCTTGGTGCTAATAGAAGAAAGTAATCCTGCCGCATCAGATCTCTGCTTTTTATCGAATGTGGAGTCCATTTGAATATTTTAAGGTTAGAATAATGCAATAGTGGCGCTCCACAAACGCTCGGATATACATTTCACGCGAGCTCCACCAAACAGTATTTAGACACTTCAGCAAGCGGACACCAAAACCTTGAGATCTTTGCACATCTTCAAATATGATACGATTTGCTGAACAACAAGTAAAGCGTTTCTAGATTTCCAAATAGCATAATGACGTCAACTGTAACAGCTGCTGTGTCGGACAGAACCAATATTAGTGTATGCGCAAATAAGTGAATGTAGGTAATATTCGGATTTATTCTTCTCTGGATGAGTGCCTGTCCATTGTAGCAACCAATCACGTTCAATGCCCCATCGTACGTCTGTGCCACTAATCTCTTAAAAGAAACATCCTTACTTTTTAGTGTAGAGAGAATGACACTGAATAAATCTTCAGCTGTTGGGGCAATAACCGCATTACGATGCGGAACTGAAGATTCATGCATGCTTTGCAATATGGCCGCATACTGATTCTTCCCACTTTGTAAATCCATAAGTTGTAAATGCATTTTCCCTACTTTAGTCTTTAATGTTCACCCC